>JAOWBW010000901.1:0-248133 GCA_026119855.1 Campanula takesimana
TTTCAACCGAGTCATTAACCAAATCGACACCCAAATCTTAGCTCTCCCCGACTTCGTCCAAACAAATGGGAGACCGACACTTCCTACCATACAAAGTTCATAAGGGCCATTTCGATAATCGATTGAAAACTGTTGTTATAAGCAAAATCCACTAAAGGCAAATGAGTATCCCAAGAATCCGCGAAGTCGATCGAACAAGCCCGTAACATGTCTTCAAGAATCTGAATCGTTCTCTCCGATTGACCATCGGTTTGGGATGAAAAGCCGTGCTAAACCGCAATTCGGAACCCAAAGCCTTCTGAAACGCTTGCCAAAACTGAGAAGTAAATCTAGGATCCGATCAGAAACGAATACTAACTGGAACCCCATGCAATCTCACGATCTCGTTGATATACAAAGTCGCAAGCCTTTCCATTGAATAGCTAATCTCGATGGGTAGAAAATGAGAAGACTTTGTCAATCTGTCTACGACTACCCAAACTGCATCATGCCTTCCTCGTACGCGGTAATCCGACACAAAATCCATCGTCACATGTTCCCATTTCCATTCCGGTATCTCAAGAAGTTGAAGTAACCCCGCGGGTCTTTGATGTTCCGCTTTAACCTGTTGGCAAGTCAAACACTTCGATACATAATCTGCTATTTCCCGCTTCATGCCACTCCACCAGAAATGCTGTTTCAAATCCCGATACATTTTGGTACTCCCGGGGTGAATAGTATACTTCGACTTGTGGCCCTCATCCAGAACTTGGCGCTTTACTCCTCCACCTTCCACATTAGGAACACACAAACGACCTCTATAATTCAAAACCCCTTCAGAACTAAGAGAAAACCCTTCAAACTTTTTGTCCCCAATCTTACTCGAAATCTTCATCAACTCGGGATCATCCTTCTGGGCATCCTTAATTTGTTGAATTAAGGCAGGTAATACCTTAATGTTCGCAAAGATAGCCCATGCTTGGACTCATAAGGATCCCAATCTCGAACATCTTCCAACATTTTCCATTCACGCACCATCAATGAAGCTACATAAGATTTCCGACTAATGGCATCAGCGACCACATTTGCTTTACCCGGATGATAAGAAATGGTGCAATCAAAATCCTTCAACAATTCCATCCATCTGCGCTGTCTATTGTTCAACTCCTTTTTTTGCGAGAAAAGATACTTCAGACTTTGGTGATCGGTAAAAATCTCAAACTTTGTCCCATATAAATAATGCTTCTATTTATGTAACACAAATACAATCGCAGCAAGCTCCATGTCATGAGTCGGGTAATTCTGCTCACTCGGAGTCAACTTCCTTGAAGCATACGCAATCACTTTCCCATTTTGCATTAAAACGCACCCGAGGCCTCTTTAGAAGCATCACTATAAATAACCAATTCATCTTTCCATTTGGTAACACAAGTACAGGAGCGGTGGTCAACCTCCTTTTCAATTCATCAAAACTCATTTGGCATTTTTCTTCCCACACAAACGGCACGTTCTTTCTGGTCAACTGAGTCAAACGGGGTAGCAATTTTGGAAAATCCCTCAATAAATCTTCTATAGTACCCGGCTAAGCCCAAGAAACTCCGAATCTCCGTAACTGATTCCGGCCTCTTCCAATCCACAATAGCTTCAATTTTTGAAGGATCTACGGATATCCTCCATTAGAAAACCATGTGCCCCAGAAAAGAAACTCCTCGAGCCAAAAGGCACACTTACTGAACTTCGCAACAATTGCTTCTCCCGAAGAATAGATAAGACCATTCGCAAATGTTGTTCGTGCTCCTCCCGAGACTTCGAATAAACCAGAATGTCATCGATAAACACCACCACGAAAGTATCAAGATACGGTTTAAAAACCCGATCATCATATCCAAAATACCGCAGAGCATTCGTTAACCCGAAAGGCATGACAAGAAATCATAGTGCCCATACCTACTACGGGAGGCGGTCTTGGAAATGTCCTCAGAATGAATCTTTAACTGGTGATAACCACTCCTCAAATCAAGCTTTGAAAAGACAACCGACCCCTGAAGCTGATCAAACAAGTCATCAATATGGGGAAGAGGATATTTATTCTTTATGGTTACCTGATTCAGCTTCCTGTAATCGATACACAGTCTCAAGGACCCTCTTTCTTCTTGACAAACAATACAGGAGCTCCCCACGGTGACACACTAGGGCGGATAAACCCACGATCAAGTAACTCTGTAACTGCTCCTTCAATCTTTCAATTCGGCTGGAGCCATTCTATAAGGTGCCGCCGATATAGGAGTTGTACCTGGAAGCAAGTCTATACAAAATTCGATCTCTCTATCAGGAGGCATAGAGTACTCCGTAGAAAACACATCGGAAAACTCCCTAACAATATTTACCTCTTCCACACTAGAAACCTTTTTCGTAGTATCCAGAACACTGGCCAAAAACCAACACAACCACGGTTCAACAACTTTCTAGCCTTCAATACGAAATAATATGAACCTTTTTACTCAAAGGAATCGCCTCAAAAGAAAAGTCAGGGACATTGGGTAGAAAAAGTAACCACTTTTTAAAAACAATCAACAGTAGCATGGTATCGACTCAACCAATCCATACCCAAAATGATATCAAAATCTTGCAATGGCAATATAATCAAATCAGCAAGTAAAACATGCTCACGTATATGCACATCACAATCACGCAATACCTTATCAGTCACAAAACTCTTACCCATAGGGGTAGACACCTCTAACACAAAAGGTAGAGACTCAGGCAACGAAGACAACTGAGATGCAAAATGCACAGACACATAAGAATGCGAAGAACCGGGTCTATTAGTGCACGTGCCCTCCTATGAGACATAGAAATAATACCTCCAATCACGTCAGAAGCATTCGAAGCTGTTATTGGTTGATGGCGAAGACACGACCTTGCACCTTGGGCTTGCCCGAGGCATCCCTCTTCTGACCCGAAGACGACCCGGTAACACTACCAACTGACTGATTCTTCGGTTTAGGACAATTATATTGAAAGTGACCCAACTGGCCACAATTCAAGCCTTACCCTGCTTTTTCCAACACTTCTCCTCGGAGTGTCCTCCCTTTTGACAATAATTGCAAAACCCGATTATTCTGACCCCCGAGGTGTTACATTGATTCCTATTGCCCTGTTGTCCTTGAGAAGTTTCCCTGAAAAGTGAAAAGATGTTCTGTGCTCCCCTAGTGTCACCACGATGAGGTTGTGGCTTCCCTTGACCTCCTTGTTTCACTACACTCGTTGATTCAGTCTTCTTTTTATGCTCTACAATGTCCTGCTCCACCTGGTAGGCACGATCTATGGCATCCTGAAGGTCTTGGAATTTGTGGGAAGTGAGTTGGGTTCTGATCACGGTTTTCAACCCTTTGACAAACCTCGAGGTCTTCCTTTCTTCAGTCGAAACCATGTAATTGCAATAGCGAGCCAATTCCGTGAATTTGGCAAACATACTCGGCCACCGTCAACAAGTTTTGTTCCAAGCTAAGAACTCGGATTCCTTCCTATCTTGGTCTACCTTTGGGATAAAAATGTTCCTTGAACTTCCTCTTGAATGTCTCCCAGACATGGGGTACACGTGCCTCTTCCCAACTAGCTTTCAACGATTTCCACCAATACTCCGCCCCTCCAACTAGTTTGTAGGTCGCAAATCTGACCCTATCCTCATCGGAGCTTTGCAAGACCTCAAAGATCTTTTCTATAGACTCAACCCACCTTTCTGCTTTAGCCACATCTGACCCTCCATCAAATTCTGTCGGTTTCATCCTCTGAAATTGCTCCAGTCCAGTCCTCGGAGCCAATGGTGCCTCTCTACGATTGTTATCATTCATGGTTTTCAATGCCGCCTCGAATATCCCTTGAAACATTGCTAGGGCTTCTTCCCTTGCATTTCTCTGTTCGGCAGGTCCACCCTGTTCATTATCAGACCCGACCATGATTACCGAGTACCTGCATAAGACACTCATCGTTACTCACTCCATACTCAATTACCCTCCTAGGTCATTTAGTCACTCTAGACTATCTACAACCTAGCTCTGATACCAATTGTCGCGCCCCGTACCCGTGGTCCTACATGGCCCCACGCTCGGGACGCGCACGGAAGACGTCATAAAACACTTTTAACAAAAACTTTTCGAAAACTATCATAAAGATAAATAAAATTCGCTTTTGAAGTTCAAAACCTCCACCTTACTTTCAAACAACTTTCACAACGAAAGTACTTGGCACGAAGGCCTACAACAACTATACAAAAGTACGAACACCAACATTATCCAAAATTAGGTGTTACAAGATCAAGTCACGGATACACTACCCATTAAGGTTATACATTTACATAATGTAACCTTTACAAACATACCCCAAAGAATTTACCACCACGACGCCTTCCTTGTGATAAGTGACCTATCCCGGATGCACGCCCTTATCTAAAACAGTAAACAAATAAGGGGTGAGATAAAATCTCAGTAAGCTACTAATATGCAACTACATTTCATGCCAACATGATAATCACAAAGGAACAATATCAATAGGCATTCACATTTGCATATAACACAAAAGATATAGTCCACTCATCACATAACACCATATGCGGAAATAAACACTCACAAGTGGATACTGAGCCAAGGTTCTATAAACGGAACACCATCCTTTGAGAAGAGTCCGTTGAGCAGCATGAAAGAGCTGAAGCCGGTTCCGGAACCAAGTAACAACAACAACCAGTAATGGGGAAATAACACATAGTCATACCCCCAAGCCAATAGCTAGAATGCTCACCATAGGAGCTAGCTCATCCCAACCACGATCACGGGAAGGGGCATCCCACTCAAGGCCACTGAACATGGGGAAACTGGGTTACCAGTGAAGTACATTATACTGGACTCGGCTCGTGCCATTATAATATACATCACTGCCCAAACAAACACAACAATGCCAGCTGGACTCTATACAAGCACATAGTAATAAATACTCGCTTGAAACAACAACGGGGCATGATTCCAAAGTAGGGAACCAAGCCAAATTCATCACAAAGGATGAAAACTATTTCTCATGACGAGATCAACAACAACAACATCAACACATGAGGTTACTCAAAAAGAGCACAATGGTTACACACCTTAACACATTACAAACATGATCACAAACGGACCCAAACCAACACTCTCAACCAATACTTAGACATTTCATTTAATAAACCCGCTCATCTCGAAGTACTTAAAAAGATCTTTAAAACGATAGCAACCTAAAACAGAGTCCGGGTGAGAAAGTTATGACTTACCGAAGATTGAACGAAAAATGAGCAATTACCAGAACAGGGGAGGGGGAGCGCGCGCCTCAAACAAAGGGGATGCGCGTGCCTCCTGAAATCAGTCACAATAGAAGATTTGAAATGGAAAGGGTGCGCGCGCCTCCAAGAAAATGATGCGTGCGCCTCCATCCGACAGTGGGAAATTCCAGATTGGTGAAGAGGAGAGTCCGCGCGCCTCATACCAAGGGATGCGCGCGCCTCCAAGAAATTTCAGTGAACCCAGATCTTCCTCCTGGGTTCTTCCACCCGAAAATAAATACCAAAAATCACCATTACACCCAAATTAACACCAACACTCCCATCTAATTTACCCAAGTGCCAAAACAACTTCTAAGCCTAAAATAACTCATCTAGCAACATTTAAACAACCCAAACCAAAGGATGATTCAAATACCCAAATTTCACAAAAATATGATCAAAGATACAAATCAACATTTAAATCACAACTAAGCATTAAATCATCATCCAATGTTCACACAAAACATAAATGACAAATTTTAAGCTAAAGGGGGGCTTAGTAGCTTACCTCAAAGGAATCCAAACTCAACCAAATCAACTTCTATTGAGCTTCCCACGAACCTAGCGACGATCTAGATGTTTGATATAACAAGAGCAATGAGAGATAATGGGGGAAGATGATTGAAATGAAGAGAGAAGGAAGAGGGAGATTTTACCTTCAATAACCCAAAGAGAGAGAGAGAAATGGCTGTGTGTGAAAGAGTGAGGGAGGGAGGGAGGTGAGGTGAGGGAGAAGGTGAATAATAATTCAAAAACTTACACTTAGCCCCCTCCTCCACTACTTACCCAAAACTAATACTTCCTACTAACAACTAAGACCCAAATATAATACACTACCACAAAATCAATTAAATGCTAAGCATAAATATTATAACTCACAAAATGCACACGCAATTTATCAATTAAATAAATAATTAAGCAAGTCAATAACTAAATAATTATTTAATACTAAGAAAAATAGAGACGGGGTTTCGGGTCGTGACAAATTGGGTAGTCATAATGGCTTGGTAGAGTCCGCTTATAACTTACGGGATCTGAATGGTTCAGACTCGTTGCCAACTTAGTATAATACTATTGGGTCACACACAATAGAACGGATTGAAAAAGCCTAAAAATCTGGGAATTTTGAACTACCCACCGTACGGCCGTGAGAGTGGTGTACGGCTCCTCCCCCCGATTCTGGAAAGTTTGTTTAGATTTCTTGTACGACAAGGAATCTCGATCCCAAATGGAATTAGGTCAGACCCTCATATAAATATATGCAGCCGGGTTTGACAGCTTCTAATGTTGATTTTTGGAAATAATAACACATTGTTTTAGAAACAATAAAATATAGAGATGTAGGATTATTAGTTTTGAGATTTAGAATCATCAAAACTCAATAATCAAAGAGAAAAATAATTCCTATGAAGAAATAGTTTCTTCATCAAGCCTTGGATCTAGAAATCAATCAAGAATGTGTTCTTGAGTCCGTTCGACGTGTGGATACCGGTAGAGGGTGTTCGCTTTTCAACACCTAAAGTCCGTGTTCATGGATTCGATATTCAAGGGTTAGTTTCTTTCATCTTTTATTTAATTTAATCAACATGCACGGATCCGGGCACATGGGTGTTTGATCTTATATTTATTCTGCTGCGCATGATGCATCAAAATCCAACAGGGGGAGGGAGGTAAATAGCCTACTTAAAATTTCAACCACTTTTCAAAATTCAAACTTATGCTTACAACATAAATTTTGCGGTCAATAAAAACCACGCGGTCAAGTGTAATATGCACAGCGGAAGTTTACGATAGAAATGAGATAGAGTTGGGTTTGATAGAAAAAAGTAGTTGAAAGATTGCAATCACGGTCGACCTAGAATGGTGCGGTCGACAGAAGGGTGCGGTCGACCTGAAGGTGGTTGAGAGTTTGAAAATTGTTGTCTTGGTAGTTTTGGCAAAATGACAAGTTAGTCAGATTTGTAACTTAGGCAATGTGGAAAACACAAACATAATTCACAATAAGTTTGAATAGCTGTAAAGATCAAACACTAAATGACAAACAAGATTAATATGAACAATAACGAACAGTATGAACAATACTTAAAATAAATTTGCAGAATGTAAAGAGCAGTAAATAAATGACACAAGTATTTGAAATTGTTCGATTTGTTAAAATATCTACGTCCTTTACCAAGATGGTCAATCTTGGATTTTGATTGGAGGTTCATATTGATTCTTCCTTGAGTACAAATTACAGAGATGAAGTATTGAATCAACACCTATTTTCTATGAAGAACAAATCCTAGACTTACTCCATTGTATCCCTAATGATTCAATCTAAGTGACTAATCAACCGGGGTGAGTGTGTGTGTAAGAATCAAAAGCTCTTTGTAATCTAAGTGATTAGAGCCTAATGATTCTTAAGTGTTGAGGCTTGAGATGATCTTGAATGTTGCTGGAGATTTGTTGAAGACTTGAAGGTTGTGTGCTTGAAGATTCGAAGGATTCTGTAAATCTTTGAATGTGATCTTCAATCACCAAGAATTTCAACAGTATTTTCTCTCTTGGAATCTCAGCTATTCTTCAATGAAGAACACAAGGACTATTTATAGCCTTGAATGAGAAACTAGCCGTTTGAAATACTTGGGGGCCAAGTTTGGAGGATAATGAGCTGTTGAGGTCTGATTGGAACTTAGTCTGAGTTGTCCTTTTGTTGCAGAGAATAGTGGTCCAAATGACAGTTGTATTCAAATTTGAAATTTGAATTTTACAACGTTCTAAACTCAACTAAGGGTTTTGGACACTAGTGTGACTATGGTTAAGTTTGAATCAAACTTGGTTACTTGATTTTCATCTTCATTTGCGGTCAAGAGACCTCTCGGTCAAGTAGCCTTTGCGGTCGAGGCCATTTGCGGTCAACAACTTAATTTTGAATTTTCCTGACATAGAAAATTTTAAGACCTATCAATCTAAAGCATATTGTACCAAAATGGACTCTTCTAAAAAATGAAGTTTAACACTTCTTACAAAAATTCCTAAAGTCCATAAAAAGTAAAATTAGGTTATGGGATCAATCAAATTTAGGTAATAGGAGTGTTTTATAATAAGTATACCCAACAACGACAAATACAACTTGAGCTTGTCACGAGCTTGACGAGAAACGAGTCGAACACGGCCGACTCGATAATAAACGAACTTGAAAATTGGTTTGAACTCAAGTCAAATTACAACTCAAGCTCACTCAAACTCGAGTTTTCACAAACCTGCCGAGCTCAGGCCGTGCTTGAGACAACACGTTTCATATAACAGCCCTACCCCTAGCCCCTCCCATCCAGTTTAACGGTGTCAATAGGGTGGGTTGGGATGAGATTTGCATTTTATAAATTTATTTTTATTTGAAAACTGTAATTTTTAAACCTGCTCCTCCTCGGTTAATAACTCTGTCGATTTCGAAGTTTTCTCAAACTCGTTGGGTTACGGAAAGTACTTAACAAAAACCATCTCATTAGAAATGGGCGATTGGGGATTTCAAACAGACTCAAGAGTTGAACATCTCTAGCGGCAGTTTATGCATCAGATTTTTGCCAGCAAGCTTTGACTCAGATGTCACATGTAGTTTACTGAGTACTCACTCTGTCTTTAAAATTTATTTGTAAAAAGAAATTATTCTAGCATAAGTAATTTTTTGTTTTTTGAAAAAAAAAAGAGAAAGATTTTCTACATGTTATTTTATTAATTTTTGTCACTTAAATGTATAAAAATAGAGATTTTCAAAATGTCTCTTAAAATGAAATGTAAACATTCTTATAATAAAGAGTACATTTTAACCAAATACAAACTTAAAGCTACTAATAATAATAACTTCAATTATTTTGTAGCATTAAGAAAACTTTTATTCCCTCTCTCTTAGAAAAAAGAAGAAGCCAATGATTTGGTTGAAAACTTTTTTTTTTTTTTTTTAGCAGCAAATGGGCTTTCATGAGTTTTTCAATATGCCATGAGTTTTGCATCTGGCTGAGGGGGCCTATGGACAAAGCCCATTTAAAAAAGGACATCTTAGGGTACTTGGTAAGGAGTTAAAAAAAAAATTGGACCAATTTGGAACTCCACTCCTTTGATACACCAAGACTTCTTTCATAAAATCTCGCTGGGAAAGCATCTTTATTATGGGTGTTCATGCTCTCCCAAAAATAAGTATGTTTTTCATCTTTTTCTTCTTAATTTTTCTTTATTACTCCCTTTGTCCCTAAATGAGTGTCTATTTTCAGGATTTTTTTTATCCCAAAATGAGTTGAAATTGTTAGTCAATGGCTTCCGAGAACAAGTGTTACCTCAAGAGTGTTAGGTAACACTTCAGATAACACACAGTGACGGGCAACACACACACGTAAATAAAAATACTCACTCCGTCCCGAATTAATGTTCGTAGTTTGACTTTGCACGGAGATTAAGAAAAAGTAAATGTTGTGAGTATGAAAAATAAAGTAGGTGAGAGAAAGTGGGTAGGGAGTTTTTGTTGTGAGTATGAAAAATAAAGTAGGTGAGAGAAAGTGGGTAGGGAGTTTTTGTTGTGAGAATGACATGTGTGTTATATTGTCCATTTTAGGTAATAAAGTAAAGTAAAAACCTTAAATTGGGATAGACCATAAAGGAAAGTAAGAACCTTAAAGAGGGACAGAGAGAGTAGTTTTTAAACGAGTTTTGCAGCGGAATAAAATAGCACAAGATTTATTTTTCTCAAGTTATATAATAACATAAATATAACTTGAGTGAGCCACGAATGAAAGACTTTATAATCAATATATGTACTGAATACAAAGCCGAGAAGTTCACTATTGCTATTACAATATATATGCTCTATGAAAAGAAATAAAAACAAAATACGAAATCATATCCTAGCCAAAACACACTCAAACCCGAAGTATTTGAGTGTGGAGAAGAGTGTATGGAAGTAGTGGCGGACCTCAAATTTTCAACCACCGGGTGCACAATTTACACTACATAAGCTCAAACTAAAAATTTCGTTACGCAACTACATTACAGGAGTATAACTTCAAATGCAATTGTCTTATAAAGGGGAAAAAAAATACAATTATCTAAATCAAATTTCTCCCGCACGCTTTTTCATAGCTTGAAGCCATCACGGGGACGGGGACCGATTTTTGAATAGGACTACTAGAATTACCCATCCCAAAACTAGTTTCACCACCCCTAATTTTTTTTCTTTGGATAAGAAACTTAGCCATATTCAATTATCAACAAAACACCACAAATCCTACAAAAAAATCCATGAAATAACCATTCAAATACATATATATATTTATAATCAAACATTTAATCAACACATATATTGCAATCACCCATGACATTAGCAGAAAAAAATAAAAGCCCCAAAATTTATTTCAAACCCTAGATTTCTATTTATTTCAATTTGGAGAGAGGAGAGTTGAGAACTTACAAAAGGGTTGAGGATTGAGAGTCGGCCCCAAAGTCCCACGACCGACATCCGACGTCTAGTGATCTAGTCCGATCAAAGCCCCAAGTTCTTTTTTTCTCTCTTTCTCTTCTTCTCTGTGCAGGCTGCAGCGGCTTCCTTTCTTTCTCTGTTCTGGTTCTGCGTTTTTGCTTCAGGAGTTGCAGCGTGCGTGTAAGTTAAAAGGGGCGTGTTTTCCCTTTTACTAAGTTCACACTTCTTCAATTTATTTTAACACCTTTACTTTTTTTTTGGGAGGTGCACTTAGTAAAAAAATTTTTTTTAATTAAATTTTGGGTTGACCAGGTGCACGTGCACCCCCTCCCACTATGGGAGGTCCGCCCCTGTATGGGAGGAATGATACAAAGGAGCCAAGAAGTACTTTGTTCTTGTGCTAAGGGTGTGTAATATTTGGCTTCTCTTCAGTCAAGTTCTTATAGCCTTTTAGTACTTTTCAGTCAAGTTCTTATAGCCTTTACCCTGTTTGGTCAACTTATCTTAATAAAAATTACAATTTTTTATTAAAAATATTACTCCCTATGTCCCATAGTAAGAGTCCTACTTTCTCAAAGACAACTAAATTGACTAAAAATCTCACTTATTATGAGACAGAAGGGAGTGTGATAAGTAAACTCTTTTTCATTTTTCATTTTTCAAATTTTCAAATCCTACTATCTACAATGTTGTTCAAATATTTATAGCCTCTAATATGCTAAATGCACTATTTTTGAAGACTTTTTCAAAGTCTATTGTTCATCGTTTTAATGGTCATAAGAAGTTTTAATTATTCAAACTAACTGTTTGCCTTTAATATGATAAATAGGTTTTTTTTCTTACAAAAAATCTATGCAAGAATTCTTTTTAAGAATAAATCATGGACGATACTTAAAATAATGTCATCATTAAAACATCAATCATGTAAATATCAGTATTTATTTCTTCATGGCATTTGCTTACTCTTTTCAAGTAAATTATTATAATAAAAATAAAATGGTGAGTTAATAGATGTTCTTACAAAAATATTGTAATTGTTCTTCATTTTTATATTGATTTGTCGATTTTCGAATTATTAATAAAAAAATTTGTTCAAATAAAGTAATTTTTTGGCACCCACTGAATATAATTCCTAGGTCCGCCACTGAATTTCCACCTTATAATAACCTGAAATATGGACAAAAATACAGTCATCTAGAAACTAATATTAGGACATTAGTATAAAAATTATTATGGAAATAAATGTAAAACTATAACACATTTTCCGTCGGGTAACACATGACTGCCAGTGATAGCATCTGAGGTAACACCACTATTTACACTAACAATCTCCCCCTTAGTTTGTGCATTTCTTTCCAACCTCCTAAGTGATGGTACCTGCAAGATATGTTAGCCATAAATAGTATAACAAAGCATCTCACCGAAGATTAACTCCCCCTTAATCAAGGAGTTAACGGAAACAACAAAGATTTACTTAAAATACCAATTGTAAAACAAAACTATGTTTAAAACAACTAGTATTTTAAAACAAAAAGTAAATCAAAGTTTTAAAATCCACAAAACCACAAGTCATAATCCAAAGCATAACCACCAAAGTATTAAAGTTTTAAACTAAAAAACGAAATACAAATTGTTTTTAAAAACAAACCACCACAAACGAAAGTTGTTTTTGAAACCATTCAAAAGTACCAATAAAAGCCATTGCCCAAGTATAGTGGCAACATTAATCTTCAAGCAAGGTTATTCTTCTTCTTCTCCATCATCATCTTGTTCTTCTTATTCTCCATCATCTGGTTCATCACTTGTACCAGCATCTCCAGTAACATATTCAGCAGCGCGAGCAGTACCAGCATCATCACCAACAGCATCAATAGCAATACTAGTACCATACCAGCACCATCTCCCTCAGGCTGGGAAGAAATCAGATTAATGAAGCCAATGGTGTCATCCTTGAGCTTGTTCCAATCATGTAAAATCTTCACCACACTTTCCACCTGTTTGTTAAGAAATGCAACAACAGTGGTTTTTGGAATTTGTGGTGAAGCATTGCCAAACAGATGGAACACACTAGCCAGCACATTCTCAGCATTAGTACCTGCAAAAGGACTTGGATAACTTATAGTAACATCTGGGATAACATGTGAAGTACCACCTCGGACAGGAGTAACACTACTTGACTTAACATCTTTTGACTTATTCCAAGGGAGATCACCCGTGTATCTTACACCTCCTCGGCCTTGTTTAGTTAGAAGACTATCAACTTTGTAGTAGACAAGCTCATGAGTGTACATCCGAATCCATAATTGGAAAGTTTTGAGTCATCACAACTTGAAATATTAAGGAAGGATAGGGAAAAACCAAAATTGATTTCTTTCTACCCCATGAGGCCAAGTGCTTAAAGATCAACCTTCCAATATTCACCATTTGGTTCATTCCCAATTTATGTAACACCCTAGCTTGTTCTAAGGTAACATATTGCTCATTTGAAGTGGGAAGGCAATTAAAAATGCACAACTTGTGCAAAACCGAAAAGAGTGAGGTGAGGTGAGAAGCAAGGAAATGTTCATTTTTCTTCATGGGTCATTCTTTTACAACATTGTTTGAAATCAACTTAGCAATAACATCCCTGTCAGCAAGTTGTTAGTACCCAACCTGAAAATGAGTTATTAGGCATTCTAGAACTCACATGGACCTCCCAGGTATTTACGAACTGCGCAGGACTTATCCAAGATTTCCCGAAAAGACCAGATAAGAAGATATTCTTGACTGATCGGATGAGGGATCGGAGATAGACGTTATCTAGGAGTTCTCAAAGTCCAGATTGATCAGAACCTCGGGAATTGAGCCAATCCACTGGGATCGGCCGGGCGGCCGCTTCTTCCAGGTCAACTTTTCCTATAAATAGGTGACCTCAGTTCATAATTTCGACACAATTCTCTCCCCCGAGTTTTACAGTCTAAACTGCAGACAGAACTCTCTCTAAGCCTTTCTAGCAATCCCGAAGGTCCGGCGAATCCGCGCAAGAGATTCAACTCCGTTCTTGTCAAGATTGGTGAGAATGCTACATGTTTTCATAGTTTAGATCTGATTTATGCTAGTTTCATTATGTTTATAGATCTATATTCATATGATTCATAACGTGTTCTTCATGTTCTTACTAGAATTCATAATATGCTCTATATCTAGGGTAGCGATCTTCATGCTTATGTGTTATCTCATACATGTTTCATGATGTTCTTATTACTATGTTAGATTGAACATGCTAGATCTAATGTTTTAATCCCTACTTATAATGCATAGCGATGATGATCAACGAGATCTATGAACTACTTCTAAACCCTAAACTTTAGGTAATTACTCCCATTGTCAGTAATTCTCCAAGGATGAATATGACGGCTACACATTGATCTTATCAATGGTATAATCATTATTCTAGGATGTGATCATTTTGTATGATTCTTTCTCCTCCCCCTTTATTATGCATGATCCCACTTCTTCTCTCTATTCCGATTATGTGCGAACTACGTCGACTTGAGCTTCTCATCACGAGAGGAACGTAGGCAATATTCGGATCCGTTCTCAATCACTAACACACCACTAACACATTCATCATGATAGAAAGTCCGATCTATCGGGCGATAGGAGTGATAACTTGATATTCTTCTCTTGTCGTAACTTGACCCCCGAACCCTCTCTGTTAGGCTTTTTCTCAATGTTTTAGCTCGATAAAAACAACGTGGCGACTCTTAATAAGGTTAAATGCCAACTTGAATATCCTAATCCCATAGTAAAGATAAATAAAAGAAAGACTTCCCGTACATCGCCCGCATTTTCGGAAAGGGGTATTTACAGTGGCGACTCTGCTGGGGACTAGCTTTGAACATCTTCAAACATAGAGGGTCAAACTTTCGTCAATATCATGATTGTACTTACTTGTTCTTTTCCCCCTGTACTTTATCTCTTGTACATATTTACGTCCCTTGTACTTTAGTGCGTTAATATCTTAACTGTTTCCTATTGTACCCTTTCTAACTGTTTTGCATTGCATACATGTAAAATAAAAAAAGACTCTCTGTTTTTCTCCCTTAAAAAATAACTAGTTGTTGTCCACACACCACTACTAGGTCCGTGTCACACTGCACACTCTACTGGATGCTCCGCTGAGTGCACAGATTTTGGTGATCCTGTCGCCTCTATCTTCGTGGCACCCGGGCTATCTAACTCACTGTTTTCACTTGTGAAGCAGTCGAGGTTAATCTCTTGTTCATTTCGAAACCATTCACTCACAAAGTCTAGGACACTCCAAAGTTGACCGATTGGTTTGACTAGCTTTTCTTTATAGACAATTAACGTGTCGTTCATGCCGTCATCTGTTAAGTCTTTAATGAGTCGAGATCCTTCGAGAGAAAAAAAAAATCACAAAAAAATGAAATTACCTACAAGGGTGTGCATATAGTAAGCCGAGTGATACTTTGTACATGGATATCAACTCGTTAAAAACTTAACGGGAGTAACATAAATGTTATGTTAAATGCCTTTAAACAAGGGTTAGTCACTAGGATCCGTTAGGTCGGTGGAAGTCGCTTGCCTTATAGGACCCTCGCCCAAATTTTCCGTTTGGGATGTGCAATACAGGTGAAAAACGAGGGGTCTATAGACGTAGTGATGACCTCCACTGATCCAGGTTTTGTAGATAGTAACCCAAAAAGGGGTACCCCTTCCAACCATTAGGACTAATAATACATCATTTTGTAAATAACAAAATACGTTGCATGAGCCTTGTCCCGTCCTAAACCTCTCGTCCGCTACCTCTACAGAGAAGCAAGTTTGGGTCCGTTCCGGTGGTCGTCTTCAACGGTCAAGCCTTCCACAAGCTCAGTCTTCAGTCTCTGCATCAACGATGTCTCCATCATCAGAGCCTACTATTCCTAGTGTCTCCACTCCGCCAGTCTCCGCTTCTGCCGATCCAGAAATTGCCGCCAGTATCAAGCCCTCGAATATTCCTCCACCTCTCCATGCTTTCTTCACCAACCTCATGCTACAGATCTCTAAGCTTGAGGATCGAAGCAAGTCTCTAGAAAGGGTCAACCAAGAGCTCAAAGATCATCTTCACACTAAGATGAAGAGGAAAGGTGTGGAAACTAGCTTCCACAATGAAGAAGTGATCTTCGTCCAAGATGAAACAGTGCCTGCCACCTAACCTTCCAACGAGGGTGCTATCCCGCTCAAGATGCCCAACTACCAAATGGTCCCTCCTCATGATTTAGGTATTAAAGCAACTTCCAGCAAGGGTCCATGTGAGCCGTCACCAGAATTAATAGGTAGTTACTTGTCCTCTACCAAGTTTCCACCGCCTTCACTATCGTTGAGTATTGGTGCCGCCGTGCCCACGGTCTCCACTTCTCCTCCCGGTACTCAAGCCTATGGTAGCGCAGAATTCTCCAATCACCCTCTAGTGGTTGCCATGCAAGAATAGATCCGCAAGCTATCCGACACGATCTCCAAGCAAGCCGCTCCGATTGTCAAAACCATTGACCCAAGCAATGTGGGTGCTCTACCTAGAGACTTCAAGATGCTGAAGGTCTCTACATTCCATGGTATTACTTGTCCCAAGACTCATCTCGACAGTTATGTGCTAGCCATGAGAGCCCGTGACTGCACCAATGAGCAAATGGCCCGAGTCTTCCACACTACTTTGGACGGGATCGCTCTCCGTTGGTTCTTGAGTTTGGATCCTTCCGAATGAGAGACATGGGAACAAATCACCACTAATTTCTGCGAGAAGTATCAGTCGAACCTAGATTGGCACGTCAACCGTACTGATTTAGAGAACACCATGCAGAGGCCCGGCGAACCTATCTATGACTTCTACAAGAGATGGAATCACAAGCTAGTGGAAGTACAATACCCTCCTAAGGCAAAGGAACAAAGCAAATATTCTTCAAATGCTTGTTGCCTGAGCTTAGGGTGGCGATTGGTAATGGTTACTTTCCCGATCTGCGAGAAATGGTCGATGCTGGGGGTTAGACATGAAGCCGTCATTACTGGTGTTGTTAAAGAAACTGCCAAAAGTGGAAATACCTCATTCCGCTACAAAGCTCCGACAAATGCCGCTCCTAAAGCTAAAGAGGTGGCCGGTCAAGTGAGTATGGTCTAAGACAACTCCGCCTTCGATGTCCAAGCAGTTACTAGTACCTTCCCTCGAAAAGAAGACCATTTCGATGACTTTGGCATGCCTACTAGCAAAGTCTTTGAGGTGTTGATGAAGAAGGGCTTGATCAAGCCACTTGAGAATTTTGAACCGTTGAACAGAAAGGTTAATCTTGATGCTACCAAGTTCTGCAAGTATCACAAGTACATCGGGCACACAACCGACGAATGCATCCATCTCAAGCGTGTCATCCAAAAGCTCATAGTTGATGAAAAAATTGAGAAGCCTAAAGGTCCGAACACCATAGCCAACCCGCTCCCTAACAATGGTGGCGTCAACATGGTCGAGCTCATCCGAGGTGACATTGGTATTCTAGAAATGGTAGATGCCTTCGCCGAACTGGGGCTAGACGAATGCTTTATTCGGAGGACTAGTCAAGATTGGGGCAATGACTCCCTTGGAACGTGGATTCCAATGGCCCAAGCATGGATGCGACATGTCCAAGTTTTGCTACTACCATAGAGTGTCTGGACACACCAACAACGAGTGCTTTACCATCAAGCAATTCATGCAAAAGCTCATCAAGGACAGTGCCATCGCCGACCCAAGAAAGATCATCTCCATGGATGTCAATATGGTGGAAATTGATCAAATCACCATGCTAGAACTCGAGGATTTCATCGATCAATTGAAAATCTCCATGAAGAAGTTTCTCCGTGACCTTGTGAAGAAGGGGCTCCTCAGACAACTCAAAGGTTATTCTACGCACATGGGAAGCAATGTATGGAAATACTGCCACTACCATCAAGCCACTGGACATAGAACAAGAGAGTGCTTCTCCCTGAAGAAGGACATCTTGAAGCTCATTCATGACGGTTCTATCAAAGACCCTAGGCTCTCTTTAGATAAAAATAGTATAGCAACAAACAATGGTGATCTAGCCGAGCCTATTGTGGCAGACTCCGAGTTTTGTAGTGATGAAGAAATAGGTTGTACTTCAAAGTTTATTAATGATAGTAATTCTTCTTGTTATATGCTGTCATTAGATGAATTAACTCTAGAAGCTTCCCTCTTAGGAGATTGCGACTCCGGTTCACCTAAATCTCCACCGCTATCTATAGCCAAAATCTTCGCAGAATCCGCCAAAATGCCACAGTCTCCATACGACATGCGAGCAGAAATCAACCTACTCACGAGGTCCGGACAGATCTATCAGTCCGACCCCAAGGGTACAAAGAAGGCTTTCAATAAGGAGTCAGAGCAAACCGACCTTGAGAAAGAGGATCCCATCCTCATACAGCTTAAGCAAACCTGTAATACCCCGACCCAAAAATGTGTGTGCCTGATATGTTTGATATGATTTAATTGGTACTACTTATACCACCAAGATGCATCTTCTTTTCGGAAGCTCATCTCATAAGAACTTCAAGGTTAAGCGTGCTTGACTTGGAGCAATTCTGGGATGGGTGACCCACTGGGAAGTTTCTCAGTGAGCACGTGAGTGAGGACAAAAACGTGCTGGAAAGACTCGTGGTGGTTTGTGAGGACAGTCCATCAAATTTGATAGCGTTCCGACCCAGTTTTCGGGCTCAGGGCGTTACAAATGGTATCAGAGCGGGTCCCGGCCGGAAGTGTGGAGCAAAGTGCTGTGCGGAACAAAGTGCTACACCGCGGAGTCGGTGGGAGCCACCACTTGAATCCGTACGAGCCCCTCTTGAATCCACACTGCCCGGGGTTCCGATCCAAGTGGGTCTTGCCGGGGACGGCAAGGATCTAAGGTGGGGAGATTGTAATACCCCGACCCAAAAATGTGTGTGCCTGATATGTTTGATATGATTTGATTGGTACTACTTATACCACCAAGATGCATCTTCTTTTCGAAAGCTCATCTCATAAGAACTTCAAGGTTAAGCGTGCTTGACTTGGAGCAATTCTGGGATGGGTGACCCACTGGGAAGTTTCTCAGTGAGCACGTGAGTGAGGACAAAAACGTGCTGGAAAGACTCGTGGTGGTTTGTGAGGACAGTCCATCAAATTTGATAGCGTTCCGACCCAGTTTTCGGGCTCGGGGCGTTACAAAACCCAAGCTCACATCTCCTTGTGGTATTTACTCACCTCATCTCTAGCTCACCACCAAATGTTTGAGAATAATTTGGCAGCCACTATGGTCCCATCGGACACTACTCCCGAGAATGTCACACAAATGATCGGTAATATTCACTTTGAGAATATCATCACCTTTTCAAAGCTCAATGAACCTCCATTTGGCATTGATCATAATGAACCTCTGCATATTACGATCGAAATCAGCGGGAAGAAAATTCCTCAAGCCTTTGTGGACAACGGATCCGCCATCAATGTACTACCGTCATAAATGATGGATGTGGTGGGTATATATGAAACCAATCTAAGACCCTCCAAGAAAACAATTAAGGCTTATGACTCCACATGCAGATTAGTGTTGGGAATTATTACTCTACCCATCTCCATAGGGACGCAAACTCTGTCTACAGATTTTTAAGTGATCGACATACCATCCTCCTTCGCCATCCTACTAGGACGCCCTTTGCTTCACAAATCTAATGCCGTTCCGTCCTCCTTGCATCAGTGTGTTAAATTCCAGTCAGGGAATGAGGTGACAGTTATCTACAGTGGCCTAGTAACAGCATAAGGCACCGACACGAAAGGAGTACCCGTATTACAGATCCAGCACGAGGAAGACCGCAGACTCTTCAGTGGGTTCGAAATAGTGGCATAAGCTCAGATATGTTATAACGATCTCACCAGAACTTCTGACAAAGTGCAACCCGCCTACAAGATACTTCAAAACATGGGCTTCATACCGGGGCTGGAGCTAGGTAAGAACTTACAAGGTCCCACACACTTAACTGAGGAGGTAGACCACAGAGGCCTGTTCGGGTTAGGGTACATGTTTACTCCCACTGATAAAGCAGAGCGGAAACAGATAGAGGTACTCAAGAAGAAGCAATTCCCTTACAAGAAGTCTGATATGAAACCTTACCACCTGTCCCTCAACAGTTACTATGTGAAAGAAGGTGAAGAGTATTCAAACTTTGAGTTCGCAGAGCCATAGTTCGACCACAACAGAAAGCTGCAAAAGGGTTTTAAAATCTTCATAGATGTCGAGTTCGACCGGGCCAATCTAGAGCTAAGGTATATGGAACCTCGAAAGACTGCTGGCAGAGTTACTACCATCCAGAATGAGTACTGCATCAAAGTGAACAAAGACCTGACTTACGATACTGAATTCATGTCACTCGATGAATCGTTGGTCGGCGAGGCTAAGGAAACAGAGTCATGGGACGGTCAAGATTTTTTCCAGCACTTGAGTCTAAAAGATGATATCGTGGCTGTTATTGAATACAGACCTGTGACTACTGCTATCGAGAATCTGGGGCTGGCCAACTCACCCCCTAGAGAGTCAATTCCCCCTAAGTCAGTTAGGTCTTCCTTTCTCACTTATAAGTTCATGTCTCTGTCTAAGTCTAATGACCTCAAGTCAAAAGACTATGATGTAATCGCAAACACTGTCTTTCCTTGTGCATTAATTGAAAACCTCGACCTTTCCGAGTATCCCGCTATAGTCGCTCTTATAAATGATAAATTAACTAATCAATCTAATGATTTACAAATAGTTAATAATGATTCATTAAAAGATGCAGACACAAACGAACTAAATGACGAATATATCTAAGAAATCTCAGAGCAGGTTATTAATCAAAGGGAAAGCCGAGCCTAAGCTGCCGATGAGGTGTTAACATGTGTGAATCTGGGAAGACAAGACAAGCCGAAGTGGACTCAGATTGGGAGTTTCTTTCATGATGAAGAGCAAGCAGCACTGATCAAACTACTCAGAGAATACGAAGACATCTTTGCATGGTCCTTTGATGATACGCCAGACAGAAAATGGGAACAAGTGACAACGCCAGACATTGGGTTAGTAAAGCATGCAATGCTGCCAGTTAAGCCCGAATGGTCTCCTCGCATGATGATAGAAATAGAAAAACTGCTACAGAGAGACTCCATCAAGTCCGCATACTGGCCAGGATAGTTACTCAACATTATCTCCCTAGAGAAGTACGAAAAGAAGGTGACAGTTCACGTAGACATCATGAGTCTCAATGAATTGAGCCCCAAATATCGATTCCCACCATTTGACTTAAGCGCACTGTTAGAAGCCGCCGAAGGCAGAGATGTTCGATCATTCCTTGAAGGTTTCCCCAGTAAAAATTGGATACCCGCCGCAGCACAAGCAGACGAGAAGTTACTCTTTCACACCCCGTGGGGTAGTTACTGTCACACCAACAGATTCCTAGAATGGAAGGGCATTGGTATCTCTTACCACATGCCAACAAGATCGCCAACAGATACTGATGTCTACCTAGATGACCTAGTATTGTACTCCAAAAGACCCTACGGCCGACACATCGAGGATCTACGGAAACTCTTCAACATTCTGAAAGGTCAAAAAATTCTCCTAGATCCGTCGAAATGTAGATTTGGTACTGTTCAGAAAAAAGCTCTAGGGTATAGATTGGGGAAAAATTTTGAAGCCGACCCTGAGAAAGTCAAGATGTTAATCACGATGTCATCCCCTTACCAAGAAAGTCAAAGGATCCAACTCATAAGTCTACTGCACTATGTCAGTCGCCTCACCACGGCAGGAGACCCGGTCCTCAAAGAATTACAGAATTGCTCAGAAGAAGTTTGGAATCAGAAATGTGAGTTGGCTCTAACTCAACTAAAGAGCCACTTAGTGAATACCCCGTCCTTATGACCAACGCACGGGAGGTTCGAGTCACAGAATGGAGCCCCCATCATTTTCCGACATTGCATAAGCTCGGATTTACCATTGGTCCTCATGTTCAAAGCACTGAAGAAAATTGGTAAAATACCACCGATGCAAGAATTTGGTCTTGCTCCGACATTACAAATTTCCGAACCAAACAGAATGTGTTCCTACCACCAGAATAAAGGGCATAGTACGGACGACTGTCAAGAATTGAAAGAAGAAGTCCGACTACTCATCAAGACGGGTCACTTAATCAAGCGGAATGAAGATTGAGTATACATGGACGACAATGACCTCCTCCCAGTCAAGGTTTATAATCTCCGCCATTACTATAACTAACCACTGCGGTCCTACTCTCCAAGCGATACTCTCCACCAGCGGTACTCTCCATCAGTTGTACTCTCCATCAACGGTCTTCTACAACGGCCGTCCCCCTTTATAAAAAATAAATAAATAAAAAATAATATTCTCTTTACTTCCCCCCTTCTATCTTCCCTTTCTACAATCAGAAATGAACTACGGTGACCTGAGCCCCTTAGCCCTACTTGTAAAAGGGGATGTTGGGTATGCCCACATATATCTCAGTTTCAATGTAATAGGATTGATTAGATTTGATTGATCCATCACCTAAGTTTTATTTCATGGAATGTAGACCCACATGTAAGAAGTATTTATACTTCATTTTTTAGGTTGTCCATTGTAATAGAATAGGCTTAGAAATAGGGCAAGAAGATCAAGATTCAAGAAAATCACTGTGTGAATTCAAGCGATGCGCCATGCGCCTTCAAGCCATGCGCCATGAGCCTCCAAGCCACGCACCATGCGCCTCCTTGGTGCGCGCGCATGAGTATGCACCTAGAATTAACTCATGCGCCCCATTGGCTCATGCACCTCTCTAGCTCACGCGCCTCAACGTAGTGTGTTTAACACTCAGTGATTTAATGAAGATTCAAAAACTTGAAGAGAATTCAAACTACGCCAATGATTCAAACGATGGTTAAATAACACGTGTGCGCCCAAATTGAGGACACCTGTCCACAACGGTCACAATTGTGTTATGTGTCTAACGGCTATAAAAGGACACATGCTCCACTCAATGAGCGACGGCACATTTGTCCTTTGTTCAGAATCATCATGAATTTCCAACGGCTAGTTTTTGGGATTTTACTATAAATACCCCATAACTTCAACATTTTAAAGTTGCTGAGTTTTGCTAAGATTTTCAAGAATTTCTCTCTCAAGCATTTGTTGAAGATTTGAAGATTGCCTTTGAAATTTCCAGAATTCTCAAGAACACCTTCATACCTTCATCCTTAGCCCAGATCTTCAAGCCAAAACACTTTAGTCTTCTTGTGCTCTCAATCTCAAAGATCTAAAGAGCCTTGATACTAAATCACACACGCACCTCTTCAAGTTTGATCACTTAGATCTTTCTTTTAAAGATACACTGGTTTTGTCTAGGATTTGTTCGTTCATAGAAATAGATCTTGAGTTAGTGTATAAGCTCAAAAAGTTGTAATTTGTAACACTCGCTCATAATAAGATCTTCATTAGAAAATCCAAGACTAACCATCTTGGTAGAGGACGTAGATCATTTTACCGATCGAACCTCTCCAAATAGCTCTTGTTCATATCTTGCTATTTCCTTAGGTGTTCATATCATATCTAATTACTTGCTTGTTTATTCATTGCAGATTGATTGATTGAACTGTGTTGTGTTTGTTATATCATTTGCCTTAGTTCTTTTTTTCACCCACTTTGAGCCAAAATACTTAGAGTGTGTGTGCGCCCCCTTTATCACCTTTGCGCTTATTTACTTAACTTACTTCCGCTGTGCATTTCACTCACTCACTTAGGCGCATATCATTACGCTTATTTGATAAACTGCGCATTTGCAATTGAGTTTTTCAAGGGTACGAAAAGAATTTTAAAACAGCTATTCACCCCCCTTTAGCTATTTTTCATACCCTTGTTGCCCTTTGGGACCAACAAGTGGTATCAGAGAAAACACCTTTATAAAACACTTTTTTTTTCAAGCTTAACAGCTTGGGTGCTGATTCTAAATGGCAAACTCAAAACCTATGGCAACTGCAAACTACACTCACGTTCCGGTCTTTGATGAAGATCATTTTTGTTGGGTTTCCAAGTAGCATGCGCAGCGGAATTTAGCATTTAAAATTTTAAGAAACCCAAAGCCATGGATCCGTTCATATGATTAAATCAAATACAACATAAGAATAAAGGAATAAACTAACCCTTGATGGCTATCAAATTCTCTTGGTCTTTGGTGGAGGTTTGAAGACTTGATCACGATCACAAAGCTTGAACACGAACTTTGAAGATGATGATTTTCACCCTCTAGCGGTATCCACACTTCGAACGAATATCAAAGGAGCTTCTTTGATCTTGGTTGCTAGACCAAATTGTGAAACACTTTTTCACAATCAAAAGAACTATATGGAATTTATTTTGTGTATTATTTTGTTCCTCAACCAAGAATGTCTTGGAACAAAATAAACCCTCTCTCAAACTCTTTGAGACTCACAAAATCATTGGCCTAGAGTGCTGGCCGAATTTGTTCTTTTATACACAAGTATGACCTATTCCAAATAGGAAACTTGTGTCAAAATCCGTCCAAAATTCGTTTCCTAATCAAATTAGGAATCTGCCACCCGACAGTACTGTGCGGCCGCCCAAAAACCTCTGTGCGGTCGCACAACTATCTGAAACAAAACTGGTACATTTCTGAGCTAAGTGTGCGGCCGCCCAGTCCATTATGTGCGGTCGCCCACTTCCCAGAAAGTCCAGAATTTCCAAAATTCCAATGTAGTCCTTTTAAAGATTCGTTCTATTGTGTGTGACCCTCTAGGATTATACTAAGTTGGCAATGAGCTCAAACATGATCCCATAAGATATGATTAGGTTCTAGCAAACCGTCATACCTACCCAAATAGTATAACTAGATACAAGTTCGCATTCCTTTAGAATATGTCACAATCCCTTTGTCCACGATGTCATTGAACACAAGTCATGGTCAACAAGTCAACTTGTTTTGTTCAATACTTTCTCGATTCCGAATATGTTGATAATTCAAATGCTATTGATCCAATCAATCCATTTGAGTCCGGCCGAACATTTCATCAACATTATTCCTACGAGTGGCCCAAGCTTGACATCTCTCCGAGGAGGGACAAATTCATTTAGATTATTATTCTTCCCTACGTGAATCCGATTATGCCAATCATACCCTTTATAACTACCGTATTAAGGTAGCGTTTGAATATGTCGAACATAATGTTCATCAAGTGGAAGACTATAATAACTTCATGTCTAAGGATTAAAATGACATAACTAATATGAGATATATGTACGACATAGACCATGACATAGATCTCATACAGCGGGTCATGTCCAGTACCTTGTTCCAAACAAGTACCCATAAATCTAACATGATCATCCCATGATCATTTAGCCTTTATACTAGTGCTTAACAAGTACTAGGGACGGAGATTATTATAAGTAAACATGAACAACAATAATAATCAAAACATCTCTTTATTGATATGAAATAAATGATAACAATTACAACGTTTATTAAACGTGCCTAGGGCACCACTACCAACAATCTCCCACTTGCCCTAGGTCCAATCTCCCATGTATCTAATACCCATGGACCTAACATGACCATCATGTCTAGCTTGTGGAAGTCCCTTTGTTAGCGGGTCCGCAACATTGTCATCAGTAGGTACTCTGCATATATTTACGTCTCCCCTATCAACGATCTCTCGAATGATATGAAAATGCCTAAGTATGTGTTTGGATTTCTGATGTGCTCTTGGTTCCTTTGCTTGAGCAATAGCACCATTATTATCACAATAAAGGTCTATTGGATTAGCAATACTAGGAACCACTTCAAGTTCAGTTATGAACTTCTTAATCCAAACAGCTTCCTTTGCAGCATCCGATGCAGCAATATACTCAGCTTCTGTTGTAGAATCAGCGGTTGTACTTTGCTTGGAACTCTTCCAGCTTACAGCTCCACCATTTAACATAAACACAAAACCCGATTGCGATCGGCTATCATCTTTGTCAGTTTGGAAGCTTGCATCCGTGTAAGCATTTACAACGAGATCATCTTCCATTCCTCCATAGACCAAAAACGAGTCTTTAGTCCTTCTCAAGTACTTAAGAATCGCTTTTACAGCTATCCAGTGATTTTCGCCAGGGTCGGATTGGTATCTACTTGTCATGCTCAAAGCATAAGATACATCCGGCCTAGTACAAATCATGGCATACATGATGGACCCAATTGCCGAAGCATATGGAACATCATTCATTTTCTCACGCTCATCTTTTGTCTTAGGACATTGAGTCTTGCTTAGAGAAACTCCATGTAACACGGGCAAGGTTCCTCTCTTAGAATTTTCCATACGGAATCTTCTAATGACCTTGTCAATGTATGTACTTTGGCTTAAACCAAGTAGCCTCCTTGATCTATCTCTATAGATCTTAATGCCAAGAATATATGCGGCTTCACCCATATCTTTCATTGCGAAGCACTTTCCTAACCAAGTCTTCACAGACTGAAGTGTAGGAATGTCGTTTCCAATGAGCAATATGTCATCCACATATAAAATAAGGAATAGTACTATGCTCCCACTAATCTTCTTGTATACACAAGGCTCATCTTCGTTCTTGATGAAACCAAACTCTTTGACCGATTCATCAAAACGGAGATTCCAACTCCTAGAAGCTTGCTTCAATCCATAGATGGATCTCTGCAATTTGCATACCTTAGAATCTTGTTCAAAACCTTCTGGTTGTGTCATATACACATCCTCTTGGAGTTTTCCATTCAGGAAAGCGGTTTTGACGTCCATCTGCCATATTTCATAGTCATGATATGCGGCAATGGCAAGCAAAATTCTTATAGACTTGATCATTGCTACAGGTGAAAAGGTCTCATCATAGTCAATACCATGAACTTGCCTATAAACCTTCGCTACAAGCCTAGCTTTGTAAGTATGCACCTTCCCATCCATGTCAGTCTTCTTCTTGAAGACCCATTTGCATCCTATGGTTTTTACACCTTCGGGCGCATCAATCAAATTCCAAACTTGATTGTCTTGCATGGATTGCAATTCGGATTCCATGGCTCCAAGCCACTTGTCAGAATCAGGAGAAGACATCGCCTCTTGGTAGGTTGACGGTTCATCATTCTCAATGATTTCTACCTCATTACTATCCGTTACGAGAAATCCATATCTCTCGGTCTCGGATCGTAACCTACTAGATCTGCGAGTTGCTTGTGTACTTTGAACAGGTTCCACAACTCCTTGTGGTTCTTGTTCTTGCTCCACCATTGGTTCAATGTTATTTTCTGGGTCTCGAATTTCTTCAAGATTTATTTTACTCCTACTGATTTCTTTGAAGAGAAACTCTTTCTCTAGAAAGACACCAGTTCGGGCAACAAACACTTTGTTGTCCTCTCGGTTGTAAAAGTAATATCCTTTAGTTTCCTTAGGATATCCCACGAAAATACATTTATCAGATTTGTGTGCAAGTTTGTCTGAGATAAGTCTTTTGACAAAAACTTCACAACCCCAAATCTTCATGAAAGATAGACAAGGCTTCTTTCCGCTCCACATCTCATATGGAGTCTTTTGAACCGATTTAGTTGGAACACGATTTAGTGTGAAAGCAGCGGTTTCTAGAGCGTAACCCCAAAAGGATATTGGAAGATCAACTTGACTCATCATTGATCGAACCATGTCTAACAAAGTCCGATTCCTCCTCTCGGACACACCATTCCATTGTGGTGTTCCGGGTGGAGTCAATTGTGAAACTATTCCACAATTCTTTAGATGATCATCAAATTCTTGACTTAAGTATTCACCACCTCGATCTGATCGAAGTGCTTTAATACTTTTGCCAAGTTGTTTTTCTACTTCATTTTGAAATATTCTAAATATCTCAAATGCTTCACTCTTATGTTTCATTAGGTAAACATACCCAAATCTACTATAATCATCAGTGAAGGTTATGAAGTATTGAAATCCTCCCCTAGCATTGCTACTTAATGGTCCGCATACATCGGAATGTATCAACCCCAATAAGTCGCTTGCCCTTTCACCCAACTTGGTAAAAGGTGTCTTAGTCATTTTTCCAAGAAGACACGACTCACAAGTATCATATGACTCTAAGTCACATGAACCCAAAAGTCCGTCCCCATGGAGTTTTGAGATATGCTTCTCATTAATATGACCAAGACGGCAATGCCACAAATAAGTATGATTTACATCATTAGGTTTAGATTTCTTATTTACATGATAGACATTATTTTCATTCTTGACATACAAGATATAAAGGCCATTAAATGAATTAGCAATACCATAAAGCACATCATTTAAATGAATAGAAAATTTCTTATTCTCAATAAGAAACTTAAAACCTTCATTATCCAAACAAGAAATTGAAATAATATTTCTGCTTAAATCCGGAACATAATAACAATTGTTCAAAACAAGAATTAATCCGGAAGGTAAAATGACTTCATAAGTCCCTACGGCTAATGCAGCAACTCTTGCTCCATTCCCCACGCGTAGATCTACTTCACCTTCTTTAAGCAGTCTCCTATTCTTTAGTCCCTGCACATTTAGACAAATGTGAGAACCACATCCAGTATCCAATACCCAAGAATCAGTGGTAGAAAGGAGAATATCTATCATATAGATACCTGAAGTCGACGCAACCTTGCTGCTCTTCTTCTTCTTTTGCTCTTCCAAGAAAGCCTTGCAATTACGTTTCCAATGACCAATTTCTTGACAATGGAAACAAATTGCATCCTTTTGTGTATCGGGTTTTGCCTCAGAAGCCTTGGCAACCTTTGCCTTTGGCACCAGGCTTCTTCCCATCATGAACCAAGAGCATGGGAGAACCTTTCTCCACAATTTTCATCTCTGCAGTTTTGAGCATCCCATGCAACTCAGAGAGATTCTTATCCATTCCATGCATGTTATAATTCATTACAAACTGATTATAACTTTTAGGCAATGAATTAAGAATGAGATCCGTGGCTAGCTCCAATGGGATTGGATAGCCAAGTTTCTCAAGGTGCTCTACATAACCTTTCATTTTAAGAAAGTGAGGACTCACTTGTTGCCCTTCATTCATTTTACAAGTAGTGAATGCAACAATGGTCTTGTACCTCTCTTGCCTAGCTTGCTCTTGAAACATGGTTCTCAACTCCACGCCTATCTCATAGGCTTCCAAATGTTCCAAACTTTGTTGGAGTTTTGAACACATAGCAGCAAGCATGAGACAACTTACATCTCTAGAATCATTACGATGTTTCTTGTAATTGTCTCTTTCTACCCTAGGGGCAGTAGGCGGTGGTTCAGCAGGGAGAGGCCCATCGAGAATGTACAACTTATCTTCTTGCCTAAGAACGATTCTTATGCTTTGGATCCAATCCATAAAGTTAGTACCATTCTCTTCGAGCTTATCCTTCTCAAGGATCGATCGCAACGACATTGATTGAGTGTTATTAGTCATTATCTACAAATATGCAAAATTTCCAAAATTTAATAAGTACCGATTTTTCATTAAAGAGATAAAAAAAAAAATGTATTTTAAAACAAAATACTCCCACTAAATTATATAACCTTCATATACATCCAATGTATAATATAATTTAAATGGGTTGAGATCCCGCTTTAATCTAATTTTGAGTACGCTTTGGCGCACCGCTCAAAATTAAATCAATTAGGTAGACAACTCTTGTCAATCATATCTCATATGACTCTCAGTTCTTTTCATGAGATTCTTTAAGAAATCCAATTTAAAAAGCATGTTAAATCTCATCTTTGCCTTAAGCCCAAAACTGTTTTGACGCTTAATTAAGTCCAACCATTTTAAACGCATAGGAAACTCTTATTCACTCATCTTGCTCAAACATGAATAAAATCAATGCACCTCGCTTTGGCGAGCCCACATAAAATTACTCATGTATAAACAAGTGTTTTAATCATGGCATGGCAAAAGGACTTAAAACTTTCTTTGAAGGTTCATCACATATAGCATATAACACATTTATGAGCACATAATATAAACATGTTATACATCAAGTTTAGCCACTAAATTAATCTCCATTAATGCATGGTATTTATGTGTCATTAGTTTCTCTATAATTATGAGGATGAGACTATTTCAACTTTGGTTATTATCTCCAAATCAAGACAACAAGAAGTGCGGTCGAACTAAGCCATTAGGCAACCACAATCCCGCACTAATTCAAGAAACCAAGAAAGTAGTCCATGTGGCCGAAACTAAGCAATAGATGGTCTCGATGAACGTAGGCCAATTGCATTCACAATTCCACATGGATCTCCAATCATTGAATCAAGAACTTTGTTTCTCAATTTTAGCAATTATGAACTCTTCATAATTCTAACTTCGTTTTATCTTTGAAACTTTGATTGCGATCAAGTTTGGGAAACACAATCTCGATGAACGCAGATTAGCCATCCAAACCTTGAACCAATCTTAGAATCACAAGACTAAAACAATTAGGAAAATCAAACCCCAAAATCCACACACAAACCAACTACCCAAAACCCATTTCAGATCAGCAAGTCTGGACTGGTTCTGTTACTGGTTTTGTTGAATCTTTCGAAAAATTCCAGATTCTGTTTTTTTTTCCAACCAAAATCAGACCTTCTGGTCAACTTGTGCGGCCGCCCAAAAACCCTTGTGCGGTCGTCCAAAACTGTGCGGCCGCCCAAGGCGTTTTGTGCGGTCGCCCGGTGCCATCAGAATGTGCAGAATTTTCAAAGTTCGAAAATTTTGTCTCAAAATTGTTTTTCCCCGATTATTAAAACTTTGATCCAATCAAAAATTAATAATCAACAATTCTGAATCCACCATAATTTATTTATTGCGATTGAATCGTGCGATTAAAGTTGCAAAACAATAAACCACATAAAATCACATAACACATAAACAACATATATTCCAATATTCAAATCATGCAAGGCACATAAACAATTTACATACACATAACATGATCCAAGTATTGAATTAATCAACATGAACGGGGCTCTGATACCACTGTTGGGTTTCCAAGTAGCATGCGCAGCGGAATTTAGCATTTAAAATTTTAAGAAACCCAAAGCCATGGATCCGTTCATATGATTAAATCAAATACAACATAAGAATAAAGGAATAAACTAACCCTTGATGGCTATCAAATTCTCTTGGTCTTTGGTGGAGGTTTGAAGACTTGATCACGATCACAAAGCTTGAACACGAACTTTGAAGATGATGATTTTCACCCTCTAGCGGTATCCACACTTCGAACGAATATCAAAGGAGCTTCTTTGATCTTGGTTGCTAGACCAAATTGTGAAACACTTTTTCACAATCAAAAGAACTATATGGAATTTATTTTGTGTATTATTTTGTTCCTCAACCAAGAATGTCTTGGAACAAAATAAACCCTCTCTCAAACTCTTTGAGACTCACAAAATCATTGGCCTAGAGTGCTGGCCGAATTTGTTCTTTTATACACAAGTATGACCTATTCCAAATAGGAAACTTGTGTCAAAATCCGTCCAAAATTCGTTTCCTAATCAAATTAGGAATCTGCCACCCGACAGTACTGTGCGGCCGCCCAAAAACCTCTGTGCGGTCGCACAACTATCTGAAACAAAACTGGTACATTTCTGAGCTAAGTGTGCGGCCGCCCAGTCCATTATGTGCGGTCGCCCACTTCCCAGAAAGTCCAGAATTTCCAAAATTCCAATGTAGTCCTTTTAAAGATTCGTTCTATTGTGTGTGACCCTCTAGGATTATACTAAGTTGGCAATGAGCTCAAACATGATCCCATAAGATATGATTAGGTTCTAGCAAACCGTCATACCTACCCAAATAGTATAACTAGATACAAGTTCGCATTCCTTTAGAATATGTCACAATCCCTTTGTCCACGATGTCATTGAACACAAGTCATGGTCAACAAGTCAACTTGTTTTGTTCAATACTTTCTCGATTCCGAATATGTTGATAATTCAAATGCTATTGATCCAATCAATCCATTTGAGTCCGGCCGAACATTTCATCAACATCATTCCTACGAGTGGCCCAAGCTTGACATCTCTCCGAGGAGGGACAAATTCATTTAGATTATTATTCTTCCCTACGTGAATCCGATTATGCCAATCATACCCTTTATAACTACCGTATTAAGGTAGCGTTTGAATATGTCAAACATAATGTTCATCAAGTGGAAGACTATAATAAATTCATGTCTAAGGATTCAAATGACATAACTAATATGAGATATATGTACGACATAGACCATGACATAGATCTCATACAGCGGGTCATGTCCAGTACCTTGTTCCAAACAAGTACCCATAAATCTAACATGATCATCCCATGATCATTTAGCCTTTATACTAGTGCTTAACAAGCACTAGGGACGGAGATTATTATAAGTAAACATGAACAACAATAATAATCAAAACATCTCTTTATTGATATGAAATAAATGATAACAATTACAACGTTTATTAAACATGCCTAGGGCACCACTACCAACAATTTTGACGTGTGGAAATTCAGCATCTTAACTCATCTCAACTCAATCGATGAAAGACTTCATGACACCGTGGTTTATGGACCTTACATCCCTATGAAAGCAAATCCAAATCCGCGCACCAATGCTGTTCAACCAACCATCAAGAAACCAAGGGAAGAATGGACTGAGGATGAAACAAGAACAGTTGCAAATGATGGCAAAGCTAGAAACATTCTCCTAAGCACTCTAAGCACGGCTATGAAACAACAAGTCATGCATTGTGCTACTGCTAATGAGCTATAGGATGCTATTGAAGAGCATACAGAAGGAGATACTGTTTGTAAGGAGAACAAGAAATATGAAGTGCAAAAGAGATTCAACAATTTCTCTCAACTCCCCGGTGAAACCTTAAGACAAACTTATGAACGCTACTGTGAAATTATAAATCTATGTATTTCACTTGGCATGAAGTTTTAAAACAAGGATTTGAATGTCAATTTTCTCCAAGCTTTTGGATCAAGATACCTACATAAATCCAGCGCTCTTGAAGACGCCGGAACTTTAGATGTATGGACTTTAAGGAACCTTTATGCAAATCTTAAGGTTTATGAGCTCAAACTCCAACGAATCAGTGAAACTGAATGAAATTCAAAATCCATAGCAATGGTGGCGCATAGAGAAGAAGCGCATGCGCCTGCGCCGGTTCAAGAAGAGAAAAGTTCCGATCCCAAAATTTCTACCTCTGAGCTACTAGACATGGATGATGAAGACTTCGCTTTATTTGTGAGGAAATTTCAAAAGTTCAGAAAATTCTCAAGACCCGGCTCAACCAGCAAATTTCAAGGATCTACTAGCAGAGCTCCTCCAAAGTTCACGAGGAGCAGTGATTCAAAAAGAAAAGAAGACCTTGTTTGTTTTAATTGCAGGAAACCAGGACACTTTGCTTCAAGCTGCCCAACTCCAAAATTTGAATATATGCAGAAGAAGAGCAGCCATTCTCCCAAGTTCATTCCCAAATTCACTCGTCACAAGGGAATGGTTGCTGAAGAAGAATCACCAGCAAATGAGCAGAACACTTGGATTGAAACAGACTCAGATGAGAGCGATGAAGATTCCGATGATGGACTCGTTTGTTTGGTGGCAAATGATGATGAAGTTGAAACTTATGATTCGGATGATGACTTCTCCAAGGATGTTCCTGATATAAATGTCTTGAATAAACCTATCAAGAAATCTGCAGGTTTTGAAGAAGTGAAAAGGAAGAAAGGACCAACCATTAGCGAGCTCGTTGAACAAGGATTTCTCACTCCGGCTCAAAGCGATGGTGGATTGTTATTCTCACGATGTGATCTAAGCGCAAGGAACAAGTTGAGAAAAGGAGCTTACATCAGACCTCAAGTTGAACCAACTGCTCCAATCTCCAAAATCAATGATGATGAAGTGATTGCTGAACAAGAAAAAATGTTAAAAAGGCTGAAAAGGTAATCACTAGATTTGATAATATGAAGGAAGCTTTAGCACTATCATGTGATGAAATTTCCCAGCTCAAGACCGAGAAATCTCTACTGAAATCTGAACTCACCCTCCTTAAGGAGCAGATAAAGAGCATGACTCCTCTTACTGTTAAAAACACTTTTCTAACAGAACAGAACTCACTTCTTAAAGTTCAAAACGATGAATTAGTCGCTCAAATTACTGATCTTAAAAAGATTACAAATGAGTGGTCCAATTCTCGTGTCACTATAGAGAATGTATTTGAGTCCCAAAAAGTCAGTGGTGATAAAAGTGGCTTTGTCGCGACCCCGACCCCGCGGGCCCGGAGTGCGCGAGCTGGACGTCGACTTAAACAATAAACTCTAAAATAATGAAGATAAAAAATTTCCTTTTTTTATACCAAAAGATGATAACACAAAGTTTTGAAATCCAACTTGAACAACAAAATATAAACTAGCGTAAGCTTCATAAGCTTACACCCAAAATAATAAAATATATAAATTCTAATGACATCAAGTTTGGTACAACTATTCCCAAAAGGGTTACACATTTACGTAATGTAAACCCACCAATAACAATTTGCCCAAAAAGCTCAACCCTCGCGATGTCCTCCTCGTGATCAGCGAGTCTAATCCTTTCCTCCTGGGGGGGGGGTGTTAAGGAAAAACAAAGAAAAAAGAAAGGGGGTGAGATCAATCTCAATAAGTTACTAATGCAACTACATGACATGCTATGATGCAATAAGCAATAAACAATAATAAATATCATTTAGCACATAGCATTTATCAATTAACAGATAGCAGCGGAAATAAACAATTAACAAGGATATTAGCCAAGGTTTCCCAACTGATATAACCAAATAAAGGTCGCTGCGCAGCTTCAACAATCAACCCAATCAACATCTTCATAGTAGCATAAAAGCTGAAGAGAATACCCCCGGTACCGGAACCAATAATAATAAGGGGACAGTGACACACAGTCAAAGCCCAAAACCAATAGCTAAAATGCTCACAAATGGGCTAGCTCATCTCACATCCAAGGCCAATCTGGAGGAGGGGAATAATGGGGCAAAACAATGGTCAACATCATAATGGACTTGGCTTGTGCCATCATAATGTTTCGCATCGCCCAACACGATACAAATACCAGCTGGACTTTCAAGTAAAGGCTAAGTAATAAAATACTAGCACGATAAACAACTAATGATTCTAAAGTAGGGAACCATTCCACGCAATCACCAAAAAGGTGCAACAACCAACAATCCATCAAAAAGATGTTCCAAACATTCTCAAACCATAGTTAAGCAAATCCCGAAGTATAAAACTTAGAACTTAACTGGACAAACTATCCCAACCTATACTACTCGAAGAGAGCTTCGAAATAATAGATTACACGCCCTAAACGGAGTCCGGATGAGCAAGATATGGCCCTCGAAAGATTGGACAAAAAGGGGAAATAAATTTCATAACAGGGGAGAGGGTGCGCGCGCCTCCTGAAGTCAGAAGGAAATAGCGCCAAAAGGTAAATGAGGGTGTGCGCGCTTCATATAAAAGGGTGCGTGTGCCTCCCTTCGACAGAGGGAAAATCAAGATTGGAGGAGGAGAGGGTGCGCGCGCCTCCAAGGTTTACCAGCAAACCCAGAATTCCTTCCTGGGTTCTTCAACTCAGAAATGGACACAAAGACCACCATTTTCACACTCAAATCAACAACCCCAAGGTTAATACTTCTAGATATCAAAACCAAGGTACCCTAGTAACTTAGAAACTTAAAATGGCTCATAAGACATTATTTAGAACATCCAATCCAAGAGATTTCAACCCAACATCAATTTCTCACAAAATTTATCAAACAAATTAAAATAACTCAAAACTCATCCAAGATTGCAATAAACAACAACAATAACATCATACAACTATTGATGAACATTTCTAGCATAAAAATGGGGGAAAAGCAACTTACCCGGATTTCTTAAAGGTGACGGAACTCGAAATTTCTTAGCTTCCTATGATTCTATCGACGATCTAAACATGTTTCAAGTTATGAGAAATGAGAGATAATGAGGGGAAGATAGCTAGATTGAAGAGAGAAGGGAGAGAAGAAAACTTACCCAATAACCAAGGAGAGAGAGAGAGAGAGAGTATGCTGGGAATGGGATGAGGATGAGGGAGAAGAGAGGGAGTAGATGAATAATAATTTGAAATGTTACACTTAGGTCCCCTCCCCTACTCTACCCAATACAATTAACTCCCCACCAACAATAAAGACCCAACTCTCTACACTAGCACAATTAACCAATTAAATGCTAGGCATAAATTATTATAACACATAAAATGCACACATAAATTATTAATTAAATAATAATTTAAACAATTAAATAAGAAATAAATAAATAATTAAATATTTATTATCTAGAAAATAGAGGCGGGTTTTCGGGTCGTGACATTCACTCCCCCTTAAAGAAAATTCGACCCGAATTTTAAAGATACTTACCCGAATTAAAAAGCCACGGATATTTCCTCTCTATCTCATCACGAAGCTCCCACGTCGATTCCTCAACATTATGATTCTTCCAAAGGACTCTAACCAACGCAATACTCTTGTTCCTCAACTCTTGGACTTTGGAATCAAGAATCCGAACCGGTCGCTCCTCGTAAGTCATATCAGGCTCTATATCCCCCGGTACCCTCAGTAACACGTGAGATGGTAACCGACATTTCCTCCCATACAAAGCCTCATACGGTGACATCTGTATACTCGACTGATAACTATTATTGTAGGCGAACTCTGCAAGCGGTAGGTGTGTATCCCACGAATCTGGAAAGTCAACTGTGCAAGACCGTAACATATCCTCGAGAATCTGAATGGTTCTTTCAGACTGACCATCAGTCTGAGGATGAAATGCGGTGCTAAACCTCAAATCGGTACCCAAAGCCTTCTGTAACGCTTGCCAAAATCGGGATGTAAACCTGGGATCTCTGTCTGACACAATACTAACTGGAACACCATGTAATCTGACAATCTCATGAACATACAAATTCGCAAGTTTCTCCGTCGAATAGGAAATGTCAATGGGTAAAAAATGAGAAGATTTAGTCAACCTGTCCACAATCACCCAAACTGCATTGAACCTCCTTCGAGTCCTGGGTAGTCCGGTTACAAAATCCATCGTAATGTGTTCCCACTTCCACTCGGGTATCTCAAGAGGCTGAAGTAGACCTGCGGGTCTCTGATGCTCTGCTTTAACTTGTTGACAGGTCAAACACTTCGATACATAATCTGCAATCTCCCTCTTCATGTTAATCCACCAAAATTGTTGTTTTAAATCCTGATACATCTTCGTACTCCCGGGATGAATGGTATACCGGGATTTGTGACCCTCATCAAGAACTCGCTATTTAATCCCACCGATATTCGGCACACACAATCTGCTACGGTAATTCAACACTCCCTCAGAGTTAAGCTGGAAGTCCACATACTGTCTATCCCGGGCATTATCCATAATCTTCCTCAACTCTTGGTCATCCTTCTGAGTATCCTTTATTTGTTGAATTAATGTGGGAAATACATTAAGTTTCGCAAAAATAGCTCCACGCTTCGACTCTTGGGGACGCCAATCTCGAGTATCCTCTAGCAATTTCCATTCACGAATCATCATCGAAGCCACATAAGATTTTCGACTGATCGTATTAGCTACTACATTTGCTTTGCCTGGATGGTACGAAATGGTGCAATCGTAATCTTTTAAAAGCTCCATCCACCTACGCTGACGGTTATTCAATTCCTTTTGAGAGAAGAGGTATTTCAAACTCTTGTGATCGGTAAAAATCTCAAACTTCGCTCCGTAAAGGTAATGCTTCCACTTATGCAACGCAAAGACTATCGCAGCCAACTCCATATCATGAGTAGGGTAATTCTGTTCACTAGGGGTCAACTTCCTCGAAGCATAAGCAATTACTTTCCCATTCTGCATCAAAACACAACCCAAACCCTCTTTCGAAGCATCACTGTAAATCACTAAGTCGTCATTTCCATTTGGTAACGCTAGAATAGGAGCCGTAGTTAATCTCTTCTTTAATTCATCAAATCTATTTTGACATTTTTCACTCCACACAAACGGTACATTCTTCCGGGTCAACTGAGTCATCGGAGTAGCAATCCTCGAAAACCCTTCTATAAACCTTCTGTAATACCCGGCTAAACCTAGAAAACTTCTGATCTCGGTCACTGTCTCGGGTCTCTTCCAATCCACTATGGCTTCTATCTTTGAAGGATCCACAGAAATCCCATCTTTAGAAATAACATGACCTAGAAATGAAACCTTCTCGAGCCAAAATTCGCGTTTACTAAACTTCGCAAATAACTGCTCCCTCGCAAGAATGGATAAAACTGTTCTCAAGTGTTGCTCGTGCTCCTCTCGAGATTTAGGGTAGACAAGAATTTCGTCGATGAATACCACCACAAATGAGTCAAGATAAGGATGGAAAACCCGGTTCATCAAATCCATAAATACGGCAGGCGCGTTAGTCAACCCAAACGGCATAACCAAGAACTCGTAATGACCATAACGAGTGCGAAAGGCAGTCTTCGGAATATCCTCCGATCGAATCTTCAACTGATGGTAGCCACTCCTCAAATCAAGTTTAGAAAACACCACGGACCCTTGAAGCTGATCAAATAAATCATCAATGTGAGGTAGAGGATACTTGTTCTTCACTGTAACCTGATTCAACTTTCGGTAATCAATACACAATCTCAAAGAACCATCTTTCTTTCTTATAAACAAAACCGGTGTTCCCCACGGGGAAACACTAGGGCGGATAAACCCTCGATCAACTAACTCTTGCAACTGGACCTTCAGTTCTTTCAACTCTGCTGGAGCCATTCTATACGGTGCTTTTGAAATCGGAGCCGTACCCGACAAAAGGTCTATACAAAACTCTATCTCACGATCGGGAGGCATATCATATTCAGAAGAGAAAACATCGGGAAATTCTCTAACTACCCGAACACTCTCCAAACTAGGGGATTCTTTCCTAGTATCAAGCACACTAGCCAAGTACCCCTCACAACCACGATGCAACAATCTCCTAGCTTTCACATAAGAAATGATACGAATATTCCTACCCAAAGGCATAGCCTCAAAAGCAAACTTAGGCACATCAGGGATAGAAAAATTAACGACCTTCCTACGACAATCGACTGAAGCATGATATTTGCTCAGCCAGTCCATACCCAAAATAACGTCAAAATCTTGTATCGGAAGAACTACCAAGTCCGCACACAAGACATGACCACAAATAAGAACATCACAAGCACGAAAGACTTTATCAGTCGCTAAACACTCTCCCATAGGAGTTGACACCTCTAACAGATAGGGCAAAGACTCAGATGCAGCATTTAGCAAAGAAGCAAATTGCACAGAAATGTAAGAATGAGATGATCCTGGATCTACTAATGCACGTGCGCTCACACTAGATATAGAAACAATACCTCCAATCACTGAGGGATCATCTGCGGCTTGTTGTTGATTCATGGAAAATACTTTTCCTTGGACCTTGGGCTTTCCCATAGCATCCCTTTTCTGACCCTGTGGAGCCCCAGCTCCTACCCCAGTCGGTTGACCCCTGCCTCTAGTACAATCCCTTGCAAAATTCCCCATTTGATCACAATTGGTACACTTGCCCTGTTTCTTCCAACACCGGTCCTCTGAATGACCTTCCCTTTGGCAATAGGAACAAAGTCTCCTATTTTGGTTCCCTTGGTTCCCAAAAGTAGTGCCCGGGTTCCTTGGGATTGGTTACCCTCGGGACTGAGATTGTCCCCCAAAATTACCTCGGTTATCTGAACGGGTTTGTGGCTTGCTCTGCCCTCCCTGCTTGCTAGTATTAGTCACCTCGACCTTCTTCTTATGCTCCCCTATATCTTGCTTGATCAAGTAGGATTGATCCACCACATCCTGATAAGTTTGAATCCGCTGGGCTATAAGCTGAGTCCGGATAGAAGTCTTCAAACCTCGGATGAATCTCATAGCTTTCTGTTCTTCGGTCCTCACAAGATAGTCACAATACCGGGCTAATTCTGTGAACTTAGCCGAGTACTGTGCTACCGTCGACAAGCCTTGCTCCAAGCTTAGAAACTCGATCTCCTTACGGTTCTGGTCAACTAGAGGGATGAAATGCTCCTTGAACTTCCGTACGAACAATTCCCAAGAATAAGGGACAAGAGTGGCATCCCAACTAGCTTTGAGTGTCTTCCACCAGTGTTCCGCGGCCCCAACCAATTTATAAACCGCAAACCGGACCCTATCCTCGTCCGTGCACCCAAACACATCATAAATTTTCTCTATAGACTCGATCCATAGTTCGGCCTTCTTCACATCAGGCTCACCATCGAACTCCCTTGGTTTTAATTTCAGAAATTGCTCCAACCCGTAACGTGGAGGAGCCACATGTTCCTCTCTTGGCCCTTGGTCAAGAATTGCTTTCATGGTCGCCTCAAACATGCCTTGGAACATAGCACGGTTCTCTTCCCGAAGATCATTCTGATTCTGAGCGCCACTAGAACTTTCACCCGTTCTTCTTCTAGCCATTGTGAATAATTATCTGCATAAAACATCAACCGTTACTCACTCCGAACACAACTACCCTCCTAGGTCATACTAGTCCACCTAGACTTATACTTAGAGCTAAACCATAGCTCTGATACCAACTGTCGCGACCCCGACCCCGCGGGCCCGGAGTGCGCGAGCTGGACGTCGACTTAAACAATAAACTCTAAAATAATGAAGATAAAAAATTTTCTTTTTTTATACCAAAAGATGATAACACAAAGTTTTGAAATCCAACTTGAACAACAAAATATAAACTAGCGTAAGCTTCATAAGCTTACACCCAAAATAATAAAATATATAAATTCTAATGACGTCAAGTTTGGTACAACTATTCCCAAAAGGGTTACACATTTATGTAATGTAAACCCACCAATAACAATCTGCCCAAAAAGCCCAACCCTCGCGACGTCCTCCTCGTGATCAGCGAGTCTAATCCTTTCCTCCTGGGGGGGGGGGTTAAGGAAAAACAAAGATAAAAGAAAGGGGGTGAGATAAATCTCAATAAGTTACTAATCCAACTACATGACATGCTATGATGCAATAGGCAATAAACAATAATAAATATCATTTAGCACATAGCATTTATCAATTAACAGATAGCAGTGGAAATAAACAATTAACAAAGGATATTAGCCAAGGTTTCCCAACTGATATAACCAAATAAAGGTCGCTGCGCAGCTTCAACAATCAACCCAATCAACATCTTCATAGTAGCTTAAAAGCTGAAGAGAATACCCCCGGTACCGGAACCAATAATAATAAGGGGACAGTGACACACAGTCAAAGCCCAAAACCAATAGCTAAAATGCTCACAAAGGGGCTAGCTCATCTCACATCCAAGGCCAATCTGGAGGAGGGGAATAATGGGGCAAAACAATGGTCAACATCATAATGGACTTGGCTTGTGCCATCATAATGTTTCGCATCGCCCAACACGATACAAATACCAGCTGGACTTTCAAGTAAAGGCTAAGTAATAAAATACTAGCACGATAAACAACTAATGATTCTAAAGTAGGGAACCATTCCACGCAATCACCAAAAAGGTGCAACAACCAACAATCCATCAAAAAGATGTTCCAAACATTCTCAAACCATAGTTAAGCAAATCCCGAAGTATAAAACTTAGAACTTAACTGGACAAACTATCCCAACCTATACTACTCGAAGAGAGCTTCGAAACGATAGATTACACGCCCTAAACGGAGTCCGGATGAGCAAGATATGGCCCTCGAAAGATTGGACAAAAAGGGGAAATAAATTTCATAACAGGGGAGAGGGTGCGCGCGCCTCCTGAAGTCAGAAGGAAATAGCGCCAAAAGGTAAATGAGGGTGCGCGCGCTTCATATAAAAGGGTGCGTGCGCCTCCCTTCGACAGAGGGAAAATCAAGATAGGAGGAGGAGAGGGTGGGCGCGCCTCCTATGGGAGGGTGCGCGCCTCCAAGGTTTACCAGCAAACCCAGAATTCCTTCCTGGGTTCTTCAACTCGGAAATGGACACATAGACCACCATTTTCACACTCAAATCAACAACCCCAAGGTTAATACTTCTAGATATCAAAACCAAGGTACCCTAGTAACTTAGAAACTTAAAATGGCTCATAAGACATTATTTAGAACATCCAATCCAAGAGATTTCAACCCAACATCAATTTCTCACAAAATTTATCAAAGAAATTAAAATAACTCAAAACTCATCCAAGATTGCAATAAACAACAACAATAACATCATACAACCATTGATGAACATTTCTAGCATAAAAATGGGGGAAAAGCAACTTACCCGGATTTCTCAAAGGTGACGGAACTCGAAATTTCTTAGCTTCCTACGATTCTATTGACGATCTAAACATGTTTCAAGTTATGAGAAATGAGAGATAATGAGGGGAAGATAGCTAGATTGAAGAGAGAAGGGAGAGAAGAAAACTTACCCAATAACCAAGGAGAGAGAGAGAGAGAGAGAGAGAGTATGCTGGGAATGGGATGAGGATGAGGGAGAAGAGAGGGAGTAGATGAATAATAATTTTAAATGTTACACTTAGGTCCCCTCCCCTACTCTACCCAATACAATTAACTCCCCACCAACAATTAAGACCCAACTCTCTACACTAGCACAATTAACCAATTAAATGCTAGGCATAAATTATTATAACACATAAAATGCACACATAAATTATTAATTAAATAATAATTTAAACAATTAAATAAGAAATAAATAAATAATTAAATATTTATTATCTAGAAAATAGAGGCGGGTTTTCGGGTCGTGACAGGCTTGAGATTCTCATCAACTAGTGACAACTTTAAATGTTATGTCTGTGCTGAAAGAGATAGTGAATTTACAAACCAACAAACTTTTGAAATTCCCAAGGAAAAACATTCTAATTAAATGGGTAAAGGACAGGAAAAAGTCAAGAGATAAACTTTCCATTATGTCTACCCAACGAAGCAATTTTGGAAAGCTAATGGGAAAGATATAGCTACTGATGAATCATCCTCTAGCAAAATCCCTCTTGAGACAAAGCGCGCTCCTTCTCCGAGTGCTCATTATGCGCCTAGGAGCCACGCGCCTCATCACCGTGCGCCTCCTAGCCCTATGCGCCCTCCTAGATCAAGCGCTCCAAAATTTCAAAAGAAGTATTTTGTTAAGGCTAGTCCATCTGACCCAAAGAAGAATGCTATCCCAACAAAAAGTAAAAAGATTGTGAAAACTCATGTGATTGGTGGCTTTCATGATTGTTCCATTTGTGATTGTTCTGGACACAAGGCCGTGGAATGCCTTTTGCGATTCACTCCCAATGCCAAAGGACGTAAAAACCCTAAGGTCAAGCAAGAGTGGGTTGTCAAAAGGTGCTAACCCTAGGACCCAAAAGGAATAAAGGGGACCTGCTTAAATATCTATATTTCAGGTTCTTTGTTTCATGGCTGGATCTTCAAAAGCTAGAAATTATGAATGGATTCTCGATAGTGAGTGTTCAAGACACATGACTGGAGATGAATCCTTATTAGAAGATGTCCATGAAGAAAGAGGTCCCTCAGTAACATTTGGTGATAATAACAAAGGTCAAGTTGTTGCATATGGAAAGCTCAAGAAAGACAAAGTGTGCATTGAAAGAGTCTCTCTCGTCGAAGGGCTCAAGCACAATTTATTATCCATATCTCAATTCTGCGACAAAGGATTAGAATGCCATTTCACCTCAACTCAATGTCTTATCAAGAATGGCAAAACTGGAGCTACATTACTCACGGGATATCGTAAGACAAATATTTACATTATTGATTTCCATAGTATGAACTCTAGTACTAATCTTTGTTTTGTAGCTAAAAGTGTGAGAGAAAATAGCTAGCTGTGGCACAAGCGCTTAAGTCACTTGAACTTCAAATATCTATCTAAACTCAGCAGGAATAACCTTGTCAAAGGACTTCCAAAGGTTGCTGATCATCATGACAAGAAGTGCGCCGCGTGTCAACTTGGCAAACAACCGAAGAAATCTTTCTCTAGCAAGACCAATCCTTCAACTTCTAGATGTTTGTAACTGCTCCACATTGATCTATTTAGACCAGTCACCACTCTAAGTATTCGCAAGAACAAGTATACTCTAGTTTTGGTGGATGATTATTCAAGATACACATAGGTGGAAATGATGATCTCAAAAGACGATTGTTACAACATTTTGACCACCTTATTCAGACTGCTCCAAACCCAAAAAGAAGATGACATCGTTAGTGTTCGATCCGACAATGGAACAGAATTCAAGAACAACGGTATTGCTCGATATTGCGACGATCATGGGATAGATCACAACTTCTCAACCGCTGGAGTTCCTCAACAAAATGGGGTTGTGGAAAGAAAGAATAGAACGTTGATTGAAGCGGGAAAGACGATGATAGTTGAAGCAAAATTGCCTAAGTACTTTTGGGAAGAAGCTATCAACACAACATGTTTTACTCAAAATCGTTCCCTCATCAACAAACTTCACAACAAGACTCCGTATGAACTTTGGCGTGGTAGAACTCCCAACATTGCATTCTTCAAGATCTTTGGTTGCAAATGTTATATCCTCTATAACGGAAACAAACATAGAGGTAAATTCGATGCCAAAGCCAACGAAAGTATTTTTGTTGGGTATGCCAAACATTCTAAAGCTTTTCGCATTTTTAATAGAACTACATTAGTGATAGTTGAATCTGTACATTTTACATTTGATGAACATTCTCTTCTGGAGCCACATTTGGCTCCAATTGTTGCTGATGATTCTGTTGAGCTTAATGATACAGGTGCTCCTATTTATGTTGCGCCTCCACAAGAGCATAATCTATCAACTCAAGGAAATCCATCAACATCAGTTGCACCTAATTCCTCATATGGCGTGCCCCATGAGTCATCAGCTGCGCCTCACTCACATGTTGCGCCTCTTGATTCCTCTCATACGCCTATATCATCTACTGCATCTGGTGTTTACCCAAGTTTCAATTCTGAACCAGTTCAACCCCCAAATTTTGATGATTTAGAATCTGGTGAAGATGTACCAATTGAAGACCTTCAAGTTATTACGACTCAACCTAACTTACTTCTTGAAATTCGTGAAGTTAGAGGTCACCCAATCAATAATATCATTGGTGATCTAAACGTTGGTGTTCGTACAAGGAGAGCTACAAACTTTGATGCTTACACTGCTTTCATCTCTCAAATTAAACCGAAGAAGGCTGATGAAGCGCTCCAAGATCCTAATTGGGTTGTTGCTATGCAAGAAGAACTCAATCAATTTGAACGATGTAAGGTTTGGACTCTTGTTCCAAGACCAACTGATCAAGGAGTGATTGGTATGAAATGGGTATTCAGAAACAAGATGGATAAGAATGGAACCATCACAAGAAACAAAGCAAGATTGGTTGCACAAGGCTATAGGCAAGAAGAAGGAATTGATTACGATGAAACCTTTGCGCCCGTAGCGAGACTTGAAGCTAATAGACTCTTTCTAGCTTACGCCGCTCACAAGAACTTCAAGTTATATCAAATGGATATGAAGAGCGCGTTTCTAAATGGTGAACTCCAAGAACAAGTCTATGTTGCTCAACCACCTGGGTTTGAAGATTCACAATTTCCAAATCATGTGTACAAACTCCAAAAAGCTTTGTATGGACTCAAGCAAGCACCAAGAGCATGGTACGATACACTATCTAAGTTTCTCATTGAAAAAGGCTTCACTCGCGGTAAAATCGATACAACTCTTTTCATTGCCAAACATAATGGTCATAAATTACTTGTTCAAATTTATGTTGATGATATTATATTTGGTTCTACTAATGAATTGTTGTGCAAGCGCTTTGAGAAACTAATGAAGAGAAAGTTTGAAATGAGCATGATGGGAGAACTCACATTCTTCCTCGGGCTTCAAATCAAGCAAATGAATGAAAGCATATTTATAAATCAAGCCAAATACACAAACGACTTAATCAAGAAATTTGGACTTGAGAACGCCAAAGCATATGATACTCCAATGGCCACCGGCAACAAACTCGACAAAGATTTAAAAGGTAAATGTGTTGATCAAATGCTCTATCGAGGTATGATTGGCTCGCTCCTTTATCTTACTGCTAGTAGGCCCGATATTATGTTTAGTGTTTGTGTTTGCGCTCGTTATCAATCTGACCCTAGAGAAGCGCACTTAATTACTGTGAAATGTATTATAAGATATCTATCCGGTACTGTTAATCTTGGACTTTGGTACACCAAAGATTCGAATTTTAAACTTGTAGGTTATTCAGATGCGGATTATGCAGCGTGCACAATTGATAGGAAAAGCACGAGTGACACTTATCATTTCCTCGGATAACGACTTGTGTCATGGGCGAGTAAGAAACAAGCTTCAGTATCTGTCTCAACAACCGAAGCCGAATATATCGCTGCGGGAAGTTGTTGCTATAAAATACTATGGATGAAGCAGCAATTGGTGGACTATGATATCATCGAAGGAAATTGTCCCATCTACTGTGACAATACATCAACAATTGCCGTTTCTGAAAATCCTGTCATGCACTAAAAAACCAAGCACATCGACATCAAGTATCACTTCCTCAAAGACCACGTGGAGAAAGGCAATATTCATTTGGAACACGTGGGAACCGACTATCAAATCGCCGACATTCTAACGAAAGCACTAGACGCGAAACGGTTCATCTTTTTGAGAGGTGAAATGGGTATGCTTGAACTTAACTAAATCCTTATAGTTTTGTTATTACTAATGATTTTATGATTTGTTAAGTTGAGTATAATAGGTTCAAATGTTATATATATATTTCAAAGTTTCAAGGAAACTAAGTGCCTGAGTATGCGCCCCTCTGTCTGCGCGCCTAATTCAAATTTCTGCGCGCTCCACTCTTTTATGGGCGCCTAGCATCCAATGCAACCAAATACTTATGCACGCTCAAAGCCTTATACGCCCTATTCTTCATGCGCGACCATGAGTGTTATGCGCCTCCCATGCGCGCAGTTAATATTACGGCTCAATCAATGCTCAAAATTTATTATTTCAATGATTGAACGTATTCAATTTTTCACAAGTACCAGGTATGATTGTTCTTATTTATTATAGGAATCTTTGTCTTTTGACATTCCTTTAATTGTTCAAGGACACTTGTGCAATTAAATTTTTCCCTCGTTTTACGCTTTTCGAAAGATTTTATTTTTTGGGGATATATTTCTTGCACCCCTAACCTACACCAAAATAGATATTTTTGGGGTATGTGCAAAAATTAGTCAAAATTGCTCATACACTTAATGGGAAAGTGGAGCAGTTTTTCTTATACCCAAAATGTCACATCATGACATCTTTGTGTCATTCAGCATTTATGAAGCCATCATTTATTTTTCCCCTCATAAATTTTTGTCCTTTCCAAATTCCCCTCACCATAAATGCACCGTCCTTTTTTGGTCATAATGAGCCGAAATTTTAGTTCCCTTCATTAATGCACATCTTTTCAACTTCCCATCTTTTTAAAATTTTCAACCTTTTATTTCCTTATTTGTGCAATTTTTTTAACCTAACCCTATATATACTCAACCTATCCCTTCCATTTCCTTTCTTTCATCATCATCACTCTCTTTTCCCTCACCAACTCTCTCTCCCCCGTCTCTCTCTCTCTGCTCTCAGTCACTCTCTCGTTTTCTCTCTTTCTCTCTATATATACTTCCTTTTGTTTTATAATTTCATATATGGGTCCTAAAAGATCAACCAAAGCATCACAAGACGAAATGGTATGATCTCTTGAACCTTAAACTATTTAATTTTCGCATTTTTTTTGTTGTTTTTCTGGGTTTTCGTGTTCTTAAAAAAAAAAAAAAAACCCGAGTTCAACTTTTCTTTGTTTAATCTTGACTCGGTGATCCGTTTTCGAAATCGTTTGTTGGGTTATGTTCATTTCGTGATTTCGAGTCTTTTGAATCAAACATTTTAGCGATCAATGCCATCTTTGTTGCGAATCTGAAAATCTTAAGTTTTTGACTTTTCAAATTTTTGGGTCTTTGAATCCAATTTCTAGATTCGTTGTTGATTTGTTCTAGTTTTGGTTTACATATTTTGTGATCCTTGTCTTATTGCGGTCATTTTGATATATTGTGTGCTTGATTTGGTGAAGTTTCACGTTTTATGTGTTCTTGGTGTTCTTCGAGCACTCAAGACATGTTCTTCGTGTTCTTCGTTATTTTCGCATGACTTGGGTTTCAAATTTTCAAAAACGTGTTTTTCAAAATTTTTCATGTTTAATCTTGTTTTCTTGCATGATTATGTACTTTACTTGTTTGTGTGTTTTTATGTGCTTTTTACTAAGTAAAAATTTCACATATGTTATGCGCCTAAATACAAACGTATACACCTAATTTCTTTATGCGCCTGAATGTCTTTTGCGCCTCATCACATGTATGCGCCTAAGTCATTCTGCGCCTAAAGCTTTTATGCGCCTAACTTTATACTTAGTCAAATTTCTATGTTTGATTTTTCCTTAGTTTCTACATAGAACCATTCTTAATGCGCCTTGTTATCTTATGCGCTAATTTGCTTATGCGCCTCTCATTTTTATGCACCCTTTGTGTTTATTAATGATCTGCGCCTAATCAACCCATGCGCCTAATATTTCCTTGCACATTATTATGTTTCTATGCACCTAATACACTCCTAACTTCACTCAAATGTTTACTTTTCAGGATCCTGCAAATTTCAGACCTGGTGAAACCATTGATCTTGCTGAGCTCTCACTTGATCCAATGGGGCTTAAAATCCTTTCAACCCTTCACATCGCTGGACTCACTCCTTTATTCACGCTGGATCAACCATTCTATTCTCCGCTCCTCGTTGATGAATTCTTCTCAACCGCTGCTCTAGTTGATACTCCTGCTGATGGATATGTGCGCTACAGGATATGCGCCACCGTTCAGAATGTGGCTATAACTATCTCTACGGGCACAATCAAGAACATCGTGAGTTTCAGCACTACTGGCCCTCAGGGTGTTTCTGGTCAACCAAACTCTTACTCAGTTGCAGATCAGAATGCTGTAGCGCGTACCTATCTCCAAATTCCTACTCTTTTAAACAACATAAAAAACGTTGAGATAAGAGATGGTGGAGATCTGCTCGCTCATATAGCGCATCTTGTTGATACTTCGATCGTGTTCAAGACCGGGAATGTGAATAGATTCACTGTGGAGCAGTGGGAATATACTGCTGCCATCATGGGAAAGACTAGGTTGAATTGGCCTCAAATTCTGTTCAAGACTTTGTCAGACCAGATTGAGAAATACAACAAAAACAAGGCTGATGGGAGAACCAAATTCAAAACTCACTGCAGAATCCTTACTAAAATTTTCCTAACTTATCCTGAGTTAGTCAAGTTTTTGAGTGAGAACCCTGTGTACAAATTTGATGATGTTCCAATTTTTGGAAAAACCAACTTGGATCTTAAAAAGCGCAGGAAGAAGCCTGTGAAGCGCACAACGGGAATTCAGATCAAATCTATTGAAGGGTTAGTTTATGAAGATACTTTATCAGATGATGCGCCAGTTCCTAAAGGCGCACCAACAAAGAAGAGCGCAGATTCCGAAGGCACCAGTCAACGCGCAGAAACCGTGGCAGGCGCAGAAAAGAGCAAGGGCAAAAGGATTGTTGATGACCCTCCTATAGCTGCTATCAAGCGCACTAGATTTGAATCTGATGAGGATAGAGATCTAAGGATTGCGCAGGAAGCTAGCAGACTTGAGGCTCAAAGGAAACGAGATGAAGATTTTCGAGCCAAGAAAGCAGCTGAGTTAGAAAAGAAGGAACGCAAGAAAGGCGCTGGTTCAAGCGCAAATGCTGAGAAAGGCACAGTCGATCCCGCGCGACTCAACTCGCGCCACCTCAACGCGCCCCCGTTCCCCGTGTGTCTCCAGTTCCATCTATAACTGCTGCGCCCCCTCTAGTTCCTACAATTCCTATATCTCCCACTCAACAAAAATTCAGGCAAGATCTCAGAAAAGAATTATTTGGAGATGATGATTCAAGTGAGGGGGAGCAAGATATTCCATCAACTCTTTCCCCTTCTCATGCGCCCCTATCCTCCCCTGCGCCTCCTCCATCTGCTCCTTCAGATTTGAGTGAGGTACTTTCTATTCTTAAATCTTTGCAGCAGGGGCAGGCTAAGTTCGAACAAGGTCAGACTCAGATTGCGTCTCAATTTGAGTTCCTCACTTCCATACTGACTGATCAATCTGAAGAGATCGCTGCCATTAAGGGGGAGATGACTTTAATCAAGGATAAACTTTCTGCTCCTACTCCTCCTGCGCAGACTCAGGTACAAGCTCAACCTGATCAGGTGCACACCTCATCTGCTGCGCCTACCTTCATACCTCAGTCTGCTGCATCTCAGTCCAACATGAATGTTCTAGTCTCAAAGTTGGATGTTTTAAAAGAAATGATTGTCACTCACTTCACTGCTGCTCACTCCAGTTCTGATAGACGTGCAGATCACATTTCCTCTAACATTATCACTGCTTAAAATGCTATTGAAGCACATCTTCAAATTTTAGAAGAAAATGTTTCTCAGCAGCATCAAATTACTCAGCGCTCTATGGATGAGTATCAAAACATCAATGTTGATCACTTGCACTACATCAGAGACGGTGTCACTGAAACTCATACTCTTGTCACTGACACTCATGCTAATGTCAACCGCGCCTATCAACTTTCCAAACAAATCCAACGCTCTGTTTCTGAAATAGAAGAAGGGTTGAAGGATGAAGACGCGCCTCCTCCCAACCCTTAGTTTTGGTTTGTTTGTAAGTTGTTAGAATTTTTTTTGTGATTAGAAACTTTTACTAGTAATTTAGTGCTTACATGTTTTAGCACCTTTTGTTTTTGTTCTGTTAAATACTTGTACTCTGTAACTCTTACACCTTGAGTATTAATGAGAACAAAACATCACTTTTGTTTCAAAACTTGTTCACTCAAACTTCTTGTTTGTAGAACATTGAATGTTGTTTAAAATCATATGCATCATATTTGAACTGTTTCATATTTTATGCATTGAGTTTAAACTTTGTTTAAACACATTTCAAAACTAAAACTCATATCATTTTGAATGTGTTATAAACTGTTGTTTCTATCTTTCCATTTGTAATATTTTATCCTTATTGTTATAGATTATCTTGGACTAGTGTGTGCATTAACTTGAGACATGATTTACCAATATCATTTATTTGGACATGTTTTTTCAAGTATAATGTTTGTCCCTGATATAGTAGGTAATGGCATCAATCAAATAGGGGGAGATTGTTGGGTATGCCCACATATATCTCAGTTTCAATGTAATAGGATTGATTAGATTTGATTGATCCATCACCTAAGTTTTATTTCATGGACTTTAGACCCGCATGTAAGAAGTATTTATACTTCATTTTTTAGGTTGTCCATTGTAATAGAATAGGCTTAGAAATAGGGCAAGAAGATCAAGATTCAAGAAAATCACTGTGTGAATTCAAGCGATGCGCCATGCGCCTTCAAGCCATGCGCCATGAGCCTCCAATCCACGCGCCATGTGTCACGACCCGAAAACTAGGCTCTATTTTATTGGTGATAAATAATTATTGTTTATTTATTTGCTTAATTATGTATTTAAATTATTACTTAATTAATAATTTATGAGTTATAATAATTCATGCCTAGCATTTTATTTGGGTTAGTGTAGTATTGTTGGGTCTTAATTGTAAGTAGGGAGTGTAAGTTTTGTGTGTAGTAATGAGGAGGGGGCCTAAGTGTAAGTTCTTTAAATCATTTTAACTACTCCCTCCCTACTCATCTTCTCCCTCACTCTCTTCATTCCCAGCCATCTCCCTCTCTCTCTTCCATGGGTGAAAAAGGTAAGTTTTCTCTCTACCTTCTCTCTACATTTCCATCATCTTCCTCTTGTTATTTCTCATTTCTTAAAACATGAATCATGTTTAGATCGTCGATAGGATCGTAGGAAGCCAAGAAATTTCAAGTTCCGTCACCTTTGAGAAAATCCGGGTAAGTTACTTTTCCCCCATTTTGATGCTAAAATGTTCATATCATGTTTATATGATGTTTGATGTGTTATATTTGAAGTTTGATTGAGTTTGGAATTTATTGAGAATTTATTTTGAGTTTTGATCAAAAATGGTGAAATCTTGAATGTGGGGATTTGGTCTTGATTTTTGGTTGATAAAGGGTGTTGTTAAGGTCCCCTTTTTGGTTAAATGATGTTTGGATACCTTAGGAATCGTGTTGGGAGTGTTGATTTTGGGTGTTATGAAAATGGTATGGAAATGGTAAGGAATTTGATGAACCCAGCTCTGTTTTCCGCCCAGAACACAGACCAGGCGCCCGCTCGCCTTGACCCAGGCGCCCGCCTGCACCCCTTCTTCTAGAGGCCAGACCTTCTGGTCAAACAGGCGCGCGCTCGCCCCGGCCCAGGCGCCCGCCCGCCCGCCTGCCTGGAAAATTGCCCTTTTTGCTTGTTCAAACTAAATGGCTTAGCTAGTTTAGGTTTATTTCTTCTAATTAACTTAAGGTAACACCGTGGAACACTTTAGTAATTAAAATTGGTTCCTTTGTGAACAATAGTGTTATGTAATTTGATCAAGTATTGTTTGGGCATCTTATGATGTATTCGTGTTTGTTCCAACCAAATTGATTTTCGAGTAAGACTTGGTCTAGGTTTTAGGCGATGTCCTATAGTACCTAGAGGGTTGTTATTGAATACCAAGGTGTAGGTTTTAGTCCTGTCGTGATCATGTTCTAATAAGTGTAACCTTTCGGATTCGTTTGGGGTGTTTAGAATGGGTTCGTTAGGAACGGAGATAAAGCGTGAATTGGCATTTGGGTACCTACGGTTTGATTAACCTTAAGATGTATTCATTCGGATTTCTCATTTGGAATTCCAGGTGTGATGAGATGGTTGAGTTCATAGCCCTAGTATATCTTTTGAGTAAATGTTTAGGGTCATTTTGGTAATAGTCATTGTGCCATTTGTGAGCGACCGTTTGGGTTGTGTAGATACCCCGGGGGGACCACGGCTTGGCTAGAGCGGTGGATTGTCCTAGGGTGTCTAACTTGTTTTTAGAGTCGCCACCTATGTTTTGAGGAACATAAGAAAAACCTATAGATTGTAGCCTAAGTTTGATTACGAAAACAGAGATTCTTTGTTTTGAGGTTCGGGGGTTAAATTACGAGATGGGAAGTACCGAAACACCCATCTCGCCCAACTAAAGTTGGTCTTGCTTGATCAAAATCTACATGAATGAAAATGTTCTTCTTCTTCTTCTTTAAGTCATAAAAAGGGGGATTTAAAATAGGATTTGGAATGTAGGAGATAACTCTTTAACCAACCTCAATGAGATGAGGTGATCATTAGAGTCATGTCCCAAAATGATTTGGGTGATTGCACATTTGATTAAAGTAAAAAGAGAGGGAGGAGATGAAGTATAAAAGAAAGGAAAAGATGGACTTTTACCTACAATTTGAAGACCTTCAAGTATTGCTTGATGAAATTCTTGGAGAACTTTTAGAAAGTGATTTTGGTATAGTTTTTGTAAGTTCAATATTCGGTCCTTGAAAATGGAGGTAAAGAGAGGTTTTTATAGGTGAAAGAGGGGTGTTTTTGGTGCCAAAACTCAGTCACCAAGAAATCCTTCCTGGGCAAAATCCTGTAAATTGAGCAAGGGAGGGAATCCTGGCCAGAAATCTGTAACTGACGCCCAGAGGCGCGCGCTTCCTGCTTTGAGGGCGGGAGGCGCGCGCGCCTGGCTCCTAGTGTCGGAGGCGCGCGACTCAGATAAGGCAATTTTGACAGAATGGACTAGAAAGTCAGCCCTGTCATTCAGTTTAGTCCCTGGACTTAACGAAGTCAGTCAGGAACTTAACGGAAGTGACAGAAACTAACGAGAAACACTTAAAATGGGGAGAAACACAATATCAAATGTGCAATCGGGGTGAGCGGTCCAAGGCGGGGTGTCTACTGAGCCGCTCGGCGACGTGGACTGCAAAGCAAAACGCGTCGACGAAAGTTAAAAACACCCACCGAGGACATCACCAAGAAAAAGCAAAGACTCGATGAAAGCAGGAATTTGAAATTGCGAGAGATAGTGGTGCGCTCCCTGTGTGAGCGGCTTTTGCTGGAGTGTTGTATTGGGGCTCATGGGAGCTAGTCTCGATATGGACCGAGTTTTGTTGAGTTGGGGCTCATGGGAGCTTTTCTCGATATGGACCGAGTTGCCGACTTGGAGCTCATGGGAGCCTGTCTCGATATGGACCGAGTTGCCGACTTGGAGCTCATGGGAGCCTGTCTCGATATGGACCGAGTTGCCGACTTGGAGCTCATGGGAGCTTGTCTCGATATGGACCGAGTTGCCGACTTGGAGCTCATGGGAGCTTGTCTCGATATGGACCGAGTTGCCGACTTGGAGCTCATGGGAGCTTGTCTCGATATGGACCGAGTTGCCGACCTGGAGCTCATGGGAGCTTGTCTCGATATGGACCGGGTTGCCGACCTGGAGCTCATGGGAGCTTGTCTCGATATGGACCGAGTTGCCGACTTGGAGCTCATGGGAGCTTGTCTCGATATGGACCGAGTTGTCGACTTGGAGCCGCATCCGCTTACGTTGTTGACTTTGTGGGGTGTGGGCACGGTTGAATGTTTTGAATGAGGTCGTTAGCAAACCCTTGTTGACGAATCCGTTAGTGAATCCGTTCGATGAAATATTGCTTTGAAGCCTCGTGCCATTTGGAGTCACACTTGACTTTTTGAATTGTGGGGTACGGGCACAGTTGACCGCGACAAGAAAAATGTTCCTGCTGGGGACGAAATGTTGAGATTGACTCTTGAGGGGGGTGTGGCACCCGTGACAGAACTTAGGGAGTTTGGAATTTTGAAGAGGACAGCCTACTTTTGAGTGGGAGTTTCTATCCTACTTTCGATTTTTGACATGCCTTAAGGGCGGACCAGAAGAATGTGTGCCCAACTGGGTGTCCGAGGACAGGGGCTGTGACTTAATTTAGGTTGGAGATCTCTGACAAGGCCCTTTTCTTGAGGCGATTTAGGCCTGGGAGGCGCGCGCCTTCCTATGTAGTCTTGGGACGCGCGCGCATTTCAGACTGCTGGCGGGTGGCGCGCGCGTCTGGGGGGCGGAATTCCGGGCTTGACATTTGCTGACCAAAAGAGCCCCCAACAGCTATAATATCATCTTCTGTTCGACCACTTGATCCTCACAGCTCCTTTCTGCCATTTTTTGAACACCATATTATTGCTTAACTTTGCTTGTGATCAACATTTTCCATGGCTTCCAATTCTTTTGCCCTTGATGCCAAGGTTGTTAGTGAGTATGAAAAGGACTTGGGTACTTTTGTGTATTCTTTTAAGACCCATCCCAAGAAGGCCTTCATTAAAGACTTCGGGTTCCGAATTCTTTTCACTTTGCGGACGTTGAAGCCGGATTGGGATTTGTTGAGAGCTGCCGCGGCTTTCTGGGATTGCGACAGCCATACCTTCAACCTTTCAGCTAATGAAATGGTGCCGACTGTTGACGATTTCGGGGCCATCCTTGGCATGCCTTTGGCCGGTCGGATTGCCGTCCCTAAGTATCACCGTGGTACCGTCGACTCTTGGGTTGAGTTACTGAATCTCCCTGTTGAGGACGTGAGGAAGATGTTGCACGGTACCGTGATTGACATAACTGAGTTGCCGATGTTCTTCAGTTTACACTCGGAGGTCCCGGTGGTTCAATCTTTCAAAAGAAATGCCATGGCCGTTTGTCTCTTCAGCGAAGTACTGTTTGTTACACCCTTCGGGACTGCGGACGCGCAGTCGGCCGAGATTATTTTGCAAGCTAAGGAGCAGCAATTTAGTGTAATCCCTCTTATTGTAGGGGAGACGTTGCACGGCCTTGATGAGTTACATAGGACGGGCAAGATGTGTCGGGGAAGCCCTTTGCTCTTAACTATATGGCTCCGAGAACACTTCAGAATTTATTCTCCGGATGGTGATTTGTCTCCTTTTGCTGTTCATAGGAGGAAGTTGTTGATCCGGGATTTATCTGAAGATGATTGGAAGAAATTCTTTGCCTCTCGGGTGACCGCCGATATTGAGTGGTGTCCTCCTTCTTGGGGTCTTCGTCCTTTTGTGGAATGGACTCTTGGTTTTTAGCACGTGGTTGTACCCGGTTTGAGAGATTCTTCATTTTACCAGCCAGAGCGGGTTCTGCGGCAGTTCGGTCGCCAACAGACAATTCCTTTTCCGAGGGGTGGAATGCTTCGTCCAGTTGCTTACATGGGTCCTGACTTCTCGAGTGAGCTTCAGTCGGCTTGGGGAGATGACCGCAATCGTTGGGCTTTCGCTCCTCTGCATCGGGGGAGTGTCTTCCTTCCCGAGAGTTACTTGGATTATTTATTTGGCACCCTTTACCGTGGCATCACTTGGGTTGATGTGCTTCGTGCTGAGTTGTTGGGACAGGGTTTTGAGCCTAGCAGCACTTTGAGATATAGGGAGGCTGCTGCTGATTCGAGTAACATTCTCGCTGACCCTTTCGGTACTCCTTTGGATGACTTTTATTCTAGGAGACGTGTTGCAGCACAGAAGGTTTCGGTGCGTATTAGTGCTCCTTTGTTACCCAAGAAGAAAAGGATTGAGAGACGATCGGGTGGTCCTTCGAAAGCTAAGAGAAAATTGGATTTTTCTTAGTACCCTAAGAGATTGCAATTAGACCACTTTGTTTTAGTATTTAATATTTTGATGTCTTTTGTTGCTCAATAAATCCGTTGTAATGGTTTGAATAATTCATTGAATGAATAAAAAATTGCATTTTGTTATTTGAAGTGAATTGGGTATTTTTGACATGTTTTAGACCGCACCCGAAGGTTGCCTACGTTCCTCCAGTTGGGAGGCTCAGGTCTTCGTAGTTCAAACAAACAAAGACCATTTTTTTTTTTCTGTTGTGCACCCTGTTTTTTGCCTAGACCGCCCTTGCGGGTTTTCAATCTAGCGGGCTTCTTTTTTGCACGTGCTCTAATTTTTGCCTAGGCCGCCCTTGCGGGTTTTCAACCTAGCGAGCGATTTTTTTTTTTTTTTTTTTTTTTTTTAATGGTCTTTGTTTATTAAGCGTAGAACCTCTTGAGCTTGTCGAGGTTGACCTCCTTTGGCAGCTGGTCACCATCTAAATCCACGAGCCGGACTGCACCACCGCTTAGTATCCTTTTGACCACGTACGGACCGATCCATCGGGGTCCCCATTTCCCCAGGGGATTCATGGCATTAGGAGGATGTTGTCTTAAGACCAAATCTCCCACATTGATGTTTCGAGGCCTCACTTTTTTGTTGAAAGCTCTTGCCATCCTTTGCTGATATGCCCTCGTGCGTTCGAGTGCTCTTAACCTTTTCTCGTCGAGTAAGGCTAGCTGTTCGTATCGACTTTGCATCCAGTTGACCTCGTTGACTTGATTCTCGAGGAGGACCCGTAGAGATGGGACTTCAAGTTCGATAGGGAGTACGGCTTCAGAACCATAGACCAATGCATAAGGAGTTTCTCCTGTTGCGGATCGTATTGATGTGCGGTAGCCCCACAATGCTAATGGTAGCTTCTCGGGCCAATCCCTTCCTGTTGAGGCCATTTTCTTGACGATGGTCTCGATGGTCTTATTTGCTGCTTCGACTGCGCCATTTGCTTGGGCCGGTAAGGAGATGACTTGTGCTTGGTGATCTTGTATTCTACCAAAAGTGCATCCATTTCCTTCTCAAAGTGAGAGCCGTTATCGGAAATGATTTCATGAGGCACGCCGTATCGGCACATGATATTGATCTTTACAAATTTGGCCACTTTCTTGGCGTTGAGGGTTCGATAGGCTTGTGCTTCGACCCACTTTGTGAAGTAGTCGACTGCCACTAGGACGAATGACTGCCCATTGCTTCCGGCAGGATGAACTTTACCGATGATGTCTATCCCCCAACAAGAGAAAGGCCAAGGTGTGACCATGTTGTAAAGTTGTGAGGGTGGAGCATGTTGCAGATTAGCGTGGAATTGGCACTTGGCACACCTTTTGACTTTCTCGATACAGTCTCGTTCCATAGTGCTCCAATAGTAACCAATGCGAAGTATCTTCTTGACTAGCATAAACCCATTCATGTGGGGTCCACATTCTCCTTCGTGCACTTCACACATTATCTCTTGAGCTTCGGTCTCATTGGCGCATAGGAGATTGATCCCGTCGTGGTGCCTTTTATAGACTCGGTCCCCAATCAGTACGTACCGAGAGGCTAACCTTTGCAGAGCTGCTTGAGACTTCTTATTGATGTTCTCGGGATAAGTGCCGTCTTTGAGGAAGTTCATGATATCCTAATACCACGGAGAGTTTGTTTGAACCTCGTTGATCTCGATACTCATGCAATATGCCGGACTGTTCCTTCGAGCAATTTTGAAAGGCTTCACCATTTTCCCTTTGGGAATTTCAACTAATGAAGCTATAGTGGCCAGTGCATTGGCGAAGCGATTCTTATCCCTTGGCAGGTAGTTGAAAGTGATCTCTTGGAATTGTTCAACCAGTTCTTCAAGGTGCTGACCATACTGTTGGAGAGTCGGGTCTTGGGTTCGCCATTTACCCGATTGCTGATTGATAAGGAGCAAAGAGTCGCCGAACACTTCTAGTTCCGTGACGTTTCTTTCGAGAGCTTCTTCGAGCCCTGCTATGCATGCTTCGTACTCGGCAATGTTGTTGGTAGCTTTGAATTCTAGGCGTATGGCAATGGGAGTGTAGATGTCTTTTGGATCGACAAGCAATACCCCTATACCAAAACCGTGTTTATTGGCTGCGCCATCGAAAAAAAGTTGCCACTTGTCTTCCTCGGTTGTGGTACAAATTAAATGCTCGTCGGGGAACTGTACATCTTCCCCTTTCACTTCGTCACACGGGAATTCGGCAAGCTGGTCACTGAACACTTTCCCCCTGACGGATTTTAGTGTGACGTAAGTGATATCATAGCCGGCGAGCATGAAGTACCATTTGGCTATTCTTGTTGACATGAAAGGCTTCTCGAAGATGTAGCGGAGCGGGTCCACCTTTGCTACTAGCTTGATCGGAAAGACTTCCATATAGTGTTTGAGCTTTTGAGTGACCCAAACCAATGCTGCACATGACTTCTCTAAGACAGAGTAGTTCTTTTCGCCTCCTTGGAATCGGCGACTGACAAAATAAATGGCGTTCTCCTTTGTGGACTCTCGTTGCTCTTGTGCTAACATAGCCCCTAGGGCTTCATCATTAACAGTGAGATAGAGTAACAGAGGTTTCTCTTTGTGCGGCGGAACTAGAACAGGAGGGCACGTTAAGTAATGCTTCACTTGATCGAAGGCTTCTTGGCACGCGTCAGTCCATTCTAGAGCTACATTCTTCTTGAGTAACTTGAAGATTGGCTCGCACGTGGAAGTGAGTTGGTGCACAAACCGACTGATGTATTGTAGTCTGCCCATGAAACCTTTAATCTCTTTCTGCGTCTTTGGAGGAGGCATGTCAATGATTGCCTTGATTTTGGAGGGGTCTACTTCGATTCCCCTTTCAGTGACCATATAACCAAGAACTTTGCCACGGATAACCCCGAATGTGCACTTTGCAGGGTTGAGCCTCATCTTGTGTTGACGAAGCCTTTCGAAGAACTTGCGGAGATCGATTAGGTGTTAACCATCGGTCCCTTTGGAGTGAATGATCATGTCGTCCACATAGAACTCGATTTCTTTGTGAATCATATCGTGGAACAAGTCTGTTACGGCTCTTTGGTAGGAAGCCCCAGCGTTTCTTAACCCAAACGGCATGACTGTGTAGCAAAAGGTACCCCACGGTGTTGTGAAGGCTGTCTTTTGTTGATCTTCCTCGGCCATGAGAATCTGATTGTACCCAGCGAACCCATCCACGAATGAGCGAACCTCGTAGGCAGCAGTGGAGTCGACTAGCATGTCGATATTAGGGAGTGGAAAATCATCCTTTGGGGAAGCTTTGTTTAAATCCCGGAAGTCTACACAAACTCGAACCTTGCCGTTCACCTTCCTGACTGTCACAATGTTGGCTAACCATGCCGGATACTCGATCACCTTGATGAAACCCACACTGAGGAGCTTCTCAATATCTTCTTTGACCTGCAGAGACCATTCTGGCTTGATCTTTCTGAGCTTCTGTTTTACTGGCCTGGCATCTTCTCTGATCGGAATCCTGTGCTCTGCTACTTTTCTGTCTAAACCCGGCATGTCTTTGTATGACCATGCGAATACATCCACGAACTCCCGCAGTAATGCAGTCAATCTGTCTCTGTCGTCTCCCTTGAAGAAGCTTCCAATCTTGGTTTCCTTTGGCTCTTCTTCGGTACCCAGATTAACAACATGCAATTCTTCGTCAGCCTTTGGACCATTCTTGCCACGACTACGGACTTGTTGAGCAAGTTCATTTAAGTATGTTGTGTTTTCGTGGTCTATTTCATCATAATTTGAATCGTTATTAACTTGTTCGTTAAGTTCATTATTAGTTAATTCATCATTTATGATGTTTGCAATGTCAGGGTACTCAGAAATATCAAATTTTTCATTAGCAAAGAAAGGAAACACACGCTCGGCTATGGCCTCCAAATCCTCTTGGGTGAGGGTATTAGAGACACTCTCGGACTCGAAAGTAAGTGTGAGCTGCTCTTCCTTTGTTGCTGTGCGGGGTATGCAACCCATTTCTTGGACTAAAATTCCTCGGATACCACGGGCCCTTTTGTTGAATACCAATTGTTGATCGGCTCGGAGCTTGGCGGGATCTCACTGATAGTCTCGTTCATGATGACGGTGTCATGGATGGCGTTAACTTGGCATTCATTCATTATGGCAAGCTCTTCAAACATGGAGGCTAAATCCGTCAGTTCTTCCCCCACGGTGATTTCTGTCTCGGACTCTACAGTCATCTTCCTTCCCCACCATTCACGGGGCGACATGGGAGTTGGTTCCCTTTCGGATTTCTGGATCTCACAATCGGAGAAGATTTCGAGGCCGGGCTTTTTGACACCTTTATTGTTAACCCACGGCTCGGGAAAGATCATGTATGGAATGTCTTCCCCTTGGCGGACAAAATAACCATTCAACGTCTTGCGGTAAGGCCTTAGATTAGGGACTTCATAACGACGGCCTTCTTTACGAGATCGGGCCTTTTCGTTCTTGATCGGTTGCTCTTGTTTCAAGTCTTCTTTAGAAGGCTCATACCCCAAACCGAAGGTGTTCTTGACAAATGGGACTTGCACGGGATGTAGGATTCCTTGTTGATATTTCCCTAAGCCTAAACCAGGGAAGTAGCCCATATTCCTCATCATGCGGAGGACTTTGTGATTGCTGGGGGTCCATGATCCGTTTCCCCCTTCTTTGTCAATGGCGTTGATTGAGACGCCGGAGAGAGTGGAGTCTGGTAGACCATGCTGGACTTGGTGGACGGGCTCACCTTTTCTGTGGATAGTGATGTTTTCATCCATTACGGTCACTATTTCATCACCATTTCGGATCTTGACACATTGGTGGAGAGTTGACGGTACGGCATTAGCACTATGAATCCATGGTCGGCCCAACAGTAAGTTGAACGAGGCCGGGATATCAAGCACTTGGAATGGAACAGACATGACCATGCTCCCAAATTCAATGTCTATTTCGATCATACCCATGACTGTACGGGCGGTGCTGTCATAACCTCGGATTACTTGAGTAGAAGGCTTCAAATCTGAATCCTTAAGCCCCAGTATGCCCATGATCCTACCAGGCATGAGATTAAGTGCGGAACCACCGTCCACTAAGACTCTTGAGACGGGCCTCCCCCTTGCTCGTACTTTGAGGTAAATAGCTTCGTTGTGGTCGGAACCAAACGGTGGAAGGTCCATATCGGCGAAGGTGATGACGTTGCTAAAATGAATGTGACCAATCATTGCCGTGAGGTCCTCGGGAGTAGTATCGGGAGAAACTGATGTATCATCGAGATTGCGGATGACAAGATCTCGGTGTTTCTTCGAGGATGCAATGAGGTCCCAAATAGAGATGTTGGCTTGAGTTTTCTTGAGTTGGACAAGTAGAGGATCTTCGGGAGCGTTATGAGCTTGCGGCTTTTGAGAAGAGGAGCTCGGTGCTGAAGTGGAAGGGTTGCTTGCTATGACTCGACCGGATCGAGTTAGCATGTTGACGTTCCCATCTTGCTTCTTTTTCCTATTCTCTAGTACTTCCCTCATTACTTCATCATAAGTCACTACATAACAAGAATTGTCAAGTTTATTCATAACATTGGGGCCCCCATTCACAATTGGGATTGAATGGGTGGTCCCCTCAAGTTCTCCTATCTCTATTACATTGACATGCTCGTCATTAGTCACTACAAATTCTTTCTTATCTATGAGATCTTGAATGACGTTGCGGAGAATGAAGCAATCCTCGGTGGTGTGGCCACTATATTGGTGGTAGCCACAATATTTGTGGTGAGCATGATTGGAGTTGATCGTCTTGGGTTGGTACCCTTGCACGGGTGTGACTTGACCCTTTGCCTTGAGGACCTCGAACACTTTGGTTTGAGTCATGCCTTGGAGAGGCGTGTAGACACGGTCACTTCGGGACTTCTTCCCTTGAGGTAGAGGAACCTTTTTGTAATTCCCTTTGTCAATAGTGACGGCGTTGACCGAGGCCTCTTTTGTGGAGCTGGAAGCGGCCTTGTAGCGGTGAGTAGGAGTGGTCTTCTTGATCTCCTTGAGCAAGTCATCCATGCGTACCCCCGCCTCATACATTTGGGAGAAGTTGGAGTAGCAAGCCCCACTTAGGTGAGTGCGGAGATCAATCTTGAGACACTTGAGAAATATGTCCATTTGCTCTTTTGTGTTTGGCCTCTCAACAATTTCAGAGAGTTTGTCATTCCATCTCCTTGTGAAGTCGATGAAGGACTCATTGTCTCGTTGAGTAGTGTTCTCTAGCTCTTTCCTTGTGGGCCGGTGAGTGGTGTTGCCTTGGTATTGGTTCTTGAAGGCAAGCATGGCGGAGTCCCAATCAAGACGGACAGTGAGCGGGAGAGTAGCATACCAATCTTTTGCCGCCCCCTCGAGAGTGAGAGGAAAGCATTGAGCCATCACCTTGGGGGAGACCTTCTTTGGAACCATTGCCCAAATATAAGTCTCAATGTGAGCCATAGGACAAGAGTTGCCCTTGAATTTGCTTATGTCGGGCATCTTGAACTTATCGGGAAGAGTGGCCATAGTACTCATGAGGATGGATGATTGATAAAGGCTTGTGTCGGAGCCTTTCCCCATGTTGAGCCCATTGAATTTTTGGTCGATGTAGGCCATGATAGAATCCACCATTTTGGGCTCATTGTTCTCGGAACTTGGTTCCCCCATCTTCTTGGTGCGGGTGTTGACATAAGGACTTTTGAACAAACCCTCGGTCCACTCGGATTCATCATCATTGTTCTTGTTCTTTCCCTTGGCAAGGTTGGTGAGCTTTTCTTTCATTAGTTCCATTTCGGCCTCGTGGGCCTCCCTTTGGCTGTCGAGGTGGGATTGCCAAATGTAGTCTTTGCTTTGTGCCTCCTTGTTAAGGGTGGAGACTTGCTCTTGGAGGAGTTGGACCATAGTTGAGAGCTGTTCGAGAGACATGGTGTTTCTGCTGCCGGTCATGGTTGATGTTGGAGCTGTTGGAGTGATCTCTTCACGGACTAACCGATTTGCTGAATCCCGGTAGACTTTGTAAGTACCAATTGAACCTACATCACAGAAGAGGCCCTTGTCAGTCTTGAGTAACACTTGCGGTCCATGAAGAGGCTTAGAACACACAGTTGGGCACACGACTCGAACCACTTTTGGGGACGGATTTTTATTGCGTCCCTTTCAACAAGTTGGCATGTATGATTTGAAGACATTAGTTTAGGGAAATCTCGGTACATGGAAACCGACTTGAGTCACGGAGTGTTAGACCCTAACTAGAATTTGTGTGGTTTGTGCTCGGCTTGAATATGAGGCTCAAAGGTCACCCCCGGCATGTAGTCTTGAACTATGCCACGGGCTGAGGTTTACCGCTTCGAAAGAGCCAAGGTCTGGTGGAGCTTGAAACTTTCTAGGACGGGCCTCGACGGGTTTGGGGTTGGACTTGTGCGACTCGATAGTGAGCAGTTCATAGGAATATGTGCATGTAGTGTGAGGTCTAACAAGTGACAAATTTATTTTTTTTTTTTTTAGATTTTTTTTTTTAAAAGAAAGAAAAACACACAAAACACGTAAGCACATAAAATTACAACTCCCGAATCACCCGTGTGACCGGTAAATAAAACACAAAATTAAAACAGTCCGAGGGTTCAATTCTGTTCTGATGCAGGCAACTGTGCCCACACCCCACTGTTCTGCTCAGTCACTGAAACCTGTTTCTATTCTGGGAATCAACCCAGAAGCGTGCGCCTCTGAGTGCTGATGTGGGACGCGCGCGCATGGCACAATGCTTATGGGAGGCGCGCGCTTCTGGGGCACACCTGTCAGCATGTCAGACTTTGGACTCAGGGGATTGCCCTGGTCCCATGTTCATATTGTAACCCCTGCAGAAGTGATTAGTGCAGAATAACAGAAGAAGAAGATGAAGAATATGAAGAAGTGGGCGATTCTGGTTCTTAATTCGGGATGCGCGCGCGTTAGGCTTAAAATGCCAGACGCGCGCGCCTCCCCCATCAGGAAACAGAATGCCCAGAAAAGATGTAGATTTCGATCAGAATGCAAGTTTAACCCTCAAATAATGTCCCCAGCGGAGTCGCCACTGTAGATACCCCGGGGGGACCACGGCTTGGCTAGAGCGGTGGATTGTCCTAGGGTGTCTAACTTGTTTTTAGAGTCGCCACCTATGTTTTGAGGAACATAAGAAAAACCTATAGATTGTAGCCTAAGTTTGATTACGAAAACATAGATTCTTTGTTTTGAGGTTCGGGGGTTAGATTACGAGATGGGAAGTACCGAAACACCCATCTCGCCCAACTAAAGTTGGTCTTGCTTGATCAAAATCTACATGAATGAAAATGTTCTTCTTCTTCTTCTTTAAGTCATAAAAAGGGGGATTTAAAATAGGATTTGGAATGTAGGAGATAACTACTTAACCAACCTCAATGAGATGAGGTGATCATTAGAGTCATGTCCCAAAATGATTTAGGTGATTGCACATTTGATTAAAGTAAAAAGAGAGGGAGGAGATGAAGTAGAAAAGAAAGGAAAAGATGGACTTTTACCTACAATTTGAAGACCTTCAAGTATTGCTTGATGAAATTCTTGGAGAAATTTTAGAAAGTGATTTTGGTATAGTTTTTGTAAGTTCAATTTTCGGTCCTTGAAAATGGAGGTAAAGAGAGGTTTTTATAGGTGAAAGAGGGGTGTTTTTGGTGCCAAAACTCAGTCACCAAGAAATCCTTCCCGGGCAAAATCCTGTAAATTGAGCAAGGGAGGGAATCCTGGCCAGAAATCTGTAACTGACGCCCAGAGGCGCGCGCTTCCTGCTTTGAGAGCGGGAGGCGCGCGCGCCTGGCTCCTAGTGTCGGAGGCGCGCGACTCAGATAAGGCAATTTTGACAGAATGGACTAGAAAGTCAGCCCTGTCATTCAGTTTAGTCCCTGGACTTAACGAAGTCAGTCAGGAACTTAACGGAAGTGACAGAAACTAACGAGAAACACTTAAAATGGGGAGAAACACAAGATCAAATGTGCAATCGGGGTGAGCGGTCCAAGGCGGGGTGTCTACAGGTTGTGCTCTTTATGATTAACTTGTGGATATCATATTTAGGATGTATTTGGTACGTGCCTTATCTTGAAATCATTATGTTTTAATGGTCAATGTTGTTGGACTCTTTTATGAGAAACTCCTTGTGTTTATTGTTGTTGAACTCTTCTTGAGTAATCATTTGCATCTTTTATGGTGATTAATTGGTACGGTTCCCTACTTTGGAACCCTTTTGATGTTTTTAAATCTAGTATTCATTACTTAGCATTATTGAAAGTCCAGCTGGTTAAATTGTGTATCGAGTCAGGCAATGGATAATGCTATAATGGCACGAGCCAAGTCCAGTATAGCATCGCCCATTGGTCCTTCTGTCCTCATCCAGATTGGCCTTGGTTGGGATGAGCTAGCTCCGTTGTGGGTATTCTAGCTAATCGTTTTGGAGCATGACTTTGTGGCATGGCTCCCGCCCCTTGTGGCACTTTACATTGTTATTGGTTCCGGTACCGGGTTTCTCTTCAGCTTTTATGCTACTATGAAGATGGTTTGTTTGATTGATGGGTTGATTGGTCGCTTCTGACCGGGGTTTTCTCTTCGGCTTTTATGCTACTGAGAAGATATGGATTGGTTGATTGTTGAAGCTGCGCAGCGACCCTTTATTGGTTCTATCAGTTTGGAAACCTTGGCTAATATCCTTTGTTATGTGTTTACTTTCCGCTGCTATCTGTTGACTGTTAATTGTTTCATGCTATGTGATATTTATCATTGTTTATTTCTTATTGCATTATAGCATGTCATGTAGTTGCATTAGTAACTTACTGAGATTTTATCTCACCCCGTTTATTTCCATCTTTGTTTTTCCTTAACCCCCCCCCCCCAGGAGGAAAAGGTTTAGGATTCGCGGATCGAGGAGGACGTCGAGAGGATTGAGATTTTGGGGCAGGTTGTTATGGATCGGTTTACATTATTTAAATGTATAACCTTTTGGGGATAGTTTTACCATTATTGACGTCATTAAGAATTGTATATTTTATTCCTTTGGGTATAAGCTGTGGAGCTTATGTTAGTTGTATTTTGCTGATTTAAACTTGGATTTGTAAAACCTTGTGTTATCATCTTTTGGTTCAAAATGGAATTTTTAACTTCTATATTTTAGAGTTTTGGTTTTAAGTCGACGTCCAGCTCGCGTATTCCGGACCCGCAGGTTCGGGGGCGCGACAGTTGGTATCAGAGCTATGGCATTAGCTCTAAGTGTATGTATAGGTGGATTAGTATGACCTAGGAGGGTAGTGTGTTCGGAGTGAGTAACAATTGTTGTTTTATGCAGGTACTTGTTTGAAATGGCTCGAAGGAGAAGTGGTGAAAGTAATACCGGTAATGAAAATCAGAGTGAAACAAGGGATGAAGCCCGTGCAATGTTTCAGGGCATGTTTGAGGCGGCCATGAAGGCCATACATGATCAAGGTCCGAGGGTAGAACAAGCACCACCACCCCGCTACGGATTGGAACAATTTCTGAAATTGAAACCGGTTGAGTTCAATGGGGAACCTGATGTAAGGAAGGCCGAGCTATGGATTGAGTCGATGGAGAAAATTTATGATGTCTTTGGTTGCACCGATGAAGACAAGGTCCGGTTTGCGGCTTATAAACTTGTGGGTGCCGCCGAGCATTGGTGGAAAGGTGTTAAAGCGAGTTGGGATGATACTCATACAGTGTATGCATGGGAATTGTTTGTGCGAAAGTTCAAGGAGCATTTCATTCCGGTAGTGGATCAAAACCGAAAGGAGATCGAGCTTCTCAACTTGGAGCAAGGTTTGTTGTCTATAGCTCAATACTCGGCTAAGTTCACAGAATTAGCCCGGTATTGTGACTATCTTGTGAGGACCGAAGAACAGAAGGCTATGAGATTCATCCGGGGTTTGAAGACTTCTATTCGTACTCAACTTATAGCCCAGAGGATTGTGACCTTTCAGGATGCGGTAGACCGGGCATACTTGATCGAGCAAGATATTGGGGAGCATAAGAGGAAGACCGAGGTTGCAAATACGGGTAAACAAGTAAGCCATGCTAAATCTCAACCACAACACCGTTTAGATAACCGAGGTAATTTGGGAGCACCATCTCAGTTTAAAGAACAAACCGCGCTAGGGAATCCGGGTACTACTCCGGGGAAACAAGGGAAACAAGGTAGGTGGCTTTGCACTTACTGTCAGAGAGAAGGCCATTTGGAGGATAAGTGTTGGAAGAAGCATGGAAAATGTATCAATTGTGGTCAACTGGGTCACTTCATAAAGGATTGTCCGAGGTTTAAGGTTCAATCATCAGGAACAGGAACCAGTACTTCACCGGGTCAGAAGAGAGATGCTTCGGGGAACCCTAAGGTATAGGGTAGAGTAATTGCGATCAATCAGCACTCACCAGGTAACGGATAAATTTCAGGAGGTATTATTTTGCGTCGTGAGAGCGAGCGCGTGCATTTTAGGATCATCGCATTTATGTGTTTCTGTGCATTAGTTGCATTTATTTCTTCTGAGTCTTTGACTTATGTGTTGTAGGTGTCTACTCCTATGGAGGAGTTTAGGGTATCTGATGAAGTCTTATGTGCTTATGATGTGCTTAAGTATGGTTATGTCTCACCTGCTAAATTAGCCATATTGCTATTGCAAGATTTTGATGTTACTATTGCTTTAGTCTATTGTTGTAGGGGGATTGTTATATTCTCCATTCCTAATTTCTTAAAACTGTTGAGACCGTTCCTTTGGGTAGAGTTATACCTATCTTTTCTTAATTGAAATCCGAGTATTTAGTTTCGGTCAATTTGTTGGGTGTATTTATCATTCGTAAGATTTTCATTTTCTTCCGAATAGTACCTAGTGTTTAGGGAGGAGCTTGGGTTAAATTGAGTGTTATAGTACAAGGTTGTAGTGCTAATATTTTGATCAATGTCCTTATGGCATCGGTTGGGTTATAAGAGTTGAGGGTTCAAATTGAGGATTTCGGGATAGGAGAATTTTGCTTACTTGTAGTGCATCTCCGTGACTGCATCGGAATGGATTAGTATGGAGAGGTGTACGATTTGTTATGGATGATGGGTTTGTTGTAGGAGTTATGATCATTAACGGTGGTAAGCGTGTTAAGTTAGAAGGGACTAAGTACATTTTGGGAGAGTAATAATTTCTCGATTTATGTTAAAGGCATTTTGAAATTTTGGTTAAATAGTGGTTCTATGGTTCTCAATCCCTTCTTGGCGGCGTTTCCCGAATTGGATCAAGAGTATGTGAAGGAAGTGGAGTATCAATACTTGGGCATAATTAAGGAATATCATGATTTGGTATTGGGTCAGTTGGAACGTTGCTAGCTAATTGGTTTATTATGATGATAGTACTATTGAGCCTAAGTATCATTAGGTTAATAAATGTATGCGTGAAAGACTAACTTGGGTTAGCTAGTGAGGATTTGAGATTTGTCGATTTCCTTGGGTATATGAGCACAGGTTGTTAACTAAAAAGGGAGTTAGAGGAAATCCCTTGAAGATAAAATTTAAATCATTTTCGGACTATTGAGTATTCGTAATTATTTTAGGCTTTCAAGGAGTGGAGTGTTATGACGATGATATTATGGCGCAGATGTAAGTGAACATTTTGTATTAAAATTTTAGGTTTATATTACACCTCTAGTTTAAGGTGCTACTGTGAATACGTGTGTTTGAAATTGGGAATATTCATAGCAACATTAAAATTATGAGAGTCGCCACGCCGTTTTAGTTATAGCCAAAACATTGAGAAAAAGCATGTTTAGTGGGTTCGGGGGTCAAATTACAACAAGAGAAGAATATTGAACGTTATCACTCCTATTGCCCGAATTGATCGGTCTTTCTATCATGATGAATGTGTTAGTAGTGTATTAGTGTTTGAGACCGGATCCGAAGATTGCCTACGTTCCTCTCAATGTGAGAAGCTCAGGTCAGCGTAGTTCACAGAGAATTAGAATCGGCAGAAGAATCGGGATCATGTATAATGAGGGGGGAATTACCTAAAGATTAGGGTTTAGAAGTAGTTCCTAGATCATCCTCGGGTTGATGAACCCTCGATCATCACCGGCTATGAAATAACATGCAAACATGAAGATCGCAACCCTAAATATAGCATAAATAAGGTTTTAATCTATGAACACGATGAACATATGAAGAACATATATGAACATATGAATAAACATGCGAAGCATATGAAGAAACTATGAATAAACATGCAAGAACATGAATATTAAAGATCTACATTAGAAATAATGCAAGAACGTGAAGAAATAAGTTAGAAAACTTACCTATGTTGGCAAGAAATAAACCTTGATCTTCTTGGAGGTTTGAATGTTAATTAGAGAGCAAAATTGTGTTTAAGAACTCTCAAATTCGGATCTCCCTAAACCAATAGCCTAGGATTGGTTTATATAGTAAACTGAGGGGAAGATCTGATGGTCAAGATCATCCGGCGCAAGGTTGGCCGCCTGGCCATGGTTGAAGCCGGTTACAATGTTGGCCGCGTGGCCAAGATCAACGCGTAACAATGTTGGCCGCCTGGCCAAGTCTGCAGGCTGACTTGATTTTCAAGCTAGGGTTTCACTGTTGCTTTATGGTAACCCTAAGTTGCCTATTTTGATGGATTTTGTCATAAATGAGATATTTTGGGAATCCAGGACAAGTCTTTGCAAGGTTTCTAATTCCTATAAAGTCCTTGTATTTTTGGGAAAGTCCTAATAAACTCATTTTCAGGTCGGGTACTAACAGTAGCCCCTCGGCGACGCTTCTTGCAAGGCAATGGGGGGTCGACGATAAAAAGAAGGATCCGTCTGAAACATGAGTTTCAAAACAGATGAAAGGTAAGGGAACGACTGAACCTTGGCAGGCGACCTACGTATCCGCGGGGGAATCAAGCCAAACGTAGTTCAAATCGGATGGGAAATTGGGAATGATTTGTCCTCTTATGGGGAGCAACGTCTTCTGCTGGGTAAAATGCACCTGCTGGGGATGGTAGATGACCGCGTCGGTCGGGTGGCTGGACCTTTTCAGGTTTCCTACGTATCCTCCGAGGAATCAAGCCGGTCGTAGTTCAGATCTGATGGGGAAATTGGGAGCCATCGGACTTCTGCTAGGGATAATAAACCTACGGGCACTATCCTGTATGAAGAACGAACATTCGTTAGGAAATGAAGTTATTTGGGAAAATTAAAGACTACGTTGTCTAAATAATCCCAAGTTGGAATGGTAAACGCAATCAGGATCGCCGGGGTTCCTGCCGATTGCGCTAAAGTAATAGATGATGGATCTCTCGCGAACAGAAACGCCGAGGCTTCTGTCAACCACGATTGATCTAGGATGCATATGTCATAGAGGCGCCGAAGTCTCTACAATCATACGAATCCTAAAATAGACGCTGGATCACTCACAAACAGAAACGCCGAGGCTTCTGCCCATCGCGATCGATCTAGGATGCGTATGTCATAGAGGCGCCGAAGTCTCTACAATCATACGAATCCTAAAATAGATGCTGGATCGCTCGCAAACAGAAACACCGAGGCTTCTGCCCATCGCGATCGATCTAGGATGCGTATGTCATAGAGGCGCCGAAGTCTCTACAATCATACGAATCCTAAAATAGATGCTGGATCGCTCGCAAACAGAAACGCCGAGGCTTCTGCCCATCGCGATCGATCTAGGATGCGTATGTCATAGAGGCGCCGAAGTCTCTACAATCATACGAATCCTAAAATAGATGCTGGATCGCTCGCAAACAGAAACACCGAGGCTTCTGCCCATCGCGATCGATCTAGGATGCGTATGTCATGGAGGCGCCGAAGTCTCTACAACCATACGAATCCTAAGCAAATATTAGGAAGTGCTAAAATAATAGATGCTGGATCTCTCGCAAACAGAAACGCCGAGGCTTCTGCCCATCGCGATCGATCTAGGATGCGTATGTCATAGAGGCGCCGAAGTCTCTACAACCATACGAATCCTAAGCAAATATTAGGAAGTGCTAAAATAATAGATGCTGGATCTCTCGCAAACAGAAACGCCGAGGCTTCTGCCCATCGCGATCGATCTAGGATGCGTATGTCATAGAGGCGCCGAAGTCTCTACAACCATACGAATCCTAAGCAAATATTAGGAAGTGCTAAAATAATAGATGCTGGATCTCTCGCAAACAGAAACGCCGAGGCTTCTGCCCATCGCGATCGATCTAGGATGCGTATGTCATAGAGGCGCCGAAGTCTCTACAACCATACGAATCCTAAGCAAATATTAGGAAGTGCTAAAATAATAGATGCTGGATCTCTCGCAAACAGAAACGCCGAGGCTTCTGCCCATCGCGATCGATCTAGGATGCGTATGTCATAGAGGCGCCGAAGTCTCTACAACATACGAATCCTAAGCAAATATTAGATACTAAAATAATAGATGCTGGATCTCTCGCAAACAGAAACGCCGAGGCTTCTGCCCATCGCGATCGATCTAGGATGCGTATGTCATAGAGGCGCCGAAGTCTCTACAATCATACGAATCCTAAAATAGATGCTGGATCACTCGCAAACAGAAACGCCGAGGCTTCTGCCCATCCCGATCGATCTAGGATGCGTATGTCATAGAGGCGCCGAAGTCTCTACAACCATACGAATCCTAAGAAATATTAGGAAGTGCTTAATAAGGGGTTCTTTCCGTATTCATAAGGCGCCGAAGTCTCTACAACCATACGAATCCTAAGCAAATCCGTATTCAAAGGTAACGAATATCAGTCAAAATAGCGCTAAGGGCACCTAAAAATGAACAAAGGGAAATGTACCAGGGGTAAAACTGAAATTTTGCATGTGGAGGCAAAGATGATGGATTGTTATGGAGTCGCAAACGGGATGAACTCTCAAGGAGTCATGAAGGTGATAGACTCTCAGGGAATCGCAGAAGTGATGGACTCTTGGGGAATCGCAAAGGTGATGGACTCTCGGGGAGTCGCCAAGGTAAAGGACTCTTTGGTGAGCAAAGGACGACCACGGAAAGCGTAATGTTTGGGATCCGCTTACCCTAAATTAGGAGGAATACATAATATGAGGCTACGAACCATTAAGATGAAGGCATTAGGTAAGGGACATTTTGCTTGGTTGCTTAGGGTAGGACCTAAGGCTTCTAAGGAAAGGGGATGGGTAGCCTCTTAGATAAGGATGCAAAAGATGTTATGGTTGTTTAGACTTGAGATTGTGTCTTGGATACAATGTGGGTTTCCTAGGCTTACGGGCTAGGGTTTGGAGAGAATGCGACTGCCTAGGCTCGAGGCTAGGGTTCGGAGAGAATATGGAAAGGCTATTGTATCCTAGGCATAAGACTAGCGGGGGATTGAGATTATAAATTTCCTAGGTTTCGAGACTAGGGTTTCGAGAATTTGGAAAGGATGTTGCACACAGGGCTTTAGAAATTCCCTAGAACTTGGGCTAGGGTAAAAGGGGATGGTGCTTCCTAGGCTTGAGACTAGGGTTTGGAGAGAATGCAGATTCCTAGGTTTGGGGCTAGGGTTTGGAGAGGTTGAGGTTTGGGAACTTCCTAGATGTTAGGGTTTCGAACAAGGGTTTGGAAACTGGTGTTTAAGGACCACGACTCTCCTAGGTTTGGGACTAGGGTTTAGAAATATCCTAGGCTTCGCGGCTAGGGCTTGGAGTTGTGGTAGGTTCAGAGGTTGCAAAGGCGTTGGCTTTAGACCCAAGGCTGGGAGTTGAAAGGGTTGTGACTTCCTAGGCTTGAGACCATGGACCGTTGGGAAGAGGGATTGCTTTTGTGGAAGGTCCACTAAGCTTGATGTTAGGGTTCACCATTTTCCGGGATTGGTGACTATGGCTTGGAAAGGTTCATGGTAACCTAGGCTTTAGGCTAGGTTTTAAGGCTAAGGACTGTAAACTTCCTACGTTTTGAGACTAAGGTGAAGGAGTTTCCTAGGTATAGGACTGGGGTTTGAAGGGAATGTTGAATCCTAGGCTTGATGATAGAGTTTAAAGAGGATAATTTCTACCTATCCTTGAGACTAGGGCTTTGGAAAGAGTGCGACTACCTAGGCTTGAGGCTAGGGTTTAGATCGAATGCGACTACCTAGGCTCGAGGCTAGGGTTTAGAGCGAATGCGACTACCTAGGCTCGAGGCTAGGGTTTGGAAAGAGTGCGACTACCTAGGCTTGAGGCTAGGGTTTAGATCGAATGTGACTACCTAGGCTCGAGGCTAGGGTTTAGAGCGAACGCGACTACCTAGGCTCGAGGCTAGGGTTTGGAACGAATGCGACTACCTAGGCTCGAGGCTAGGGTTTGGAAAGAGTGCGACTACCTAGGCTTGAGGCTAGGGTTTAGATCGAATGCGACTACCTAGGCTCGAGGCTAGGGTTTAGAGCGAATGCGACTACCTAGGCTCGAGGCTAGGGTTTGGAAAGAGTGCGACTACCTAAGCTTGAGGCTAGGGTTTGGAGCGAATGCGACTACCTAGGCTCGAGGCTAGGGTTTAGAGCGAATGCGGCTTCCTAGGCTTGAGGCTAGGGTTGATTGATTTTTGGACAGGGCATTATATCCTAGGTTTTGGACTAGGGTTCAATAAAACGGAGAATTGAGATTGTAAATTTCCTAGGTTTCGAGACTAGGGTTTCGGGAATTTGGAAATGATGTTGCATACGGGGCTTTGGAAATTCCCTAGAATTTGGGCTAGGGTTAAAGGGGATGTTGTGGTTTCCTAGGCTTAAGGCTAGGGTTTAGATAGGATATGTGACTACCTAGGATCAAGGCTAAGGTTTAAGAAGGATGTAACTTCCAAGGCTTTAGGCTAGGGTTTGAAAGGATGTAATTACCTAGGCTTGAGGCTAGGGTTCAGAGAGAATGATATGACTACCTAGGCTTGAGGCTAGGGTTTAGAGAATGTGTTTACCTAGGTTTAAGGCTAGGGTTTGGAGACCGAAAGCATTTGAAGGTTTGTCTTGGTTTAGACCGAGCAAGTTTGAGGTCTAAGAGTGTTGCGGTTTGGGGCAAATGAGCTTGATACCTCGTGGCTGGATAGGCTCGATAGATTAGACCTAGGCTAAAGTTCTAGGGTTTAGCTAGGGTAAGACTCAGACATGTGTTAAGTAGACCGGGGCCTAATGGAATGGTAGGCGTGAGATCTAGGAGATCGAAGGCTAGGCAGGGTAGCGTTGGGACATAAGGCTTTCAAGCGGGTAAGTCTTTTGTCCTAGAGAAACCGCGTTATGGATTAGGACCAAGCAGGCTTGAGGTCGGCCAAGGAGCAATGGATTGGGATTGGATGATCCTAGTACCTAATACGCATGTCGGGTTTGGGCTCTAAGGTGTGCTAGGTGTGAGCCATGTACGAGAAATGGGTCTGGACATGTGACCATGTTGGCACTTTAGATAAAGGGATTGAGTGTCCAAGACTTTGCTTGAGTACAATATGTACCTAAGTTGGATTGGGTACGCTTAGGTACTAAGTTTTTCTCATAGGTCATTGCACGTGACCAAGCTCGTTCGGCGATTGCGAAGGTGGGTTTGGTATGGGACCAAAGGTGTTAAGCGCACGATTTTTGACTGGACGGGTTTTGATATCTTTATGGCATGTCACGGTATGCGGAAGATCCTATGCGTTCGAGCATGTTTGAGGTTTGGACTCATGGGGAAGAAAGGTTTGAGATCCATGGAGTTCAAGGGTGGACCTCGTAGGTGGCGAGGTTTGGACTCGGCTCGGATTAAGTAGGTTAGAGACCTAAGGGGTTGAAGACTAGGAAGTCTTTTGAAGCTAAGGAGTGACACTAGGTTGGTATTTGGTAGGTTTAAGAGTGGTAGGGCCATGGCTTGGATATGACGGGAGTCAGGAGACGTGGATGCGTCGCTTTTAATTGGACCAAGTAGGCTTGGGAATTAAAGAGTTCCAAGGGTGGAGATGTAAGGTGAGAGACCTAGAGGGTAGAAAGTCTTGTGACCTAAAGGTTTAGGGGTTGAGGCCTAAGGTATGGACCAGACATATCATGGACTTCAAGGATAAGTTTGGTAGACTTGAATGGTCTTGGGATCTAAGGGATCGCTCAATAGGTTAGACTGAGTAGACCTAAAAGGTTAGAACGAGGAGGATAAGAGAGCTATTGCTTAGACAAGGTAAGGATGAGTATGTGTTGGTAGGTTTGAGATCTAGGAGATCGGGTAGGCTCGGGACCGATAGGTTCGGGACCTAATGGGTCACCCTAAGGATTTGGCTTTGGTTAACTGGTTTAAGGTCTGGAGTTTTGGGTAGAACCGGTTTGAGGCCGAAGGGGTCATGCTACGAACTTGCGGAAGGTCGAGCTAAGAGGTTATGATGTAACGTAGGTAAGAGTCACCGGGTAGGCTTGGGACCTAAGGTTTTGAACCAGGTAGGTTGGGACCTAAGGGTATCCTATTGTATAGGAAATAGGGTGAAGGACCGAGTCAACTCAAGAATCACGGAGATGGGTCTCAGATGGATCGAGGATGTTTTTACAATTTTGTGGAGACCGAGCGTGCAGGTTTATAAACAAAGTGTCGGGGAGGAGAAAACTTTATGAAAGTGTTATGATCTTATACAGATGCCTTATAATTAATTATGATTCTAATCAATCCAAATAGGTCGTCGCGTGCCGAGTTATACGATGAGGGGTGCCCTTCTTCTAAGTGTATCCTTGTTGACGCCTCAGTATTCTCTGGGAAACCACATAGTCGATCCTTTATTGTTAGGGAAGCCCCAGTTGCGTAGAGCGGGGTATCCTACCTCTTTTAAGACGCACCCTTTTTCTGCCTAGACCGCCCTTGCGGGTTTTCAATCTAGCGGGCATCTCTTTTGCGTCAATTTTTTTTTTTTTTTTTTTTTGAAATCATTCAGTCGACTCAAAAAAGGAAAAAAGAATTGTCTGAAAACATGCGGGGACATTTTGGGGAGAGTAAGAGAGAGAGAGAGATAGTACTCACATTTTGACTTTTTGGGTAACTGAGTGTATATATGTACAAAAGGGAGAAAGCCCCTGCTTTGATAGAAAGTAAGTGTTTAGCTCTTTCCTAGATTGTAGAACGGAAGACTTGTCGAGACATTTGAAAATTGTTTTATTCAAGATTCTCGTTTGATTGCTCGAAAATGGACCTCGTTGATTAGTTATGCATCTTATGATTATGTTTTAGACAAGTAGTCTCGAAATAATAAATGTTTTGATCAATTGTGAGTGAAGAAATCAGAAGTAGAAATATATGGGGAAGAGAGAAGAGAAAGGAGATTGGCTCAAGGTGGGTTGTGTATATTTTGGACCGAACCGGGAGGTTGCCTGTGTTCTCCTCAAGGTGAGGAGCTCAGGTCCGCGTAGTTCGGGGATGACCCGCTTGACGATGGTGTCGGGTTTCAGTGGGTATGTGTGGGAGGAAAGAAAAGAAAGAAAGTTGGCCCAAGGTAGGTTATGTTTGGCTTTGAGTGGTTGCCCGGTTGACGATGAAGTTGGTCCAAGGTAGGTTCGTTTGAGGTGAGTTGTTCTTTGTAGCTCATTGCGGTGGATTACTCCTTTGTAGTTGTTGCAGTGGATTGCTCCATCGTAGTTGTCATGGGTTGCTGCCGTTTATCTACTTTGTAAGGAAAGAAAGGAAAATAGAACATTTGAGGTGAAAAGAAAATGGGACTTTTACTTTTCCATGGTGATAGCCCCTTCTATTTTTCTTTATTTTTTTTTATTTTATCTCTTTGTGCACACCCTTTTTTTGCCTAGGCCGCCCTTTCGGGTTTTCAACCTAGCGGGCTTCTTTTTGTGTAATGCTCTAACTTTTGCCTAGGTCCCCCTTTTGGGTTTCAACCTAGCGAGCCATATATATATATTTTTTTTATATTTGTACATGAAACATTAGGCGAGACAAGCCCCTAGTTTGCTTTCGCCTCTCTCGATTGCGAGGTAGCTTCCTGTGAATACGTGTGTTTGAATTTGAGAATATTCATAGCAACATTAAAATATGAGAGTCGCCACGCCGTTTTAGTTATAGCCAAAACATTGAGAAAAAGCATGTTTAATGGGTTCGGGGGTCAAATTACAACAAGAGAAGAATATTGAACGTTATCACTCCTATTGCCCGAATGATCGGTCTTTCTATCATGATGAATGTGTTAGTAGTGTGTTAGTGTTTGAGACCGGATCCGAAGATTGCCTACGTTCCTCTCAATGTGAGAAGCTCAGGTCAGCGTAGTTCGAGAGGAATTTAGAATAGGCAGAAGAATCGGGATCATGCATAATGAGGGGGAATTACCTAAAGTTTAGGGTTTAGAAGTAGTTCCTAGATCATCCTCGGGTTGATGAACCCTCGATCATCATCGGCTATGAAATAACATGTAATTATGAAGATCGCAACCCTAAATATAGCATAAATAAGGTTTTAATCTATGAACACGAAGAACATGCGAAGAACATATTATGAACATATGAATGAGCATGCAAAGAATATGAAGAAACTATGAATAAACATGTACGAACATGAATATAAAAGATCTACATTAAAAATAATGCAAGAACACGAAGAAAAAGTTAGAAAACTTACCTATGTTGGCAGGAAATAAACCTTGGATCTTCTTGAGTGTTTGAATGCTAATTAGAGAGCAAAATAGTGTTTAAGAACTCCAAAACTCAGACTTAAAGCTCTCAAAATCGGATCCTTAAACCAATAGCCTGGAGTGGTTTATATAGTAAACTGATGGGAGGATCTGATGGTCCAGATCATCCGGCGCAAGGTTGGCCGCCTGGCCATGGTTGAAGCCGGTTACAATGTTGGCCGCGTGGCCAAGATCAACGCGGAGCAATGTTGGCCGCGTGGCCAAGGCTGCCGGCTGACTTGATTCTTAAGCTAGGGTTTCTGCATGGTTTTAAGGAAACCATTTATTACCTAATTTGATAGATTTTACCATAAATGAGATATTTTGGGAATCCGGGACAAGTCTTTGCAAGGTTTCTAATTCCTATAAAGTCCTTGTATTTTTCGGAAAGTCCTAATAAACTCATTTTCAGATCGGGTACTAACAGTAGCCCCTCGGCGACGCTTCTTGCAAGGCAATGTGGCGTCGACGATAAAAGAAGGATCCGTCTGAAACATGAGTTTCGAAATAGATGAAAGGTAAGGGAACGGCTGAACCTTGGCAGGCGACCTACGTATCCTCGGGGGAATCAAGCCAAACGTAGTTCAAATCTGATGGGAAATTAGGAATAACTGTCCTCTAGTGGGGAGCAACGTCTTCTGCTGGGGAAAATACACCTGTTGGGGATGAGAGATAACCGCGTTGGTCGGGTGGCTGGACCTTTTCAGGTTTCCTACGTATCCTCCGAGGAATCAAGCCGGTCGTAGTTCAGAGACATTGGGAAAGACGAGACATCGAACTTCTACTGTGGATAATAAACCTACGGATACTATCTTATATGAAGAACGAACATTCGTAAGCAATGAAGTTATTTGGGAAAATTAAAGACTACGTTGTCTAAATAATCCCAAGATGGAATGGTAAACGCAATCAGGATCGCCGGGGTTCCTGCCGATCGCGCTAAAGTAATAGATGATGGATCTCTCGCGAACAGAAACGCCGAGGCTTCTGTCAACCACGATTGATCTAGGATGCATATGTCATAGAGGCGCCGAAGTCTCTACAATCATACGAATCCTAAAATAGATGCTGGATCGCTCGCAAACAGAAACGCCGAGGCTTCTGCTCATCGCGATCGATCTAGGATGCGTATGTCATAGAGGCGCCGAAGTCTCTACAATCATACGAATCCTAAAATAGATGTTGGATCGCTCGCAAATAGTAACGCCGAGGCTTCTGCCCATCGCGATCGATCTAGGATGCGTATGTCATAGAGGCGCCGAAGTCTCTACAATCATACGAATCCTAAAATAGAGGCTGGATCGCTCGCAAACAGAAACGCCGAGGCTTCTGCCCATCGCGATCGATCTAGGATGCGTATGTCATAGAGGCGCCGAAGTGTCTACAATCATACGAATCCTAAAATAGATGCTGGATCGCTCGCAAATAGTAACGCCGAGGCTTCTGCCCATCGCGATCGATTTAGGATGCGTATGTCATAGAGGCGCCGAAGTCTCTACAATCATACGAATCCTAAAATAGATGCTGGATCGCTCGCAAACAGAAACGCCGAGGCTTCTGCCCATCGCGATCGATCTAGGATGCGTATGTCATAGAGGCGCCGAAGTCTCTACAACTATACGAATCCTAAGCAAATATTAGGAAGTGCTAAAATAATAGATGTTGGATCTCTCGCAAACAGAAACGCCGAGGCTTCTGCCCATCGCGATCGATCTAGGATGCGTATGTCATAGAGGCGCCGAAGTCTCTACAACCATACGAATCCTAAGCAAATATTAGGAAGTGCTAAAATAATAGATGCTGGATCTCTCGCAAACAGAAACGCCGAGGCTTCTGCCCATCGCGATCGATCTAGGATGCGTATGTCATAGAGGTGCCGAAGTCTCTACAACCATACGAATCCTAAGCAAATATTAGGAAGTGCTAAAATAATAGATGCTGGATCTCTCGCAAACAGAAACGCCGAGGCTTCTGCCCATTGCGATCGATCTAGGATGCGTATGTCATAGAGGCGCCGAAGTCTCTACAACCATACGAATCCTAAGCAAATATTAGGAAGCGCTAAAATAATAGATGCTGGATCTCTCGCAAACAGAAACGCCGAGGCTTCTGCCCATTGCGATCGATCTAGGATGCGTATGTCATAGAGGCGCTGAAGTCTCTACAACCATACGAATCCTAAGCAAATATTAGGAAGTGCTAAAATAATAGATGCTGGATCTCTCGCAAACAGAAACGCCGAGGCTTCTGCCCATCGCGATCGATCTAGGATGCGTATGTCATAGAGGCGCCGAAGTCTCTACAACCATACGAATCCTAAGCAAATATTAGGAAGTGCTAAAATAATAGATGCTGGATCTCTTGCAAACAAAAACGCCGAGGCTTCTGCCTATCGTGATCGATCTAGGATGCGTATGTCATAGAGGTGCCGAAGTCTCTACAACCATACGAATCCAAAGCAAATATTAGGAAGTGCTAAAATAATAGATGCTGGATCTCTCGCAAACAGAAACGCCGAGGCTTCTGCCCATTGCGATCGATCTAGGATGTGTATGTCATAGAGGCGCCGAACTCTCTACAACCATACGAATCCTAAGCAAATATTAGGAAGTGCTAAAATAATAGATGCTGGATCTCTCGCAAACAGAAACGCCGAGGCTTCTGCCCATCGCGATCGATCTAGGATACGTATGTCATAGAGGAGCCGAAGTCTCTACAACCATACTAATCCTAAGCAAATATTAGGTGAAGAATGGAAATTTTAAGAGGCTTCCCGTACCCAAAGGTAATGAATATTAGTCAAAATATGCTAAGGGCACCTGAAATGAACAAAGGGGACTGTACTAGGGGTAAAACTGAAATTTTGCATGTGGAGGCAAAGATGATGGATTGTTATGAAGTCGCAAACGGGATGAATTCTCGGGGAGTCACAAAGGTGATAGACTCTCAGGGAGTCACAAAGGTGACGGACTCTCGGGGAGTCACAAAGGTGATAGACTCTCGGGAGTCACAAAGGACTCTTTGGTGAGTCACAAGGGCAAAGGACCCTTAGGGAGACGCGAAGGAGATGGACTCTCGGGGAGTTGCTAAACATGATCTGGGTTCCGCTTATCCTAATTTAGGAGGGAATGAGGCTACGAGCCATTGAGACCAAGGTGTTAGGTAAGTGACATTTTTCTTGGTTGCCTAGAGGTAGGACATAAGGCTTTTTAAGGAAAGGGAATAAGGAAGATGGTGATCTCCTAATCTTGAGATAGGGATGCCAAAGATGCCACGGCTTCTTGGGCTTTAGATTATGTCTTGGAGATAATGTGGGTTTCCTAGGCTTACAGGCTAGGGATTGGAGTCCATTTAAGCATGAGGAGAGTATTCTATCCTAGGCTTAGTGCTAGGGCTTGGAAAGGTTGAGGTTTGGAAACTTCCTAGATGTTAGGGTTTCGAACAAAGGTTTGGAAACTGGCGTTTTAAGGACCATGACTCTCCTAGGTTTGGGACTAGGGTTTAGGAATTTCCTAGGTCTAGGAGGCTAGGGCTTGGAGTTGTGGTAGGCTCAGAGGTAGCAAAGGCGTTGGATTTTAGACATAAGGCTGGGAGTTGGAAAGGTTGTGACTTCCTAGGCTTGAGACTAGGGACCGCTGAAAAGGGATTGATTTTGTGGAGGGTTTACTAAGCTTGATGTTAGGGTTCACCGTTTTCCGGGATTGGTGACTATGGCTTGGAAATGTTCGTGGTAACCTAGGCTTTAGGCTAGATTTTAAGGCTAAGGACTGTAAACTTCCTATATTTTGAGACTAAGGTGAAGGAATTTCCTAGGTCTAGGACTGGGGTTTGAAGGGAATGTTGAATCCTAGGCTCGATGATAGAGTTTAGTGAGGATATAGTCTCCTAGGCCCTGCGGCTAGGGTTTAGAAAGAGTGCGACTACCTAGGCTTGAGGCTATGGTTTGGAGCGAATGCGAGTACCTAGGCCCTGCGGCTAGGGTTTAGAGTGGATACGACTACCTAGGCTCGAGGCTAGGGTTTAGAGCGAATGCGGCTTCCTAGGCTTGAGGCTAGGGTTGATTGAGTTTTGGACAGGGCATTATATCCTAGGTTTTGGACTAGGGTTCAATAAAACGGAGAATTGAGATTGTAAATTTCCTAGGTTTCGAGACTAGGGTTTCGGGAATTTGGAAATGATGTTGCATACGGGGCTTTGGAAATTCCCTAGAATTTGGGCTAGGGTTAAAGGGAATGTTGTGGTTTCCTAGGCTTAAGGCTAGGGTTTAGAGAGGATATGTGACTACCTAGGATCAAGGCTAGGGTTTAGGAAGGGTGTAGCTACCTAGGATCAAGGCTAGGGTTTAAGAAGGATGTAACTTCCTAGGCTTTAGGCTAGGGTTTGAAAGGATGTAATTACCTAGGCTTGAGGCTAGAGTTCAGAGAGAATGATATGACTACCTAGGCTCGAGGCTAGGGTTTAGAGAGGATACGTGACTACCTAGGATCAAGGCTAGGGTTTAGGAAGGGTGTAAATACCTAGGCTCTAAGGTAGGGTTTGGAAGGGATGTAACTACCTAGGCTCGGGGCTAGGGTTTAGGAAGGATGTAATTACCTAGGCTTGAGGCTAGGGTTCAGAGAGAATGATGTGACTACCTAGGCTTGAGGCTAGGGTTTAGAGCATGTGTTTACCTAGGTTTAAGGCTAGGGTTTGGAGACCAAAAGCATTTGAAGGTTTGTCTTGGTTTAGACCGAGCAAGTTTGAGGTCTAAGAGTGTTGCGGTTTGGGGTAAATGAGCTTGATACCTCGTGGCTGGATAGGCTCGATAGATTAGACCTAGGCTAAAGTTCTAGGGTTTAGCTAGGGTAAGACTCAGACATGTGTTGAGGAGACCGGGGCCTAATGGAATGGTAGGCGTGAGATCTAGGAGATCGAAGGCTAGGCAGGGTAGCGTTGGGACATAAGGCTTTCAAGCGGGTAAGTCTTTTGTCCTAGAGAAGCCGCGTTATGGGTTAGGACCAAGCATGCTTGAGGTCGGCCAAGGAGCAACGGATTGGGATTGGATGGTCCTAGTACCTAATACGCATGTCGGGCTTGGATCCTAGAGTGTTTGAAAGTTGAGGCTAGGTGCGAACCATAGGTGCGGGAAATGGTTTTGGATATATGACCATGTTGGCGCTTTAGATAAAGGGATTGAGTGTCCAAGACTTTGCTTGAGTACAATATGTACCTAAGTTGGATTGGGTATGCCTAGGTACTAAGTTTTTCTCAGAGGTCATTGCACGTGACCAAGATTGTTCGGCGATTGCGAAGGTGGGTTTGGTATGGGACCAAAGGTGTTAAGCGCATGATTTTTGACTGGACGGGTTTTGATATCTTTATGGCATATCACGGTACGCGGGAGGTCCTATGCGTTCGAGCACGTTTGAGGTTTGGACTCGTGGGGAAGAAAGGTTTGAGATCCATGGAGTTCAAGGGTGGACCTTGTAGGTGGTGAGGTTTAGACTCGGCTCGGATTAAGTAGGTTAGAGACCTAAGGGGTCGAAGGTCAGACTAGGAAGTCTTTTGAATCTAATGGGTGACACTAGGTTGGTACTTGGTAGGTTTAAGAGTGGTAGGGTCATGGCTTGGACATGACGGGAGTCGGGAGATGTAGATGTGTCGCTTTTAGTCGGACCAAGTAGGCTTGGGAATTAAAGAGTCCAAAGGGTGGAGATGTAAGGTGAGAGACCTAAAGGGTAGAAAGTCTTGTGACCTAAAGGTTTAGGGTTGAGGCCTAAGGTATGAATCAGATATTCTAGAGACCTAAAAGGTAGGTGTTTGGTAGACTCGAATGGTCTTGAGATCTCAGGGATCGCTCAACAGGTTAGACTGAGTAGACCTAAAAGGTTGGAACGAGAAGGACAAGAGAGCCATTGCTTAGACAAGGTAAGGATGAGTATGTGTTGGTAGGTTTGAGATCTAGGAGATCGGGTAGGCTCGGGACCGGTAGGTTCGGGACCTAATGGGTCACCCTAAGGATTTGGCTTTGGTTAACTAGTTTAAGGTCTGAAGTTTTGGGTAGAACCGGTTTGAGGCCGAAGGGGTCATGCTACAAACTTGCGCCAGGTCGAGCTAAGAGGTTATGATGTAACGTAGGTAAGATTCACCGGGTAGGTTTGGGACCTAGGTAAGACTGATCGGGTAGGCTCGGGACCTAGAGAGTTTATGGTGTCACTTAGGCAAGACTGACTGGGTAGGCTTGGGACCTAAGGTTTTGAACCAGGTAGGTTGGGACCTAAGGGTATCCTATTGTGTAGGAAATAGGGTGAAGGACCGAGTCAACTCAAGAATCACGGAGATGGGTCTCAGATGGATCGAGGATGTTTTTACAATTTTGTGGAGACCGAGCGTGCGGGTTTATAAACAAAGTGTCGGGGAGGGGAAAACTTTATGAAAGTGTTATGATCTTATACAGATGCCTCATAATTAATTATGATTCTAATCAATCCAAATAGGTCGTCGCGTGCCGAGTTAGACAATGAGGGGTGCCCTTCTTCTAAGTGTATCCTTGTTGACGCCTCGGTATTCTCTGGGAAACCACATAGTCGATCCTTTATTGTTAGGGAAGCCCCAGTCCGATAAGGGTGTAGAGCGGGGTATCCTACCTCCTTTAAGACGCACCCTTTTTTCTGCCTAGACCGCCCTTGCGGGTTTTCAATCTAGCGGGCATCTCTTTGCGTCATCATTTTTTTTTATTTTATTTTTTTTGAAATCATTCAGTCGACTCAAAAAAGGAAAAAAGAATTGTTTGAAAACATGCGGGGGCATTTTGGGGAGAGTAAGAGGGAGAGAGATAGTACTCACATTTTGACTCTTTGGGCAACTGAGTGTATATATTTACAAATGGTGGGAAGCCCCTGCTTGACAGAAAGTAAGTGTTTAGCTCTTTCCTAGATTGTAGAACGGAAGACTTGTCGAGACATTTGAAAATTATTTTATTCAAGATTCTCATTTGATTGCTCGAGAATGGGCCTCGTTGATTAGTTATGCATCTTAAGTAGTCTCAAAATAATAAATGTTTTGATCAATTGTGAGTGAAGAAGTCAGGAGTAGAAATATGGGGCAAGAGAGAAGAGAAGGAAAATTGGCTACGAGGTGGGTTGTGTATATTTTGGACCGGACCCTAAGGTTGCCTACGTTCTCCTCAAGGTGAGGAGCTCAGGTCCGCGTAGTTCAGGGATGACCCGCTTGACGATGGTGTCGGGTTTCAGTGGGTATGTGTGGGAGGAAAGAAAGGAAAGAAAGTTGGCCCAAGGTAGGTTATGTTTGGCTTTGAGTGGTCGCCCGGGTGACGATGAAGTTGGGTTTTGAGTTTAGGGTGTGAGGTTCGTTTGAGGTGAGTTGTTCTTTGTAGCTCATTGCGGTGGATTACTCCTTTGTAGTTGTTGCAGTGGATTGCTCCATCGTAGTTATCATGGGTTGCTGCCGTTTATCTACTTTGTAAGGAAAGAAAGGAAAATAGAACATTTGAGGTGAAAAGAAAATGAGACTTTTACTTTTCTATGGTGATAGCCCCTTCTATTTTTCTTTATTTTTTTTATTTTATCTCTTTGTGCACACCCTTTTTTTTGCCTAGGCCGCCCTTTCGGGTTTTCAACCTAGCGGGCTTCTTTTTGTGCGATGCTCTAACTTTTGCCTAGGTCGCCCTTTTGGGTTTCATCCTAGCGAGCTTTCATTTTATATTTGTACATGAAACATTGGGCAAGACGAGCCCCTGGTTCGTTTTCGCATTTGTTGATTGCGAAGTAGCTTCCTTATAGTTCAAGCGGCTTTTTGCTGGCGGCGGGCATCGTAGCCCCTTGATTTTCACCGGTAGAGCTCCATTGGATTATCACGTGCACCAATGAATGACTTCGTGCACTTGTCTTATATTTGCGATGGAATACGGACAGCCCTAGTGTAACGGCATGTAGTACTCATGATGGGAACAAACCAATCCTTTAAATTGTGGCAGCATGGATGTCTATTTGATGATGAGCAACCGCAGTCCATTTCTTTGTCATGACCTTATAAAAAGGGGTCTAATGGTGGGATGAGAGGCGTATGAGGATAGTGTATGGGAGAAGGTGTATATAGAGAGTGTACATGAAGTGTGTACAAGGGGTGAGTGTATAGAGAGAGTGTATGGGGGTAGAATGTAGAGAGAAGGGAAAGTGATTCGTTCATCCCAATTGATCGAAGCATTTGTTATTTTGAGATTAATCGTTTACTTAGTTATGTGAATGGTTTGTGGGTCCATTTACCTTTTAATGAGTCGTCATTAATGAGTAAGATTAAGATTAATTCATCATATAAAGATATAGCAATCAAGCGAAAATGGTGAATAAGACCATTTTCATGAAATTGATATATGCAAGCTTATGTCTCAAGTCTAGAGAGAAAAGAAATAAAGACTCTTTTATTATTTGAAAGAAACACGACTAATCCGGGGTGGACTTTTACTTAAAGAAACAAAAATCGTCCAAGGTGGACTTTTGACTAAGGACACTCTAGAACCTACGAAGACTGAGTGACCCTTTTCTTTTCTTTTATTTAAAGGAGGTAGCCCCAATTTCCTCTTTTGCCCATGCCCATGTATTCCGTTGGCGGGTGATGACTCCGCTGTTAATGAGGCTTTGAATCTTTCTCCTCAATTGGAGGCAATCTTCGGTATCATGTCCAATGTACTGGTGGTATTGGCAGTGTTTGGAGGGATCCAAGCCTTGCTTCACCTTACTTGGTTCATAATTGAACAAAGGAGACAACTTGCCGGCTTGAACTAGACTTTTGAAGAGTTTGCCCAAGTCGTCGAATTCGCGCTCGTCCTTCCTTTCACGAACTGTCTTTGAGGGTGATTTAGGTACCCGGCACCCCTTGTTGATGAGTAGTCATAGGAGGCATCCCGACGGGGACAGTCTGTGGCGGCCCGTACATTTGAGGAGCGTACGGGTGTTGACATTGAGCAAGAGGGAGAACTCGACTGAGGTAATCATAAACGCCACGAATGTCAGACAAATGGCGCCTCTCGATATCTCTTAGGGTCTTATGCATCTCCTTCTGAAAGTGTGTTGCTTGCTCGTTGAGAATGGCCTTAAATTGGATTGCTTGTTCATCGAGGATGGCTTCGAAGTGGGATGCTTGCTTACTGAGAGCAGTACCGGTGTAGAGGATTGTCTCGGGATCTTGGGTAGCAGCTTCAGTTGCAACTTCGATGTTCCTTGTAGCCGACATGATGCAGAACTCTATGTCATGAAAGAATTAGATTCGTATTTAATGATAAGGCATCGTTATAAAATCATTTTTGGAAAAGAGTCGGTCTCCACATTTTTAAATGCATTTTGGTAAAAAATTGAAAGTTTGACCGGGCCGAAGTTGCCTACGTTCCCCTTATCATGGGGGAGAGGTCCCACACAATAAGAGGCTCAGGTCGCCGTAGTTCGAATCAAGTTAGACTTTTAAAAAGAGGTGAGAGATGACCATAGGGGTCAAAAGAGGGAGATGACTCGGTCCTTGGTCAAGCATGGGTGAGGAAGACCTATAGGAGTTGGTTTTGATTGAGTAGGGTATGGTTTGACCTAAGGTTTGACCTAAATTTGACCTAAGGTTTGAGACAAGAAGTGGTTCAAGCTAGGATGCGACGATAATGGTGGGTTGACCTAGATGGGTAAAGGATAGGTCGACCTAAATGAGAAGGGTTGGATTGACCTATATGGTGAATGAATCAAGATAGCGGGTTGTAACGGGTTGCCTATGTGATGATCTAAACGGGATAGGCATGGTTTGACCTAAGCGGGTCAAAGGTTGACCTATTCGGGTTGGTGGACTAAGGAAGGTTGGAGATTGACCTAGATGGATCCAAGATAGGTAAGTCGACCTAAGCGGGTCACGGGTTGACCTTGACGGGTCAAAGGTGAAGGGGTAGTTTTAACCTAAGATGGACAAGTTTGACCTAAATGGGTTGACCTAGGTTGGTCTGGACGACGGTGGGTCAAATAATGACCTAGGTGGGTCAAGATGACGGTTCGACCTAAGAGGGTTAAGACCAAAGGTAATTGGGTTCACCTATGGAATCAAAGATTGACCTAAGAGGTCGAAAACGGATAAGGTTGACCTAAGGGTCAATGGTTGACTTAAGAAGTCGAAAGGTGATTGGGTTGACTTAGGGAGTCAAAGGTTGACCTCAGAGGTCAAAGGCGGATAAGGTTGACCTAAGTGGTCAAAGGTTGACCTAAGAGATCGAGGGGTGATAAAGTTGACCTAAGGGGTCCAAGGTTTGACCTATGGGGTCAAAGGCAGATGAGAATGACCTATGGGGTCAAAGGTTGACGTAAGAGGTCAAAGGCGGATGAGGTTGACCTAAGAGGTCGAGGGGTGACCTAAGAGGTCGAAGGTGATAAGGTTGACCTAGGAGGTCAAGGGTTGACCTAAGAGGTCAGAGGTTGATAAAGTTGACCTAGGGGGTCAAGGGTAGACCTAAGAGGTCAAAGGTTGGTAAGGTTGACCTAGGGGGTCAAAGGTTTACCTAAGAGGTCGGAGGCGGATAAAGTTGACCTAGGCGGTCAAGGGTTGGCCTAGGAGGTCAAAAGTGGATGAGGTTGACCTATGGGGTCAAAGGTTGACCTAGGAGGTCGAAGGAGATAGGGTTGACCAAGGGGGTCAAGGGTAGACCTAAGAGGTCAAAGGCAGATAAAGTTGACCTATGGGTCAAAGGTTGACCTAGGAGGTCGAAGGTGATAGGGTTGACTAAGGAGGTCAAAGGTTGACCTAAGAGGTCAAAGGGTGATAATGTTGACTGAGGGGTCCAAGGGTAGACCTAAGAGGTAAAAGGTGGATGAGGTTGACCTAAGAGGTCAAAGGCGGATGAGAATGACCTATGGGGTCAAAGGTTGACTTAAACGGATAAGATTGACCTAGGGGGTCAAAGGTTGGCCTAAGAGGTCAAAGGGTGGTAAGGTTGACCTAGGAGGTCAAAGGTTGACCTAGGGGGTCAAAGGTTGGCCTAAGAGGTCAAAGGGTGGTAAGGTTGACCTAGGAGGTCAAAGGTTGACCTAGGGGGTCAAAGGTTATTGGGTTGACCTAGGAGGTCAAAGGTTGACTTAAGAGGTCAACGGGTGATAATGTTGACCGAGGGGGTCCAAGGTTGACCTAAGAGGTCAAAGGTGATAAGGTTGACCTAGGAGGATGAGATTGACCTAGGGGTCAAAGGTTGACCTAAGAGGTCAAAGATGATTATGTTGACCTAGGGGGTCAAAGGTTGACCTAAGAGGTCGAAGGCGGATGAGGTTGACCTAGGGGGTCAAGGGTAGACCTAAGAGGTCAAAGATGATAAAGTTTACCTAGGGGGTTAAATGTGAAAAGGTTGTCCTAGGATGTCAAGGGTTGACCTAAGAGGTCGAAGGTAGATAAGTTTGACCTAGGGGGTCAAAGGTGATAAGTTTGACCTAGGAGGTCAAGGGTTGACCTAAGAGGTCGGAGGCGGATAAAGTTGACCTAGGCGGTCAAGGGTTGACCTAAGAGGTCAAAGGTGGATGAGGTTGGCCTAGACGGTCAAGGGTTAACCTAAGAGGTCAAAGGTGGATAAGGTTGACTTAGGAGGTCAAGGTTGGGAAGGTTGACCGAGGCGGCCGAAGGTTGACCTAGGAGGTCAAAGGTAGATCAAGTTGTCCTAAGAGGCCAAAGGATGGTGGGATTTTGACCAAAGCGGGTCGAGATGAAGGGTAGACCCAAATGGGTCGCAATGATGGGTAGGTAACCTAGATAGGCCAAGATGAGGAATTTTGATAGATGGCCCAAGGGGTGAGCGATGGACCTTGGAGGTCGCCTAAATGCAATGCACATTTTATTTAACGAAAGTTTTGCATTTATTTACATCCTAATTGGTTGGACCAAGAAGTGTCCTAATCTCTATGTGTGGGTTGACACGGGTAAGGTAAAAGGTTCCCACCACTCGCGGAACGTACACGGTGAGTGGAGTAGACGAGTGACTCGAAAAGAGGGCGACAGTAGCGCACAAATTCCTGCACATCGAATACTCCGGGTTATGGGGACCTGTGCAGTGCTGACACGGACTAGTGGTAGTGTGTGGTAAAAACTAATTCTTTTTTAGGGAGAAAAGAGAGAAGTTTTTAATGTTAGGATGATGCAAATGCAATGCATGAGAGAGAGAGAGCGAGAGAGAGAATAATGTACAAGGGAGCAGAGCAGAGTTTTGTTTGACCCTAATACTAAGGCGAAAATAGCAAAGGTACAAGGATACAAGGTACAAGGTACGAGTATTAACATGGCAGAGTGCGCGGGTGTATGTGTAAACATGGCTTAACTGTAGGGGCACGTGAAAACATGGCAAGTGTGCATGTGTAAACATGGCAGGTGTGTGCATGTGTAAATATGGCAGGTGTGTGCATGTGTAAACATGGCAAGTGTGTGCATGTGTAAACATGGAAAGTGTGTGTAGGGTGCATGTGTAAACATGGCAGGTGTGTGCATGTGTAAACATGGCAAGTGTGTGCATGTGTAAACATGGCAAGTGTGTGTAGGGTGCATGTGTAAACATGGAAAGTGTGTGCATGTGTAAACATGGCAGGTGTGTGCATGTGTAAACATGGCAAGTGTGTGCATGTGTAAACATGGCAAGCATCATGATGTGACGAAAGTTAGACCCACTAAGTTTGAAAAAGTTTCAAAGTCCTCCCCAGCAGAGTCGCCACTGTGAATACGTGTGTTTGAATTTGAGAATATTCATAGCAACATTAAAATATGAGAGTCGCCACACCGTTTGAGTTATAGCCAAAACATTGAGAAAAAGCATGTTTAATGGGTTCGGGGGTCAAATTACAACAAGAGAAGAATATTGAACGTTATCACTCCTATTTCCCGAATGATCGGTCTTTCTATCATGATGAATGTGTTAGTAGTGTGTTAGTGTTTGAGACCGGATCCGAAGATTGCCTACGTTCCTCTCAATGTGAGAAGCTCAGGTCAGCGTAGTTCGAGAGGAATTTAGAATAGGCAGAAGAATCGGGATCATGCATAATGAGGGGGAATTACCTAAAGTTTAGGGTTTAGAAGTAGTTCCTAGATCATCCTCGGGTTGATGAACCCTCGATCATCATCGGCTATGAAATAACATGTAATTATGAAGATCGCAACCCTAAATATAGCATAAATAAGGTTTTAATCTATGAACACGAAGAACATGCGAAGAACATATTATGAACATATGAATGAGCATGCAAAGAATATGAAGAAACTATGAATAAACATGTACGAACATGAATATAAAAGATCTACATTAAAAATAATGCAAGAACACGAAGAAAAAGTTAGAAAACTTACCTATGTTGGCAGGAAATAAACCTTGGATCTTCTTGAGTGTTTGAATGCTAATTAGAGAGCAAAATAGTGTTTAAGAACTCCAAAACTCGGACTTAAAGCTCTCAAAATCGGATCCTTAAACCAATAGCCTGGAGTGGTTTATATAGTAAACTGATGGGAGGATCTGATGGTCCAGATCATCCGGCGCAAGGTTGGCCGCCTGGCCATGGTTGAAGCCGGTTACAATGTTGGCCGCGTGGCCAAGATCAACGCGGAGCAATGTTGGCCGCGTGGCCAAGGCTGCCGGCTGACTTGATTCTTAAGCTAGGGTTTCTGCATGGTTTTAAGGAAACCATTTATTACCTAATTTGATAGATTTTACCATAAATGAGATATTTTGGGAATCCGGGACAAGTCTTTGCAAGGTTTCTAATTCCTATAAAGTCCTTGTATTTTTGGGAAAGTCCTAATAAACTCATTTTCAGATCGGGTACTAACACTTCCTTATAGTTCAAGCGGCCTTTTGCTGGCGGCGGGCATCCTAGCCCCTTGATTTTCACCGGTAGAGCTCCATTGGATTATCACGTGCACCAATGAATGACTTCGTGCACTTGTCTTATATTTGCGATGGAATACGGACAGCCCCAGTGTAACGGCATGTAGTACTCATGATGGGAACAAACCAACCCTTTAAATTGTGGCAGCATGGATGTCTATTTGATGATGAGCAATCGCAGTCCATTCCTTTGTCACGACCTTATAAAAAGGGGTCTAATGGTGGGATGAGAGGCGTATGAGGATAGTGTATGGGAGAAGGTGTATATAGAGAGTGTACATGAAGTGTGTACAAGGGGTGAGTGTATAGAGAGAGTGTATGGGGTAGAATGTAGAGAGAAGGGAAAGTGATTCGTTCATCCCAATTGATCGAAGCATTTGTTATTTTGAGATTAATCGTTTACTTAGTTATGTGAATGGTTTGTGGGTCCATTTACCTTTTAATGAGTCGTCATTAATGAGTAAGATTAAGATTAATTCATCATATAAAGATATAGCAATCAAGCGAAAATGGTGAATAAGACAATTTTCATGAAATTGATATATGCAAGCTTATGTCTCAAGTCTAGAGAGAAAAGAAAATAAATAAAGACCTTTTTATTGGAACTAAAAGATTTAAACTAACTAGTCCGGGGTGGACTTTTACTTAAAGAAACAAAAATCGTCCAAGGTGGAGTTTTGACTAAGGACACTCTAGAACCTACGAAGACTGAATGACCCTTTTCTTTCTTTTATTTAAAGGAGGTAGCCCCAATTTCCTCTTTTGCCCATGCCCATGTATTCCGTTGGCGGGTGATGACTCCGCTGTTAATGAGGCTTTGAATCTTTCTCCTCAATTGGAGGCAATCTTCGGTGTCATGCCCAATGTACTGGTGGTATTGGCAGTGTTTGGAGGGATCCAAGCCTTGCTTCACCTTACTTGGTTCATAATTGAACAAAGGAGACAACTTGCCGGCTTGAACTAGACTTCTGAAGAGTTTGCCCAAGTCGTCGAATTCGCGCTCGTCCTTCCTTTCACGAACTATCTTTGAGGGTGATTTAGGTACCGGCACCCCTTGTTGATGAGTAGTCACAGGAAGCATCCCGACGGGGACAGTCTGTGGCGGCCCGTACATTTGAGGAGCGTACGGGTGTTGACATTGAGCAAGAGGGAGAACTCGACTGAGGTAATCATAAACACCACGAATGTCAGACAAATGGCGCCTCTCGATATCTCTTAGGGTCTTATGCATCTCCTTCTGAAAGTGTGTTGCTTGCTCGTTGAGAATGGCCTTAAAGTGGATTGCTTGTTCATCGAGGATGGCTTCGAAGTGGGATGCTTGCTTACTGAGAGCAGTACCGGTGTAGAGGATTGTCTCGGGATCTTGGGTAGCAGCTTCAGTTGCAACTTCGATGTTCCTTGCAGCCGACATGATGCAGAACTCTATGTCATGAAAGAATTAGATTCGTATTTAATGATAAGGCATCGTTATAAAAATCATTTTTTGGAAAAGAGTCGGTATCCACATTTTTGAAATGCATTTTGGTAAAAAATTGAAAGTTTGACCGGGCCGAAGTTGCCTACGTTCCCCTTATCATGAGGGAGAGGTCCCACACAATAAGAGGCTCAGGTCGCCGTAGTTCGAATCAAGTTAGACTTTTTTAAAAAGACGTGAGAGGTGACCATAGGGGTCAATTTGATAGAGTCTTTTTAAGATAAAGAGCGATCTTGAGGTCAAAAGCAGGAGATGACTCGGTCCTTAGTCAAGCATGGGTGAGGGAGACCTATAGGAGTTGGTTTTGATTGTGTCGGGTATGGTTTGACTTATGGTTTGACCTAAAATTGACCTAAGGATTGACCTAAGGTTTTAGACAAGAAGTGGTTCAAGCTAGAATGCGACGATAATGGTGGGTTGACCTAGATGGGTAATGGATAGGTTGACCTAAATGAGAAGGGTTGGATTGACCTATATGGTGAATGAATCAAGATAGCGGGTTGTAGCGGGTTGCCTATGGGATGATCTAAGTGGGATAAACATGGTTTGACCTAAGCGGGTCGAATGTGAGTTGGTTGACCTATTCGGGTTGGTTGACCTAGGGAGGTCGGTATATAGATTCAAGACGGGCAAGTCGACTTAAGCGGGCCAAGGATTGACCTAGATGGGTCAAAGGTAAAGGGGTAGTTTTAACCTAAAACGGACGAGTTGACCTAGATGGGTCGAGGATGGTGTGTGGACCTAAACGGGTCGAGACGGGTTGACCTAGGTTGGTATGGACAACGGTGGGTCAAATAATGACCTAGGTGGGTCAGGATGACGGTTTGACCTAAGCGGGTTAAGGTCAAAGGTAATTGGGTTCACCTATGGGACCAAATATTGACCTAAGAGGTCAATAGCGGATAAGGTTGACCTAAGGGTCAAAGGTTGACTTAAGAAGTCGAAAGGTGATTGGGTTGACTTAGGGAGTCAAAGGTTGACCTCAGAGGTCAAAGGCGGATAAGGTTGACCTAAGTGGTCAAAGGTTGACCTAAGAGATCGAGGGGTGATAAAGTTGACCTAAGGGGTCTAAGGTTTGACCTATGGGGTCAAAGGCAGATGAGAATGACCTATGGGGTCAAAGGTTGGCCTAAGAGGTCAAAGGCGGATGAGGTTGACCTAAGGAGTCAAAGGTTGACCTAAGAGGTCGAGGGGTGACCTAAGAGGTCGAAGGGGATAAGGTTGACCTAGGAGGTCAAGGGTTGACCTAAGAGGTCGGAGGTTGATAAAGTTGACCTAGGGGGTCAAGGGTAGACCTAAGAGGTCAAAGGTTGGTAAGGTTGACCTAGGGGGTCAAGGGTTGACCTAAGAGGTCGGAGGTTGATAAAGTTGACCTAGGGGTCAAGGGTAGACCTAAGAGGTCAAAGGTTGGTAAGGTTGACCTAGGGGGTCAAAGGTTGACTTAAACGGATAAGATTGACCTAGGGGGTCAAAGGTTGACCTAAGGGGGTCAAGAGCGGAGAAGGTTGACCTAGGGGTCAAAGGTTGACCTAAGGGGGTCAAGAGCGGAGAAAGTTGACCTAGGGGGTCAAAGGTTGACCTAAGGGGATAAGATTGACCTAGGGGGCCAAAGGTTGAGAAGGTTGACCTAGGTGGTCAAAGGTTGACCTAGGAGGTCAACGGTTGACCTAAGGGGTCAAAGGCGGATAAGGTTGACCTAGGCGGTCAAAGGTTGACCTAGGAGGTCAACGGTTGACCTAAGGGGTCAAAGGCGGATAAGGTTGACCTAGGAGGTCAAAAGTTGGTAAGGGTTGACCTAGGGGGTCAAAGGTTGAGAAGGATTTTGACCAAAGCGGGTCGAGATGAAGGGTAGGCCCAAATGGATCGCAATGATGGGTAGGTAACCTAGATAGGCCAAGATGAGGAATTTTGATAGATGGCCCAAGGGGTGAGCGATGGACCTTAGAGGTCGTCTAGATGCAATGCATATTTTATTTTGCGAAAAGTTTTGCATTTATTTACTTCCTAAATGGTTGGTCTAAGGAGTGTCCTAATCTCTATGTGTGGGTTGACATGGGTAAGGTAAAAGGTTCCCACCGCTCGCGGAACGTACACGGTGAGTGGAGTAGATGAGTGACTCGAAAAGAGGGCGGCAGTAGCGCACAAATTCCTGCACATCGAATACTCCGGGTAATGGGGACATGTGCAGTGCTGACACGGACTAGTGGTAGTGTGTGGTAAAAAACTAATTCTTTTTTTAAGGAGAAAAGAGAGAAGTTTTGAATGTTTGAATGATGCTATGCAATGCAATGCAGGAGAAGGAAAATAATGTACAAGGGAGCATAGCAGAGTTTTGTTTGACCCTAATACTAAGACGAAAATAACAAAGGTACAAGGATACAAGGTATATACCAAGTACAAGTATCAACAAAGTACAAGTATTAACATTTCGGGGTGCACGGGTGCATGTGTATACATGGCAGGTATGTGAGGTGTATGTATAAACATGGCAAGTGTGTGCATGTGTAAACATGGCAAGTGTGTGTAGGGTGCATGTGTAAACATGGCAAGTGTGTGAGGTGCATGTGTAAACATGGCCAGTGTGTGTGGGGTGCACGTGTAAACATGGCAAGTGTGTGCATGTGTAAACATGGCAAGTGTGTGCATGTGTAAACATGGAAAGTGTGAGGTGCATGTGAGAACATGGCAGACATCATGATGTGAACGAAAGTTAGACCCACTAAGTTTGAAAAAGTTTCAAAGCAGTCCCCAGCAGAGTCGCCACTGTGAATACGTGTGTTTGAAATTGGGAATATTCATAGCAACATTAAAATTATGAGAGTCGCCACGCCGTTTTAATTATAGCCAAAACATTGAGAAAAAGCATGTTTAGTGGGTTCGGGGGTCAAATTACAACAAGAGAAGAATATTGAACGTTATCACTCCTATTGCCCGAATTGATCGGTCTTTCTATCATGATGAATGTGTTAGTAGTGTGTTAGTGTTTGAGACCGGATCCGGAGATTGCCTACGTTCCTCTCAATGTGAGAAGCTCAGGTCAGCGTAGTTCACAGAGAATTAGAATAGGCAGAAGAATCGGGATCATGTATAATGAGGGGGAATTACCTAAAGATTAGGGTTTAGAAGTAGTTCCTAGATCATCCTCGGGTTGATGAACCCTCGATCATCACCGGCTATGAAATAACATGCAAACATGAAGATCGCAACCCTAAATATAGCATAAATAAGGTTTTAATCTATGAACACGATGAACATATGAAGAACATATATGAACATATGAATAAACATGCGAAGCATATGAAGAAACTATGAATAAACATGCAAGAACATGAATATTAAAGATCTACATTAGAAATAATGCAAGAACGTGAAGAAATAAGTTAGAAAACTTACCTATGTTGGCAAGAAATAAACCTTGATCTTCTTGGAGGTTTGAATGCTAATTAGAGAGCAAAATTGTGTTTAAGAACTCTCAAATTCGGATCCCCCTAAACCAATAGCCTAGGATTGGTTTATATAGTAAACTGAGGGGAAGATCTGATGGTCCAGATCATCCGGCGCAAGGTTGGCCGCCTGGCCATGGTTGAAGCCGGTTACAATGTTGGCCGCGTGGCCAAGATCAACGCGTAACAATGTTGGCCGCCTGGCCAAGTCTGCAGGCTGACTTGATTTTCAAGCTAGGGTTTCACTGTTGCTTTATGGTAACCCTAAGTTGCCTATTTTGATGGATTTTGTCATAAATGAGATATTTTGGGAATCCAGGACAAGTCTTTGCAAGGTTTCTAATTCCTATAAAGTCCTTGTATTTTTGGGAAAGTCCTAATAAACTCATTTTCAGGTCGGGTACTAACAGCTACCTAGAGCGAGAGCACTATAATGGGAATCCTTAGAGATATAGCCTTTAGTGAATATTATGAGGATGGAAAATTTCTTTAGCCTCTCATATTTTAAAAGCTAATTTAGCTCGAGATGGTAATGTTTTGAATTTCTGGGGAATAATACTAAGTATGCGATTTACAAATGGAAGTACCTTTGCGGTGTAGTTAAGGTTATGAATAAGACGAGTTTGAGATACCTCAAGAATTATGTGTGGAAATAATTTGAATTCTTCGATTTTGAGTACGGATTTTGATTTGTAATGAAGTTAATGATGGAATGATTCGGTTCGAGAGGTGGTGTTATCGTAAGCATTATTTAAGGTTACCTTGTAGTGGGTTAGATTGGACAATTGAGGAAGTTGAGAAATGGCGGAACTATCGTATCCGTAGCTATTTGGTCTTTCGGGTAAGTCTCGTTAAAATTCGGGTCGAATTTTCTTTAAGGGGGAGTGAATGTCACGACCCGAAAACTAGGCTCTATTTTATTGGTGATAAATAATTATTGTTTATTTATTTGCTTAATTATGTATTTAAATTATTACTTAATTAATAATTTATGAGTTATAATAATTCATGCCTAGCATTTTATTTGGGTTAGTGTAGTATTGTTGGGTCTTAATTGTAAGTAGGGAGTGTAAGTTTTGTGTGTAGTGATGAGGAGGGGGCCTAAGTGTAAGTTCTTTAAATCATTTTAACTACTCCCTCCTACTCATCTTCTCCCTCACTCTCTTCATTCCCAGCCATCTCCCTCTCTCTCTCTTCCATGGGTGAAAAAGGTAAGTTTTCTCTCTACCTTCTCTCTACGTTTCCATCATCTTCCTCTTGTTATTTCTCATTTCTTAAAACATGAATCATGTTTAGATCGTCGATAGGATCGTAGGAAGCCAAGAAATTTCGAGTTCCGTCACCTTTGAGAAAATCCGGGTAAGTTACTTTTCCCCCATTTTGATGCTAAAATGTTCATATCATGTTTATATGATGTTTGATGTGTTATATTTGAAGTTTGATTGAGTTTGGAATTTATTGAGAATTTATTTTTAGTTTTGATCAAAAATGGTGAAATCTTGAATGTGGGGATTTGGTCTTGATTTTTGGTTGATAAAGGGTGTTGTTAAGGTCCCCTTTTTGGTTAAATGATGTTTGGATACCTTAGGAATCGTGTTGGGAGTGTTGATTTTGGGTGTTATGAAAATGGTATGGAAATGGTAAGGAATTTGATGAACCCAGCTCTGTTTTCTGCCCAGAACACAGACCAGGCGCCCGCCTGCACCCCCTTCTTTTAGCGGCCAGACCTTCTGGTCAAACAGGCGCGCGCTCGCCCCGGCCCAGGCGCCCGCCCGCCCGCCTGCCTGGAAAATTGCCCTTTTTGCTTGTTCAAACTAAATGGCTTAGCTAGTTTAGGTTTATTTCTTCTAATTAACTTAAGGTAACACCGTGGAACACTTTAGTAATTAAAATTGGTTCCTTTGTGAACAATAGTGTTATGTAATTTGATCAAGTATTGTTTGGGCATCTTATGATGTATTCGTGTTTGTTCCAACCGAATTGATTTTCGAGTAAGACTTGGTCTAGGTTTTAGGCGATGTCCTATAGTACCTAGAGGGTTGTTATTGAATACCAAGGTGTAGGTTTTAGTCCTGTCGTGATCATGTTCTAATAAGTGTAACCTTTCGGATTCGTTTGGGGTGTTTAGAATGGGTTCGTTAGGAACGGAGATAAAGCGTGAATTGGCATTTGGGTACCTACGGTTTGATTAACCTTAAGATGTATTCATTCGGATTTCTCATTTGGAATTCCAGGTGTGATGAGATGGTTGAGTTCATAGCCCTAGTATATCTTTTGAGTAAATGTTTAGGGTCATTTTGGTAATAGTCATTGTGCCATTTGTGATCGACCGTTTGGGTTGTGCTCTTTATGATTAACTTGTGGATATCATATTTAGGATGTATTTGGTACGTGCCTTATCTTGAAATCATTATGTTTTAATGGTCAATGTTGTTGGACTCTTTTATGAGAAACTCCTTGTGTTTATTGTTGTTGAACTCTTCTTGAGTAATCATTTGCATCTTTTATGGTGATTAATTGGTGCGGTTCCCTACTTTGGAACCCTTTTGATGTTTTTAAAGCTAGTATTCATTACTTAGCATTATTGAAAGTCCAGCTGGTTAAATTGTGTATCGAGTCAGGCAATGAATAATGCTATAATGGCACGAGCTAAGTCCAGTATAGCATCGCCCATTGGTCCTTCTGTCCTCATCCAGATTGGCCTTGGTTGGGATGAGCGAGCTCCGTTGTGGGTATTCTAGCTAATCGTTTTGGAGCATGACTTTGTGGCATGGCTCCCGCCCCTTGTGGCACTTTACATTGTTATTGGTTCCGGTACCGGGTTTCTCTTCAGCTTTTATGCTACTATGAAGATGGTTTGTTTGATTGATGGGTTGATTGGTCGCTTCTGACCGGGGTTTTCTCTTCGGCTTTTATGCTACTGAGAAGATATGGATTGGTTGATTGTTGAAGCTGCGCAGCGACCCTTTATTGGTTCTATCAGTTTGGAAACCTTGGCTAATATCCTTTGTTATGTGTTTACTTTCCGCTGCTATCTGTTGACTGTTAATTGTTTCATGCTATGTGATATTTATCATTGTTTATTGCTTATTGCATTATAGCATGTCATGTAGTTGCATTAGTAACTTACTGAGATTTTATCTCACCCCGTTTATTTCCATCTTTGTTTTTCCTTAACCCCCCCCCCCCAGGAGGAAAAGGTTTAGGATTCGCGGATCGAGGAGGACGTCGAGAGGATTGAGATTTTGGGGCAGGTTGTTATGGATCGGTTTACATTATTTAAATGTATAACCTTTTGGGGATAGTTTTACCATTATTGACGTCATTAAGAATTGTATATTTTATTCCTTTGGGTATAAGCTGTGGAGCTTATGTTAGTTGTATTTTGCTGATTTAAACTTGGATTTGTAAAACCTTGTGTTATCATCTTTTGGTTCAAAATGGAATTTTTAACTTCTATATTTTAGAGTTTTGGTTTTAAGTCGACGTCCAGCTCGCGTATTCCGGACCCGCGGGTTCGGGGGCGCGACACCATGCGCCTCCTTGGTGCGCGCACATGAGTATGCACCTAGCATTAACTCATGCGCCCCATTGTCTCATGCGCCTCTCTAGCTCACGCGCCTCAACGTAGTGTGTTTAACACTCAGTGATTTAATGAAGATTCAAAAACTTGAAGAGAATTCAAACTACGCCAATGATTCAAACGATGGTTAAATAACACGTGTGCGCCCAAATTGAGGACACCTGGCCACAACGGTCACAATTATGTTATGTGTCTAACGGCTATAAAAGGACACATGCTCCACTCAATGAGCGACAGCACATTTGCCCTTTGCTCAGAATCATCATGAATTTCCAACGGCTAGTTTTTGGGATTTCACTATAAATACCCTATAACTTCAACATTTTGAAGTTGCTGAGTTTTGCTAAGATTTTCAAGAATTTCTCTCTCAAGCATTTGTTGAAGATTTGAAGATTGCCTTTGAAATTTCCAGAATTCTCAAGAACACCTTCATACCTTCATCCTTAGCCCAGATCTTCAAGCCAAAACACTTTAGTCTTCTTGTGCTCTCAATCTCAAAGATCTAAAGAGCCTTGATACTAAATCACACACGCACCTCTTTAAGTTTGATCACTTAGATCTTTCTTTTAGAGATACACTGGATTTGTCTAGGATTTGTTCGTTCATAGAAATAGATCTTGAGTTAGTGTATAAGCTCAACAAGTTGTAATTTGTAACACTCGCTCATAATAAGATCTTCATTAGAAAATCCAAGACTAACCATCTTGGTAGAGGACGTAGATCATTTTACCGATCGAACCTCTCCAAATAGCTCTTGTTCATATCTTGCTATTTCCTTACAAGTTCATATCATATCTAATTACTTGCTTGTTTATTCATTGTAGATTGATTGATTGAACTGTGTTGTGTTTGTTATATCATTTGTCTTAAATCTTTTTTTCACCCACTTTGAGCCAAAATACTCAGAGTGTGTGTGCGCCCCCTTTATCACCTTTGCGCCTATTTACTTAACTTACTTCCGCTGTGCATTTCACTCACTCACTTAGGCGCATATCATTACGCTTATTTGATAAAGTGCGAATTTGCAATTGAGTTTTTCAAGGGTACGAAAAGAATTTTAAAACAGCTATTCACCCCCCCTCTAGCTATTTTTCATACCCTTGTTGCCCTTTGGGACCAACAAGGGAACGTAGGCAGCCTTCAAAGGTGCGGTCTCAAAAATAAATCAAAATCAAAATCTGGTTTGAGAAAAATTCAAATAAAGCAAACAATCTGTTTATAACTAAAGCAAAATCTCTATTTCCACAAGTCACTACACGTTAACATTTATTTGATGAGTCTAAGCTCGAAAGAACCTGCGAATAAATAACCTGCTATGAAATTTAAAGAAACTAAAAAAAACTAAAATCTAAACTATGTGTCTGCAACGACTGTGGTTGGATACTCGGAGTCACTCCTCCTCTTCCTCTTCCTCTTCCTCACCCTTCTTCGATTTCTTGTCTCTTCATCCGCGTCTAGCCCGTCTAGTAGGATCCGCAAATAAATCCTTCCTCAACTGAGTCACCTGTCGCGACCCCGACCCCGCTGGCCCGGAGTACGCGAGCTGGACATCGACTTAAACAATAAACTCTAAAATAATGAAGATAAAAATTTCCTTTTTATACCAAAAGATGATAATACAAAGTTTTGAAATCCAACTTGAACAACAAAATATAAACTAGTGTAAGCTCCATAAGCTTACACCCAAAATAATAAAATATACAAATTCTAATGACGTCAAGTTTGGTACAACTATTCCCAAAAAGGTTACACATTTATGTAATGTAAACCCACAAATAACAATCTGCCCAAAAAGCTCAACCCTCGCGACGTCCTCCTCGTGATCAGCGAGTCTAATCCTTTCTTCCTAGAGGGGGGGGGGGTTAAGGAAAAACAAAGATAAAAGAAAGGGGGTGAGATAAATCTCAATAAGTCACTAATGCAACTACATAACAAGCTATGATGCAATAAGCAATAAACAATCATAAATATCACTTAACACATAGCATTTCTCAATTAACAGATAGCAGTGGAAATAAACAAGTAACAAAGGATATTAGCCAAGGTTTCCCAACTGATAGAACCAAATAAAGGTCGCTGCGCAGCTTCAATAATCAACAATCAACATCTTCATAGTAGCATGAAAGCTGAAGAGAAAACCCCCGGTACCGGAACCAATAACAAAGTAACGTGCCACAAAGGGCGGGAGCCATGCCACAAAGTCATGCTCCAAAACGTCTAGCTAGAATACTCACAAAAGGAGCTAGCTCATCCCATCCAAGGCCAATCTGGATGGGGAAAGAAGGGCCAATGGGCGATGCTATACTGGACTTGGCTTCTGCCATTATAGTATTATCCATTGCCTGACTCGATACCCAAATAACCAGCTGGACATTCAAGTAAAGGCTAAGTAATAAAATACTAGCATGATAAACAACTAATGATTCTAAAGTAGGGAACCATTCCAAATAAATCACCACAAAGGTAACCCAATCCAAACAACACATCAAAGATGGCCCACATTCCCAAAACGATACTTAATCAAATTCCATAACATTTTTATTCACAAAAGAACCAACTCCAATTAATAAAGTGTTCCACGATGTTAACTTAAGTTAATTTGAGTAAATAAATTTAAACTAGGGAAGCCACTTAGTTTTAAACAAGCAAAATGGTAAATTTCCAGAACAGGGGTCGGGCGGGCGCTTGCAAGGAGGCGGGCGGGCGCTTAAATGACCAGAAGGTTTGGCCGCAGGAAAAAGGCAGGCGGGCGGGCGCCTAGCTAAACCCGGGTGGGCGCTCGGCCTGGTTCTTGGTCAGGAATCAGCAGCTGGGTTCTTCATTTTTCTTACCCATTTCACCACTTCTCAAAATCAACCACAACCAACTTTCCACCAAGCATAAACATGAACCAAAACAACTTAAAAACTAGAAAGGGACCTAAATCACATCATCTATCAACCGAAACTAAGATTTCAATCCCCACATTTGATTTATCACAAAAATCACCCAAAATAACAATAAATTCTAAATAAATTGTAAACCTTCACAATTCATCAAATAACCACTTCAAAGCTTCATATACCATCATACAAAATGGGGATGAACAATTTTAGCATATAAATGGGGGAAAGCAACTTACCTGAATTTATGAAAGATGACGGAATTCGAATATTTTTTACTCCACACGATCCTATCGACGATCTAAACACATTTCATAAAATGAGCACCAAGAAATAGAGGGAGGAAGATGACTAAAATGGAGGAAGAAGAAGATAGAGATTTCTCACCTTTCTTGGAAGAGAGAGAGAAATACACAGGGAGAGAGTAGGGTGAGGAAGAGAGTGAGGGAGAAGGAAGAGTAGGGAGGGAGTTGGTAAAAGAGATTTAAAAACTTACACTTAGGCCCCCTCACTCTACTAACAAATAACCCAATTAACCCCTCTACCCAATAATTCCCTACTACCCACTTAACACAATATCAACCAAATAATGCTAGGCACAATTTAATATTATGAGATATAAAATGCACACATAAATATTCAAATAAATAAATAATTCAAATAATTAATTAAGTCATAACTAAATAATTCAATATTTATTATTAGGAAATAGAGACGGGTTTTCGGGTCGTGACATTCACTCCCCCTTAAAGAAAATTCGACCCGAATTTTAACGAGACTTACCCGAATTAAAAAGCCACGGATATTTACGCTCCATCTCATCACGAAGCTCCAAAGTCGATTCCTCAACATTATGATTCCTCCAAAGAACTCTAACCAACGGAATGCTTTTGCTTCTCAACTCTTGGACTTTAGAATCAAGGATTCGAACCGGTCGTTCTTCGTAAGTCAGGTCGGGCTCTATATCCTCCGGTACCCTCGGTAAAACGTGAGAAGGATCATGAACATACTTCCGAAGCATAGAAACGTGAAAAACATTATGTAACCGGTCCAAAGAAGATGGTAACGCAAGCCGATATGCTAGAAGTCCCACTTTCCCCAAAATCTCAAACGGTCCAACAAACCTCGGAGCTAATTTACCCTTCTTTCCAAACCTTCGAATACCAACCTTCGGAGACACCTTCAAGAACACAAAATCTCTGGTCTGAAAATTAAGATCACGTCTTCGGTGGTCGGCATAGCTCTTCTGTCGACTCTGGGCCGTCTTCAATCGATCCCGAATAATTTTAACCTTTCCACCGAGTCCTGAACCATGTCAACACCCCAAAGTTTTGCTTCCCCAACCTCGTCCCAACAAATAGGTGACCGACATTTCCTCCCATACAAAGCCTCATACGGTGCCATCTGTATACTCGACTGATAACTATTATTGTAGGCGAACTCTGCAAGCGGTAGATGTGTATCCCATGAATCTGGAAAGTCAACTGTGCAAGCCCGTAACATATCCTCAAGAATCTGAATGGTTCTTTTAGACTGACCGTCAGTCTGAGGATGAAATGCGGTGCTAGACCTCAAATCGGTACCTAAAGCCTTCTGTAACGCTTGCCAAAATCGGGATGTAAACCTGGGATCTCTGTCTGACACAATACTAACTGGAACACCATGTAATCTGACGATCTCATGAATATACAAATTCGCAAGTTTCTCCATCGAATAGGAAATGTCAATGGGTAAGAAATGAGAAGATTTAGTCAACCTGTCCACAATCACCCAAACTGCATTGAACCTCTTTCGAGTCCTGGGTAGTCCGGTTACAAAATCCATCGTAATGTGTTCCCACTTCCACTCGGGGATCTCAAGAGGCTGAAGTAGACCTGCGGGTCTCTGATGCTCTGCTTTAACTTGTTGACAGGTCAAACACTTCGATACATATTCTGCAATTTCCCTCTTCATGTTAATCCACCAAAATTGCTGTTTTAAATCCTGATACATCTTCGTACTCCTGGGATGAATGGTATACCGGGATTTGTGACCCTCATCAAGAACTCGCTGTTTAATCCCATCGATATTCGGCACACACAATCAGCTACGGTAAGTCAACACTCCCTCGGAGTCAAGCTGGAAGTCCACATACTGTCTATCCCGAGCATTATCCATAATCTTCTTCAACTCTGAGTCATCCTTCTGAGTATCCTTTATTTGTTGAATTAATGTGGGAAATACATTAAGGTTCGCAAAAATAGCTCCACGTTTCGACTCTTGGGGATGCCAATCTCGAGCATCCTCTAGCAATTTCCATTCACGAATCATCATTGATGCCACATAAGACTTTCGACTGATCACATCAGCTACTACATTTGCTTTGCCCGGATGGTACGAAATGGTGCAATCATAGTCTTTTAAAAACTCCATCCACCTACGTTGACGGTTATTCAATTCCTTTTGAGAGAAGAGGTATTTCAAACTCTTGTGATCAGTAAAAATCTCAAACTTCGCTCCGTAAAGGTAATGCTTCCACTTATGCAATGCAAAGACTATCGCAGCCAACTCCATATCATGAGTAGGGTAATTCTGTTCACTAGGGGTCAACTTCCTCGAAGCATACGCAATTACTTTCCCATTCTGCATCAAAACACAACCCAGACCCTCTTTCGAAGCATCACTGTAAATCACTAAGTCGTCATTTCCATTTGGTAACGCTAGAATAGGAGCCGTATTTAATCTCTTCTTTAATTCATCAAAGCTACTTTGACATTTTTCACCCCACACAAACGGTACATCCTTCCGGGTCAACTGAGTCATCGGAGTAGCAATCCTCGAAAACCCTTCTATAAACCTTCTGTAATACCCGGCTAAACCCAGAAAACTTCTGATCTCGGTCACTGTCTCGGGTCTCTTCCAATCCACTATGGCTTCTATCTTTGAAGGATCCACAGAAATCCCATCTTTAGAAATAACATGACCCAGAAATGAAACCTTCTCGAGCCAAAATTCGCATTTACTAAACTTCGCAAACAATTGCTCCCTCGCAAGAATGGATAAAATTGTCCTCAAGTGTTGCTCGTGCTCCTCTCGAGATTTAGAGTAGACAAGAATGTCGTTGATGAAGACCACCACGAACGAATCAAGATAAGGATGGAAAACCCGGTTCATCAAATCCATAAACACGGCAGGCGCGTTAGTCAACCCATACGGCATAACCAAGAACTCGTAGTGACCATAACGAGTGCGAAAGGCAGTCTTCGGAATATCCTCCTATCGAATCTTCAACTGATGGTACCCACTCCTCAAATCAAGTTTAGAAAACACCACAGACCCTTGAAGCTGATCAAATAAATCATCAATGTGAGGTAGAGGATACTTGTTCTTCACTGTGACGTGATTCAACTTTCGGTAATCAATACACAATCACAAAGAACCCTCTTTCTTCCGCACAAACAAAACCGGTGCTCCCCACGGGGAAACACTAGGGCGGATAAACCCTCGATCAAGCAACTCTTGCAACTGAACCTTTAGTTCCTTCAACTCCGCGGGAGCCAACCTATACGGTGCCTTTGAAATCGGAGCCGTACCCGGCAAAAGGTCTATACAAAACTCTATTTCACGATCGGGAGGCATATCATAATCAGAAGAGAAAACATCGGGAAATTCTCTAACTACCCGAACACTCTCCAAACTAGGGGATTCTTTCCTAGTATCAAGCACACTAGCCAAGTACCCTTCACAACCACGATGCAAAAATATCCTAGCTTTCACATAAGAAATGATACGAATATTCCTATCCAAAGGCATAGCCTCAAAAACAAATTTAGGCATATTGGGAATAGAAAAAGTAACAACTTTCTTACGACAATCAACAGAAGCATGAAACTTGCTTAACCAATCCATACCCAAAATAACATCAAAGTCTTGAATCGGAAGGACTACCAAGTCCGCACACAAGACACGACTACATATAAGCACATCACAAGCACGAAATACTCTATCAGTCACCAAACATTCTCCTATAGGGGTCGACACCTCGAGCACATAAGGTAAAGACTCAAATGCAGCATTTAGCAAAGAAGCAAATTGCACAGATATGTAAGAATGAGATGATCCTGGATCTACTAACGCACGAGCGCTCACATTAGACACAGAAACAATACCTCCAATAACAGAAGGATCATCGATAGCTTGTTGTTGATTCATGGCAAATACCCTTCCTTGGACCTTGGGCTTCCCCGTAGCATCTCTTTTCTGACCCTGTGGAGCACCAGCTCCTACCCCAGTCGGTTGACCTCTGAATCTCGGGCAATCCTTCACAATATGCCCCAACTGCCCACAGTTAATACATTTCCCCTGTTTCTTCCAACACCGGTCCTCCGAGTGTCCTTCCCTTTGGTAATATGAACAGAGTCTCCTATTTTAGTCCCCTTGGTTCCCGGAAGTAGTGCCCGGGTTCCTTGGGATTGGTTGCCCTCGGGACTGAGATTGTCCACCAAAATTACCTCGGTTATCTGAACGGGTTTGTGGCTTGCTCTGCCCTCCCTTCTTGCTAGTGTTGGTTACTTCGACCTTCTTCTTGTGCTCCCCTATATCTTGCTCAATCAAGTAGGCTCGGTCCACCGCATCCTGATAGGTTTGAATCCGCTGGGCTATAAGCTGAGTCCGGATAGAAGTCTTCAAACCCTGGATGAATCTCATAGCTTTCTGTTCTTCGGTCCTCACAAGATAGTCACAATACCGGGCTAATTCTGTGAACTTAGCCGAGTACTACGCTACCGTTGACAAGCCTTGCTCCAAGCTTAGAAACTCGATCTCCTTACGGTTCTGGTCAACTAGAGGGATGAAATGCTCCTTGAACTTCCGTACAAACAATTCCCAAGAATAAGGGACAAGAGTGGCATCCCAACTAGTTTTGAGTGTCTTCCACCAGTGTTCCGCGGCCCCAACCAATTTATAAGCTGCAAACCGGACCCTATCCTCGTCTGTGCACCCAAACACATCATAAATTTTCTCCATAGACTCAATCCATAGTTCGGCCTTCTTCACATCGGGCTCACCGTCAAACTCTCTTGGTTTCAGTTTCAAGAATTGCTCCAAACCATATCGAGGTGGTGGTGCTTGCTCTACTCCCGGTCCTTGGTCATGAATTGCCTTCATGGCCGCCTCAAACATGCCTTGGAACACAGCACGGTTCTCTTCCCGAAGATCATTCTGATTCTGAGCCCCACTAGAACTTTCACCCGTTCTTCTTCTAGCCATTGGGATCAATTACCTGCATAAAACATCAACCGTTACTCACTCCGAACACAACTACCCTCCTAGGTCATACTAGTCCACCTAGACTTATACTTAGAGATAAACCATAGCTCTGATACCAACTGTCGCGACCCCGACCCCGCGGCCCAGGAGTACGCGAGCTGGACGTCGACTTAAACAATAAACTCTAAAATAATGAAGATAAAAATTTCCTTTTTATACCAAAAGATGATAACACAAAGTTTTGAAATCCAACTTGAACAACAAAATATAAACTAGTGTAAGCTCCATAAGCTTACACCCAAAATAATAAAATATACAAATTCTAATGATGTCAAGTTTGGTACAACTATTCCCAAAAAGGTTACACATTTATGTAATGTAAACCCACCAATAACAATCTGCCCAAAAAGCTCAACCCTCGCGACGTCCTCCTCGTGATCAGCGAGTCTAATACTTTCCTCCTGGGGGGGGGGGAGGTTAAGGAAAAACAAAGATAAAAGAAATGGGGTGAGATATATCTCAATAAGTCACTAATGCAACTACATGACAAGCTATGATGCAATAAGCAATAAACAATCATAAATATCACTTAACACATAGCATTCCTCAATTAACAGATAGCAGCGGAAATAAACAAGTAACAAAGGATATTAGCCAAGGTTTCCCAACTGATAGAACAAAATAAAGGTCGCTGCGCAGCTTCAATAATCAACAATCAACATCTTCATAGTAGCATGAAAGCTGAAGAGAAAACCCCCGGTACCGGAACCAATAACAAAGTAACGTGCCACAAAGGACGGGAGCCATGCCACAAAGTCATGCTCCAAAACGTCTAGCTAGAATACTCACAAAAAGAGCTATCTCATCCCATCCAAGGCCAATCTGGATGGGGAAAGAAGGACCAATGGGCGATGCTATACTGGACTTGGCTTGTGCCATTATAGTATTATCCATTGCCTGACTCGATACCCAAATAACCAGCTGGACTTTCAAGTAAAGGCTAAGTAATAAAATACTAGCATGATATACTAATGATTCCAAAGTAGGGAACCATTCCAAATAAATCACCACAAAGGTAACCCAATCCAAACAACACATCAAAGATGGCCCACATTCCCAAAACGATACTTAATCAAATTCCATAACATTTTTATTCACAAAAGAACCAACTCCAATTAATAAAGTGTTCCATGATGTTAACTTAAGTTAATTTGAGTAAATAAATTTAAACTAGGGAAGCCACTTAGTTTTAAACAAGCAAAAAGGTAAATTTCCAGAACAGGGGTCGGGCGGGCGCTTGCAAGGAGGCGGGCGGGCGCTTAAATGACCAGAAGGTTTGGCCGTAGGAAAAAGGCAGGCGGGCGGGCGCCTAGCTAAACCCGGGCGGGCGCTCGGCCTGGTTCTTGGTCGGGAATCAGCAGCTGGGTTCTTCATTTTTCTTACCCATTTCACCACTTCTCAAAATCAACCACAACCAACTTTCCACCAAGCATAAACATGAACCAAAACAACTTAAAAACTAGAAAGGGACCTAAATCACATCATCTATCAACCCAAACTAAGATTTCAATCCCCACATCTGATTTATCACAAAAATCACCCAAAATAACAATAAATTCCAAATAAATTCTAAACCTTCACAATTTATCAAATAACCACTTCAAAGCTTCATATACCATCATACAAAATGGGGATGAACAATTTTAGCATATAAATGGGGGAAAGCAACTTACCTGAATTTATGAAAGATGACGGAATTCGAATATTTTTGACTCCACACGATCCTATCGACGATCTAAACACATTTCATAAAATGAGCACCAAGAAATAGAGGGAGGAAGATTACTAAAATGGAGGAAGAAGAAGATAGAGATTTCTCACCTTTCTTGGAAGAGATAGAGAGATACATAGGGAGAGAGTAGGGTGAGGAAGAGAGTGAGGGAGAAGGAAGAGCAGGGAGGGAGTTAGTAAAAGAGATTTAAAAACTTACACTTAGGCCCCCTCACTCTACTAACAAATAACCCAATTAACCCCTCTACCCAATAATTCCCTACTACCCACTTAACACAATATCAACCAAATAATGCTAGGCACAATTTAATATTATGAGATATAAAATGCACACATAAATATTCAAATAAATAAATAATTCAAATAATTAATTAAGTCATAACTAAATAATTAAATATTTATTATTAGGAAATAGAGACGGGTTTTCGGGTCGTGACATCACCCCTGTTGGGCCTTCTCTCTTTCTTTTCCTCTCAGTGTAGATACCCCAGGGGCGGGACCACGGCTTTAGGCCCGAGCGTGTGAATCACCCTAGGATGTCTAATTGATGTTTTAAGAGTCGCCACCCACGTTTTGGAGCAACGTAAGAAAACCTAATGTTTATGAGCCTAAGTTTGATTTACGAAAACAGAGATTCTTTGGGATGAGGGGTTCGGGGGTTAGGTTACGAAATGGGAAGTACTTAAACACCCATTTCGCCCGAGCAAAGTCGGTCTTGTTTGCTCATAATTCACCTTTTAAGATAAATGTGTTCTTCCTATTAAAATGATGATAAAAAGGGGTTTTAGAGTTCGAAATGTAGGGAGATGACTCCTAGGCCAATTCAATGTAATGAAAGGACCGTTGGTGTCATGTCCCAAATGGTTTTGGGTGATTGCACATTTGATTTGAAGAAGAAGAAGAAGAAGAAGAAGAAGAAGAAGAAGAAGAAGAAGAAGAAGAAGAAGAAGAAGAAGAAGAAGAAGAAGAAGAAGAAGGAGAGGAGAAATGTTTAAGACCTTTACCTATAGTATCCTTCAAAAGGAATCTCTTGTGAAGCCTTGAAGAAGAGATTGAATACTTTGTTGAAGAAGTCCCAAGAAAAGTCTATGAAAGAAGTGAGTAAAAAGGTTTGAAAGTAATGATTTTCCAAGTCTCTTCCAATGATGGATTGGAGGGGTTTTTATAGTTGAAAAGTGACTGTTTTTGGAGCCAAACGGAGTCTCCAAGAAATCTTTCCCGGGCAAAATCATGTATAATGAGCAAGGGAGAGATTCTTGGGCAGAATCTGTAACTGACACGCCCCAGAAGCGCGCGAATCCCACCTAGGCGGCGGAAGGCGCGCGCGTCTGGTCTCAAGGGGCGGAGGCGCGCGACTCTTAGAAGTAATTTTTGACAGAATGGACTAGAAAGTTAGAACTGTTATTCAGTTTAGCCCCGGGACTTAACGGAGTCCGTCTGGAACTTAACCAAAGTAACATAAACTAACAGGAAACACTTAAACGAGGGAGAAACACAAAATCAAGTGTGCAGTCGGGGTGAGCGATCTAAGGCGGGGTGTCTACAGAGCCCCTCGGCGGCGTGGATTGTGAAGCAAACGCGCTGACGAAAGACAGACATCCGCCTAGGACATCACCAAGAAAAGGAAAAGACTCGATAAAAGCAGGAATTTGAAATTGCGGAGGATAGAGGTGCGCTCCCTGTGTGAGCGGCTTTGAGAGATAAGGGTGCGCTCCCTGTGTGAGCGGCTTTGCCAATAGCGGGATCCATTTGATGGAAGCGGGATCTGTTTGCTGATAGCGAGATCCGTTTGCTGGAAGCAGGATCTGTTCGTTGAGAGCGAGATCCGTTTGCTGGAAGCGGGATCTGTCTGCTGAGAGCGAGATCCGTTAGCTGGAGGCGGGACCTGTTTGCTGAGAGCAAGATCCGTTTGCTGGAAGCGGGACCTGTTTGCTGAGAGCGAGATCCGTTTGCTGGAAGCGGGACCTGTTTGCTGCGAGCGAGATCCGTTTGCTGGAAGCGGGACCCAGAGGACCGTCTGCTGGAGTGCGGGACCCGGAGGACCGTTTGCTGGAAGCGGGACCCGGAGGACCGTCTGCTGGAGTGCGGGACCCGGAGGACCGTTTATTGGAGTGCGGGACCCGGAGGACCGTTTGCTGGAGTGCGGGACTCGGGGGACGGCTTGCTGAAGTGCGGGACCCGGGGGACCGTTTGCTGAAGTGCGGGACCCGGAGGACCGTTTGCTGAAGTGCGGTACCCAGAGGACCGTTTGCCGAAGTGCGGTACCCAGAGGACCGTTTGCTGAAGTGCCGGACCCGGGGGACCGTTTGCTAAAGTGCGGGACCCAGAGGACTGTTTGCTGAAGTGCGGGACTCGGGGGACCGTTTGCTGAAGTGCGGGACCCGGAGGACCGTTTGCTCTGGATGGATGTGGATTTTGTTCGATGAAGAAGCAGTGATTCTGTGGCTCATCCCGGACCAAATTATTGTCGTGAGCCGTACTTTGACTGTTTGACTTTGACTTTGACGGGGTGCGGGCACAGTTGACTGCGGAGTGCTTTTAGCTGGGGATGAATTGTAAAAACTGATCTTTTGAGAATATAAAAGACGCCCTACTTTGAATGGGAGTTTCTATCTTATTTTAGTTTTTTAGACATGCCTTAAGGGTGGACCAAATTAATGTGTGCCCAGCTGGGTGTTTGATGTCGTCGTTTTGAGCTTCTCTTGTTGGTGGGATTGATCTTTTCTGTAGATAGAAGGCGTTTGAACGTGCCTGGGCTTCCTTCTTGAACTGACAAGGGCTATTTCTGGAGCCTTCTTATGCCTGGGACGCGGGCGCTTCCTCTCTTGGATACGGGACGCGCGCGCCTTGTAGACCGGTGTCGGGAGGCGCGCGCCTCTGGGAGGCGAAATTCAGGGCCTGATATTTGCTGGCCAAAAGATCCTCCAACAGCTATAATATCAGCTTCTGGTCGTCAATTCGATTCCAGCAGCCCTTTTCTGTCATTTTTGAACACCATTCTATTACCCAATCTTGCTTATAACCTTCTTTCCCATGGCCTCCAACCTTTTTAGTCTTGATGCCGAGGTTGTCAAGAGTTACGAGAAGGATTTTTCGACCTTCGTGTATTCTTTTAAGACCCATCCCAAAAATGCCTTCATCAAAGATTTCGGGCTTTGAATTCTCTTTACTTTGCGGACATTGAAGCCGGATTGGGACTTTGTTGAAGGCTGCTGCAGCCTTTTGGGATTGTGATAGCCATACGTTCAACTTTTCGGCTAATGAAATGGTACCGACCGTTGATGATTTTGGGGCCATTTTGGGTATGCCTTTGGCCGGTCGGATTGCCGTCCCCAAGTATTACCACGGTGTTGTTGATTCTTGGGTTGACATTCTGAATCTCTCTGTCGGAGAAGTTAAGAAGATGATGCACGGGACCGTTGTTGACATAACTGAGCTTCTGATGTTTTTCAGTTTGCATTCGGAAGATGTCGCGGTTCAGTCCTTTAAGAGAAATGCCATGGCTGTCTGCCTTTTCAGCGAGGTTTTGTTTGTCACCCCTCTGGGTACTGCGGATGCGCAGTTGGCTGAGATAGTGTTGCAGTTGAAAGGACAACGATTTAGCATAGTTCCGCTTATTGTAGGAGAGACCTTGAATGGTTTGGACGAGTTGCACCGTACGGGCGAGATGCAACGGGAAGCCCCTTGCTTTTGACCATATGGTTTCGGGAGCATTTCAGGCTTTATGCGTTGGATGGCGACCTTTCTCCTTTTGCTGTTCATAGGCGTCGGTTGCTGATTAGAGATTTGACCGAAGAGGGTTGGAGGAGATTTTTTGCTTCTCGCCTTACAGCTGACATTGAATGGTGTCCTTGGGGTCTTCGCCCTTTTGTGGAGTGGACCTTCGGTTTTCAGCATGTGGTTTTACCCGGATTGAGGGACTCTTCGTTTTATCAGCCAGAACGGGTTTTGAGACAGTTTGGTCGTCAGCAAATAATTCCTTTTCCGAGGAATGGGGTACTTCGTCCAGTTTCTTATATGGGTCCGGACTTCTCGGATGAGCTTCAGGCGGCTTGGGGACATGATCGTGACCGTTGGGCTTCCGCTCCATTGCACCGGGGCAGTATTTTTCTTCCCGAGAGTTACTTGGATCATTTGCTTGGTACCGTCTACCGTGGCATTACTTGGGTAGATGCTCTTCGGGCTGAGTTGCTAGGAAGGGATTTTGAGCCCAACAGTGCTTTGAGGTACAAGGAAGCTGCTGCTGATGTGAACAACATTCTGACCGACCCTTTCGGTACCCCTTTGGATGACTTTTATGCTCGGAGGCGCTCTGTTGCGCAGAAGATATCGGTCCGTATCAGTGTCCCTAGGCCCCCCAAGAAGAGTAGGATTGATGGTCATTCGGGTGGTCCTTCAAAGGCCAAGAGAAAATTAGATTTTTCCTAGTACCCCCGAGAGATTGCAATTAAAATAGACCACTTGTTAGGATTTAGTGTTTTAAGTCTTTTATTAGCTCAACATTTTCATTGTAATGATAAGAATGATTTAGTGAATGAATAAAAATTGCATCTCGTTTATTTGAAATGGTTTGGGTATTTGTTTACGTTTTAGACCGCACCCGAAGGTTGCCTACGTTCCTCCAGTGTAGAGGCTCAGGTCTCCGTAGTTCAAACAAACGAAGACCATTTTTTTTTTTTTTTCGTGTGCACCCTGTTTTTTGCCTAGACCGCCCTTGCGGGTTTTCAATCTAGCGGGGTTCTTTTTTTGCATGTGCTCTAATTTTTGCCTAGGCCGCCCTTGCGGGTTTTCAACCTAGCGAGCTTTTTTTTTTTTTTTTTTTTTTTTTTTATGGTCTTCGTTTATTAGACGTAAAACCTCTTCAATTTGTCGAGGTTGACTTCCTTTGGCAGTTGATCTCCGTCTAAGTCCACGAGTCGGACTGCACCGCCGCTTAGTATCTTCTTGACTACGTACGGACCAATCCATCGGGGTCCCCATTTTCCAAGGGGGTTCATGGCATTAGGAGGGTGTTGTCTTAGGACCAAATCTCCCACACTGATGTTTCGGGGCTTCACCTTTTTGTTGAAAGCCCTAGACATTCTTTGTTGATAGGCCCTCGTACGTTCGATTGCCCTTAGCCTTTTCTCGTCGAGTAGGGCTAGCTGTTCATATCGACTTTGCATCCAATTGACTTCATTGACTTGGTTCTCGAGGAGGACCCGCAGGGACGGAACTTCGAGCTCTATTGGTAGCACAGCTTCGGAACCATATACCAGTGCATAAGGAGTTTCTCCAGTCGCTATCCGTATTGACGTGCGGTAGCCCCATAATGCTAGAGGTAACTTTTCGGGTCAATCCCTTCCAATGGAGGCCATTTTCTTCACAATGGTCTCGATTGTCTTATTAGCTGCCTCGACCGCGCCGTTTGCTTGAGGGCGGTATAGAGATGACTTGTGCTTGGTAATCTTGTATTCTACCAGGAGTGCATCCATCTCTTTCTCGAAGTGAGACCCGTTGTCTGAGATGATCTCATGAGGAACGCCGTATCGGCACATGATGTGGGTTTTCACGAATTCGGCCACTTTCTTGGCGTTAAGAACTCGGTAAGCTTGTGCTTCGACCCATTTTGTAAAATAGTCCACGGCTACTAGGACGAAAGATTGTCCATTGCTTCCAGTAAGGTGAACTTTGCCGATGATGTCTATGCCCCAACAAGAGAAAGGCCAAGGCGTAGTCATATTGTAAAGTTGTGAAGGCAGAGCGTGCTGTAGATTGGTATGGAATTGGCATTTGGCGCACCTCTTGACTTTCTCAATGCAGTCCTTTCCCATGGTGCTCCAATAATAACCCATGCGGAGTATCTTCTTGGCCAACATAAACCCGTTCATGTGGGGCCCACATTCACCTTCGTGGATCTCATGCATTAAATCTTGAGCTTCGGTCTCATTTGCGCATAGGAGATTGATCCCTTCGTGGTGCCTTTTGTAGACTCTGTCCCCAATCAGTACATATCGGGAGGCTAGTCTTTGCAATGCCATTTGAGACTTCTTATTGCTGTTCTCGGGATAAGTACCATCTTTGATGAAATTCATGATATCTGCGTACCACAGGGAGTTTGTTTGGATCTCGTTAATCTCAATACTCATGCAGTATGCCGGACTGTTTCGTCGGGAAATTTTGAAGGGCTTCACCATTTTACCCTCAGGCATTTCGACCAGTGAAGCGATGGTGGCTAGTACATCAGCAAAACGGTTCTTGTGCCTTGGCAGGTAATTGAAGGTGATTTCTTGAAATTGTTCAACCAACTCCTCGAGATGTTGACCATACCGTTGCAGGGTCGAGTCTTGAATCTTCCATTTTCCAGATGTCTGATTGATGATGAGCAAGGAATCACCGAATACTTCTAAACTTGTGACATTTCTTTCGAGGGCTGCTTCGAGCCCCGCTATGCAAGCTTCGTACTCAGCGGTGTTGTTAGTGGCTTCAAATTCAAGGCGGATGGAAATTGGAGTATACATGTCCTTTGGATCAACAAGTAACATCCCTATGCCATATCCATGCTTATTGGCTGCGCCATCGAAAAAAAGTTGCCACTTATTTTCCTCTGTTGTAACGCAAATTAAATGCTCGTCGGGGAACTGTACATCTTCCCCCTTCACTTCGTCACACGGAAATTCAGCAAGCTGATCACTGAACACCTTCCCCCTGATGGATTTGAGTGTGACGTAAGTGATATCGTATCCGGCGAGCATGAAATACCATTTGGCTATTCTTGTTGACATGAAAGGCTTCTCGAAGATGTAGCGGAGCGGGTCCACTTTTGCTACCAACTTGATTGGGAAGGCCTCCATGTAATGCTTGAGCTTTTGAGTAACCCAAACCAATGCAGCACAATACTTCTGTAAGATATAGTAGTTCTTTTTCAGCTCCTTGAAACCGTCGGCTGACGAAGTAGATGGCGTTCTCCTTTATGGAGTCTCGCTGTTCTTGTGCTAACATAGCCCCTAGGGCTTCATCATTGACAGTGAGATAGAGGAAGAGAGGCTTCTCTTCATGTGGTGGAACCAAAACTGGAGGGCATGTCAAGTAATGCTTCACTTGGTCGAAGGCTTCTTGGCATGCATCGGTCCATTCTAGAGCCACATTCTTTTTGAGTAGCTTGAAGATTGGCTCACAAATGGAAGTGAGTTGGTGCACAAACCGACTGATGTATTGAAGTCTGCCCATGAAACCTTTGATTTCTTTCTGCGTCCTTGGGGGAGGCATGTCAATGATTGCCTTGATCTTGGAGGGATCGGCTTCAATTCCTCTTTCAGTGACCATGTAACCAAGAACCTTTCCTCTGATGACCCCAAAAGTGCACTTTGCGGGATTGAGTCTCATCTTGTGTTGTCGAAGCCTTTCAAAGAATTTGCGAAGATCGATCAGATGTTGACCATCGGTTCCCTTCGAATGGATTATCATGTCGTCTATATAGACCTCGATCTCTTTATGAATCATATCGTGGAATAGATCCGTAACAGCCCTCTGGTAGGTAGCCCCAGCGTTCCTTAGTCCGAACGGCATGACTGTGTAGCAGAAAGTGCCCCACGGAGTTGTGAAAGCTGTCTTGTGTTGATCTTCTTCAGACATGAGGATCTGATTATAATCGGCAAAACCGTCCACAAATGAGTGGACTTCATAGTTGGCAGTTGAATCGACGAGCATGTCGATGTTTGGTAGTGGAAAATCATCTTTCGGGGAAGCTTTGTTCAAATCCCGGAAGTCCACACAAACTCGAACCTTGCCGTTTTCCTTTCTGACTGTCACAATGTTGGCTAGCCAAGTTGGATACTCAATGACTTTGATGAAACCCACACTGAGGAGCTTTTCAATCTCTTCTTTGACTTGTAGAGACCATTCTGGCTTGATCTTTCTGAGTTTCTACTTTACTGGCTTGGCGTCCTCTCTGATCGGAATTCTGTGCTCCACGACCTTTCTGTCCAAACCCGGCATGTCTTTGTATGACCATGCGAATACATCCACAAATTCTCTGAGCAGTGCAGTCAGTTTGTCTTTGTCTTCCCCCTTGAAGAAACTGCCAATCTTCGTTTCTTTCGGCTCTTCATCGGTACCCAGATTAACAGTATGCAATTCCTCATCAGCCCCTGGACCATTTTCACCACGACAACGAACCTGTTGAGCTAGTTCATTTAGGTATGTTATGTTTTCGTGGTCTATTTCATCATAATTTGAATCGTTATTAACTTGTTCATTAAGTTCGTTATTAGTTAATTCATCATTTATGATGTTTGCAATCTCGGGGTACTCAGAAATATCGAATTTTTCATTAGCAAAGAAAGGAAACACACGCTCGGCTATGGCCTCCATATCCACTTGGGTGAAGGTATTAGAAACACTCTCGGACTCGAAAGTAAGTATGAGCCGCTCTTCCTTTGTTGCTGTGCGGGGTATGCAACCCATTTCTCGGACCAAGAAATCCTCGGATACTAAGGGCCCCTTCGTTGAATACCAGTTGTTGATTGGCTCGGAGCTTGGTAGGATCTCACTGATGGTTTCCTTTCTGACAACGGTGTCGTAGATGGCGTTGACTTGACAATCGTCCATGATGGCCAATTCTTCAAACACGGAGGCTAGATCGGTTAGTTCTTCCCCCACGGTAATCTCCACCTCGGACTCCATAGTCACTTTCTTGCCCCACCACTCTCGGGGTGACATTGGAGTAGGTTCCCTTTCTTGCGTTGGGAGTTCACAGTCAGTGAAGATCTCGAGACCGGGCTTTCCGACGCCTTTGTCGTTAATCCACGGTTCGGGAAAGATCATGTGTGGAACATCTTCCCCTTGGCGAACAAAATAACCGTTTAGTGTGTTGCGGTAGGGTTTCAAGTCAGGGATTTCATATCGTCGACTTTCTTTGCGAGCTTGGGTCCTTTGATTCTTGACTGCTTGCTCGTACTTCAAGTCATCCTTAGTAGGTTCGTATCCCAGACCAAATTTGTTCTTGACAAAAGGAACTACTACGGGGTGCAATATCCCTTGTTGATGCTTCCCTAGGCCTAAACCGGGAAAGTGATTCATGTTCCTCATCATGCGGAGGACTTTAGGATTGCCGGGGGCCCATTGTCTGTTTCCCCCTTCTTTGTCAATGGTGTTGACGCCGGAGAGAGTGGCATCTTCTATCCCGTGTTGGACTTGGTGAACGGGTTGTCCCCCATTTCTATGGATGGTGACATTCTCGGCCATGATAGTGATTATCTCGTCCCCATTTCTGATCTTGACACACTGATGGAGAGTGGAAGGTACCGCATTGGAACTGTGGATCCAAGGTCGGCCCAGAAGTAAGTTGAATGAAGCGGGGACATCAAGTACTTGGAATGGGACGGACATGATCATGCTTCCAAATTATATATCAACTTCTAGCATTCCCATGACTGTACGGGCGGTGCTGTCGTACCCTCTAATGACTTGGGCGGAGGGTCGTAAATCGGAGCTTTTGAGCCCCAGTGTGCCCATGACTCGGCTTGGCATTAAGTTGAGTGCAGAACCACCGTCTACTAGAACTCTTGAGATGGGTCTCCCCCTTTCCCATACTTTGAGGTAGATGGCTTCATTGTGTTCGGACCCAAATGGCGGGAGGTCCATGTCGGCGAAAGTGATGACATTGCAGAAGTGAATGTGACCTATCATTGCTGTGAGGTCCTCGGGAGTCGTGTCGGGAGAGACTGATGTGTCATCCAAGTTCTTGATGACGAGGTCTCGGTGTTTCTTTGAAGATGCAATAAGGTCCCAAATGGATATGTTGGCTTGCGTCTTCTTGAGCTGTGTGTTAACAAAGGATCTTCGGGTATGTCGCGTGCTTGCGATCTTTGAGAAGAGGTGCTGGTTGCTGCAGTATTGGGAGGGATTGTGCTCGTTGTTACTCGGCCACTACGAGTGAGAACGTTCACGGTCCCTTGTAGCTTCTTCTTCCTATTCTCTAAGACTTCCCTCATAATCTCATCAGAAGTCACAACATAACAAGAATTATCAAGTTTATTCATATCATCGGAGCCCTCATTCATAATTGGGATCGAATGAGTGATTCCTTCAAACTCTCCTACCTCTATTACATTGACACCACCCTCATTAGGGATTATGAATTCCTTCTTGTCTGTGAGGTCTTGGATGGTCTTGCGGATGGAGAAGAAATCCTCGGTGAGGTGATCGGTGCATTGATGATAGTCACACCATTTGTGGTGACCATGATTGGGACGGAGCGGCTGTGGTTGTTTGTACCCTTGAAGAGGGGTGATTTGTCCCTTGGCCTTTAGAGCTTCATAGGCCTCGGTGATGGTCATGCCGTTGAGAGGAGTGTAGACGCGGTCGTTTTGGAACCGCTTGCCTTGTGGTGGAGGAACCTTCTTGTAATTCCCCTTGTCAGTAGTAACGGCATTGACAGAAGCCTCTTTGTTTGAACTAGAGGCGGCCTTGTATCGGTAGGTAGGAGTGGCCTTTTTAATCTCCTTGAGCAAGTCATCCATGCGTACCCCCGCCTCATACATTTGGGAGAAGTCGGAGTAGCACACCCCACTTAGGTGGGTGCGGAGATCAATCTTGAGACATTTGAGAAAGATGTCCATTTGCTCTTTTGTGTTCGGCCTCTCAACAATTTCAGAGAGCTTGTCATTCCATCTCCTTGTGAAGTCAATGAAGGACTCGTTGTCTCTTTGAGTGGTATTCTCGAGCTCTTTCCTTGTGGGCCGGTGAGTGGTGTTGCCTTGATATTGATTCTTGAAGGCAAGCATAGCGGGGCATCCCAATCAAGACGGACAGTGAGCGGGAGAGTTGCATACCAATCCTTTGCCGCTCCCTCGAGGGTGAGAGGAAAGCATTGAGCCATAACTTTTGGGGAGACCTTCTTCGGAACCATAGCCCAAATGTAAGTCTCGATGTGGGCCATTGGGCATGAGTTGGCCTTAAACTTGCTAATGTCGGGCATCTTGAATTTGTCGGGAAGAGCGGCCATCGTGCTCATGAGGATGGATGACTGATAAAGGCTTGTGTTGGAGCCTTTTCCCATGTTGAGGCCGTCGAATTTCTGATCAATGTAGGCCATGATGGAATCGACCATTTTGGGGTCGTTGTTGTCAGTGCTTGGTCCCCCCACTTTTTTGGTACGGGCACTGACATACGGGCTTTCAAACAAATCCTTGGTCCACTCGGATTCCTCATTGTCATTAACCCCCTTGTTCTTGGAGAGTTTGAGGAGCTTGGCTTTCAGTTGGTCAACCTCGGCCTCGTGTGCCTCCCTTTGACTGTCGACATGAGCTTGCCACAGGGCTTCTTTGGTTTGAGCCTCATTGTTGAGAGTGGTGATTTGTTGTTTGGAGTGTTTGAACCATGGTAGAAAGCTGTTCGAGAGTCATGGCGTTGTTGGTGTTGGAGTCGCCGGCCATTGATGATGTAGAAGCTGTTGGAGTGATCGGTTCACGGACAAGCCTGTTGGATGATTCTCTGTAGATGCAGAGAGTACCAATCGGACCTATAATTGGAGAAGTATCCCTTGTCAGTCTCGGTTCACACTTTCGGTCCATGAAGAGGTTGAGAACACACAGTTGGGCACACGACTCGAACCACATAAGAAAAAGACTCTTTTTTTTATTTATTTATAAGTCGGAGGGAATGGGTCCCTTTTGGGGTTTCTAAGAAAATAATGGAATCGTCACACTAGTATATAGACCATCTCGCGGTCCCATATACTCATCGGATTCCATCACGTTTGTGAATCCTACATGTGTCGGGATTTAAACTAAATTAATGTAGTAAAGCATACATGTGGGGACGGATTTTTTATTTTCGTCCAAAATAACCACTTTTGGGGACTGATTTTTATTGCGTCCGTTTAAACAAGTTGGCATGTATGATTTGAAGACATTATTTTAGGGAAATCTTGGTACATGGAAACCGACTTGAGTCACGGAGTATTAGACCCTAACTAGAATTGTGTGGTTTGTGCTCGGCTGAATATGAGGCTTAAAGGTCACCCCGCGGCATGTAGTCATGAACTACGCCACGGGCTGAGGTTTACCGCTTCGAAAGAGCCAAGTCGAGTGGAGCTTGAAACTTTCTAGGACGGGCCTCGACGGGTTTTGGGTTGGATTTCTGCGACTCGATAGTGAGCAGCATTTTAGGAGTAATGTGCACGTAGTGTGAGGTCCATCACGTGACAAATTTTTTTTTTTTTTTTTTTTTTTTTTTTTTTTTGAAAAGAAAGATAAAAAAAACACATAAGAACGTAAATTACAACTCCCGAATCACCCGTGTGACCGGTAAATAAAAACATAAAATTAAACAGTCCAAGGGTTCAATTCTGTTCTGATGCAGGCAACTGTGCCCACACCCCACTGTTCTGTTCAGTCACTAAAACCTGTTCTTGCCCTGGAAATTGGCCCAGAAGCGCGCGCCTCTGGATAGTGTTGTGGGAAGCGCGCGACTGGCGCATAGAAACTGGGAGGCGCCCGCTTCTGGTCTCACCTGTCAGATTATCAGAAAACTTATGGACTCAGGGGATTACCCTGGTCCTGATTGTGTGATGGAACCCCTGCGATGTTTGTTAGCACAAATAATAGGAAGAATAGGAAGAACACATGTAAGGCGGGCGATTCTGGAATTTGACGCGGGACGCGCGCGCTTTGGACCATGAAGGTCCGAGGCGCGCGCTTCCCATGTCAATTTCCAGAATGCCCAGATAAGTGAATTATGAACAGAAACACAAGTTTAACCCTCAAGCAGTCCCCAGCAGAGTCGCCACTGTAGATACCCCGGGGGCGGGACCACGGCTTTAGGCCCGAGCGCGTGAATCACCCTAGGATGAGGGGTTCGGGGGTTAGGTTACGAAATGGGAAGTACTTAAACACCCATTTCGCCCGAGCAAAGTCGGTCTTGTTTGCTCATAATTCACCTTTTAAGATAAATGTGTTCTTCCTATTAAAATTATGATAAAAAGGGGTTTTAGAGTTCGAAATGTAGGGAGATGACTCCTAGGCCAATTCAATGTAATGAAAGGACCGTTGGTGTCATGTCCCAAATGGTTTTGGGTGATTGCACATTTGATTTGAGAAGAAGAAGAAGAAGAAGGAGAGGAGAAATGTTTAAGACCTTTACCTATAGTATCCTTCAAAAGGAATCTCTTGTGAAGCCTTGAAGAAGAGATTGAATACTTTGTTGAAGAAGTCCCAAGAAAAGTCTATGAAAGAAGTGAGTAAAAAGGTTTGAAAGTAATGATTTTCCAGGTCTCTTCCAATGATGGATTGGAGGGGTTTTTATAGTTGAAAAGTGACTGTTTTTGGAGCCAAACGGAGTCTCCAAGAAATCTTTCCCGGGCAAAATCATGTATAATGAGCAAGGGAGAGATTCTTGGGCAGAATCTGTAACTGACACGCCCCAGAAGCGCGCGCATCCCACCTAGGCGACGGAAGGCGCGCGCGTCTGGCCTCAAGGGGCGGAGGCGCGCGACTCTGAGAAGCAATTTTTGACAGAATGGACTAGAAAGTTAGAACTGTTATTCAGTTTAGCCCCGGGACTTAACGGAGTCCGTCTGGAACTTAACCAAAGTAACAGAAACTAACAGGAAACACTTAAAAGAGGGAGAAACACAAAATCAAGTGTGCAATCGGGGTGAGCGGTCCAAGGCGGGGTGTCTACACTCAGTAGGTGCTAGCTGAGCCAACTCGGTCTCCACCTCCCGTCGTACATGCTCGTCCTCCCTCAAGCGTCTGCTCGAGATATAAGGGACCACCACCCTACGTCTCAGTCGTCTCAGAGTCTGTCCCATAGTCCCTAACGGTCGTCTGGTACCAGTCCAAGTATTCTCGAGACAGAAGTATGTCACATAGTTGCTGTATTTAAAGAGTGCTGGGCATGAGAGCATAAGACCAGCACCGCTCCAAGAGCACTGCTACCCTAGAAGTCATGGAGATTATCCTGGCAATAACCTTACTACAAGTCTTGTCCCATGAAGAAGGTATAATCTGAGGCATCCTATACTGACGGCACACCTGTACTGCGTAGTAGTAAGTAGTCTCATCAAAGGCAGGGACCCGAATCATGCAGAGACCGCTCTGAGCCCACCGTACTGTAATAATCCCCCAATGAGGAACCATCCATTTGATCTGAGCCGTACTCATCTATGCCATATATGTCACCCATGCAGAACGAGCCATCCCTACAAATCGCTGCTTTATGCGCCTACTCTGGCAAACCCAAGGTGATACTGGCCCGACAGGTTCCTCCAAAACTCGCAACCTCTCCTGCAACCACAAGGTTAACAGTTGGGTACTTCCCCTGGTCATCTTTCGAGCTCCTGAAGCCAACTCTCTAATATCGTGCAAGGTCTCCCCCAGCGGGTACTGCGACATGGCTACCCTATCTGTCACACTCGCACCACAGAGAGCCACAAAGTATTTATACGTTGGGGTGATTTCATTATAGGAGAAGTTGAAGATTTTCGTTGTCCCAGAACTTGACAGCAACACAGATCAGATTTTTATCAGACTTAACCCTGAACAGGGACCAAAGGCACTTAATCCCGAATCTCCTATCAAAGTTGGCACGGGTTGTCTTCGAAAGCTTCCTAACCCAGATCTTCAAACTCTTAATGAAGTATTATTGTCTCTCCTCAGAAATTCTAGGGTGTCTATCCATCAGAAAGGTGCGAAGGGATCGAAATCTGGAGCAAAAGGGAAGAAAACTGCAGTCTACCTCGTCTGTCTGCGCAGACTGCTCTTAAATAGAGTTGGGAGTTCAAGTCCTGATCGTATAAGGAGAAATCTGGCGAAAATCGTGTCAGACCAGGGATTAGCCGCGCGGCCAGTCCTTCCCCATGGTTGGCCACCCAGCCACATAAGCTATTCCGTACAGATTTGCAAGTCCGTCCCCGCCAAACGCCGGAATGAACCCATCTCAGACGTTTTGAAGTTCCCGAATCACAAAAAAAGGTCCGACAAAGAAGGTGGAGCTGCCTGATAGTGTGTGTAGACACCCTGACTTGGACCGCTCACCCCGATTGCATATTTGGTTTTGTGTCTCTCCCTATTTTAAGTGTTTCTCCTTAGTTTCTGTTACTTCCGTTAAGTTCCTGACTGACTTCGTTAAGTCTAGGGACCAAGAATCCCTCCCTTGCTCCTTTTAACATGATTTGCCCCGGAAACTGATGTTGTTGACTTGGTTTTGGCACCAAAAACTCACCTTATTTACCTACATAAACACCTCTAATTCACCATTGAATAGAGGAAGATTTTTATCACTAACAAAACTATACACAAAATATACTTGCAAAGCATTTCTCAAGAGTCACTCTTTGAAGTTCTTGGAATTATATGTAAAAAACTATTCATTCCTCTCATCTCCTCTACTTCATCTCTCCTCTCTTTCTTTTATTTTCAATCAAAGTGCAATCACCCAAACATTTTGGGACATGACACCAAAGGCTACTTCACTTCATTGAAGCTAGTCAAGGAGTTATCTACCTACATTCCAAAACACCTTTAAAAACCCCCTCTTTCTTCAAAGAATAAGAAGAACATTTTATCATTCATGTAGATTTTGATCAAGCAAGACCAACTTTAGTTGGGCGAGATGGGTGTTTAAGTACTTCCCATCTCGTAACCTAACCCCCGAACCTCATAAACAAGAACCTCTGTTTTCATAGTCAAACATAGGCTATAAACATTAGGTTTTTCTTATGTTCCTCTAAAACATAGGTGGCGACTCTACAAATCAATACATAAATAGACATCCTAGGACAATCCACCGCTCTAGCTAAGTAGTGGGCTCTCCCGGGGTATCTACAGTGGTGACTCCGTTGGGGATTTTTTGAGGGTTAAACTTGCGTTCTTGATCAAAGTCTACATTTTCTGGGCATTCTTGTTCTTGATGGGGGAAGCGTGCGCCTCTGGCCTTCTTGGCCTAAGGCGCTCGCGGCCCACATCAAGGACCAGAGTCGCCCGCTTCCTGATGTTCTTCATGTTCTTCTTCTTTTTTCTACACTAATCATTTCTGCAGGGTTACAATATACATTCAGGACTAGGGAAATCCCCTGAGTCCAAAGTCTGACAGTCTGACAGGTTTGCCCAGAAGTGGGCGCCTCCCATAGACATTGTGCCCGACGCGCGCTTCCCACAACACAGACCATAGGCGCGCGCTTCTGGGTGGTTTTCCAGAACAGGGTCAGTATCAGAGCAGAGCAGAGTGATTGGGGTGTGGGAACAGTTGCCTGCATCATGGACTGTCTTGGACCTCTTAACTGTTTTTCTTTTGTGTTTTGATTTATCGGTCACACGGGTGATTCGAATGTTGTAATTATGTGCTTATTTGCTTTTCTTTCAAAAAAAAAAAGTAAAAAAAATGCTTTGTCACATGTTGGACCTCACACTACGTGAACAATCTCCTATAAATTGCTCACTATCGAGTCGCACAAGTTTATAACCCCAAACCCGTCGAGGCCCGTCATAGGAAGTTTCAAGCTCCACCCGACCTTGACTCTTTCGAAGCGGTAAACCTCAACCCGTGGCGTAGTTCATGACTACATGCCGGGGGTGACCTTAAGCCTCTCATTAGCCGAGCACAAGCCAACACAATTCTAGTTAGGGTCTAACACTCCGTGACTAAAGTCGGTTTTCATATGTCGAGATTTCCCTAAACTAATGTCTTCAAAACATACATGCCAAGTGGTTATCATGGACGAAATAAAACTCCGTCCCCAAGTGGTTATTACGGATGAAAATAAAAATCTGTCCCCGCATGTATGCTTTACTACATTAATTTAGTTTAATCCCGACGTATGTAGGATTCACAAGCATGATGGAATCCGATGAGTATATGGGACCGCGAGATGGTATATATACTAGTGTGACAATTCCATTATTTTCTTAGAAACTCAAAAGGGACCCCGTCCCTCCGACTTATATAAAAAAAAGAGTCTTTTCTTATGTGGTTTTGAGTCGTGTGCCCAATGTGTGCTCTAAGACTCTTCATGGACCGAAAGTGTTACTCAAGACTGACAAGGGCCTCTTCTGCAATATAGGTTCAATTGGTACTTACAGAGTCTACCAGGATTGAGCGAATCGGTTAGTCCATGAAGTGATTACTCCAATAGCTCCGACAGCAACCATGACCGGCAGCAGCAACACCATGTCTCTCGAACAACTTTCAGCTATGGTTCAAGTGCTCCAAGACCAAGTCTCCACTCTTAATAAGGAGGCCCAAAATAAGGATGATCTTTGGCAATCCCACCTCGACAATCAAAGGGAGGCCCACGAGGCCGAGATGGAGCTAATGAAAGAGAAGCTCACCAAGCTTTCGAGTGGTAAAGACAAAGAGAACAACGAGGAGTCTGAGTGGACTAAGGGTTTGTTTCAAAGCCCTTATGTTAGTGCCCGTACCAAGAAAGTGGGGGAACCAAGCACCGAGAACAGTGAGCACAAGATGGTTGATTCAATTATGGCATACATAGATCAACGCTTCAAAGGCCTCAACGTGGGGAAGAGTCCCGACACGAGCCTTTATCAGTCTTCCATTCTCATGAGCACAATGGCCGCTCTCCCCAACAAGTTCAAAATGCCCGACATCAGCAAGTTCAAGGGCAACTCTTGTCCCATGGCACACATCGAGACTTACATTTGGGCTATGGTACTAAAGAAGGTCTCTCCCAAGGTTATGGCACAATGCTTCCCCCTTACTCTCGATGGGGCGGCAAAGGATCGGTATGCTACTCTCCCGCTCACAGTCCGTCTTGATTGGGACGCCGCCATGCTTGCCTTCAAGAGTTAATACTAAGGCAACATCACCCACCGGCCAACCAAGAAAGAGGTTGAAAACACCACTCAAAGGGACAACAAGTCCTTTATTGACTTCACTAGAAGGTGGAATGACAAGCTTGCTGAAATTTTCGAGAGGCCCAACACCAAGGAGAAAATGGACATCTTTCTTATGTGTCTAAAGATTGATCTCCGCACCCACCTAAGTGGGGCTTGCTATGCCAATTTCTCTCAAATGTATGAGGCGGGGATCCAAATGGATGAGTTGCTTAGGAAATCAAGAAAAGTGCTCCTACCCTCCGTTACAAGGCCGCCTCTAGATCCACAAAAGAGGCTTCAGTTAATGCCGTTACTACCGACAAGGGGAATTACAAAAGGGTTCCTCCACCATAAGGCAAGAAGTTTCAAGATGATCGTGTCTATACTCCTCTCCATGGCATGACTATCACCGAGGCCTTTGAAGCTCTCAAAGCCAAAGGGTAAGTTACTCCTTTCTAAGGGTACAAGCCCAAAGCATTGTGTCCCAACCATGCTCACCACAAGCATTGTGACTACCACCAACATAGCGGCCACACTACCGAGGAATGCTTCATCCTTCGCAACGTCATCCAAGATCTCATAGAAAAAAAGGAATTCATAGTTCCTAATGAGGGCGGTGTCAATGTAATAGAGGTAGGAGAGTTTGAAAAGACCACTCATTCAATCCCAATTGTGAATGAGGGCTGCAACATTATGAATAAGATTGATAAGTCTTGCTATGTTGTGACTTACGATGAGGTAATGAGGGAAGTACTAGAGAATAGGAAAAAGAGGCAAGATGGGAACATCAACATGCTAACTCGATCCGGACGAGTCATAGCAAGCAACCCCTCCACTTCTGCACCAAGCTCCTCTTCTCAAAGACCGCAAGCTCGCGACACTCCCGAAGACCCTTTATTGGTTCAACTCAAGAAAACTCAAGCCAACATCTCCATTTGGGACCTCATTGCATCCTCAAAGAAACACCGAGATCTTGTCATCAGTAATCTCGATGACACGTCAATCTCTCCCGATACAACTCCCGAAGACCTTACGGCAATGATAGGCCACATTCATTTTGACAATGTCATCACCTTTGCCGACATGGACCTTCTACCATTTTGTTCCGACCACAATGAGGCCATTTATCTCAAGGTGAGAGCAAGGGGGAGACCTATTTCAAGAGTCTTGGTTGACGATGGTTCCGCATTCAACCTAATGCCCAGCCGAATCATGGGCATACTGGCTTAAGAATTCAGATATGAAGCCTTCTACTCAAGTGATCCTAGGTTATGATAGCACTTCCCGTACAGTCATGGGTATGGTGGAAATAGACATTGAGTTTGGGAGCATGGTCATGTCCGTCCCGTTTCAAGTGCTCGATGTGCCTTCCTCGTTCAACTTATTATTGGGCCGCCCATGGATACACAGTTCTAACGCCATCCCTTCGACTCTCCATCAGTGTGTGAAGTTCAGAAATGGGGAGGAAATAGTGACCGTTATGGCAGAAAACGTACTATCCACAGAAAGGGGGAACCCATTCACCAAATTCAGCATGGTTTAGCAGACTCTACCCTCTCCGGCGTCTCAATCAACGCCATCGACAAAGAAGGGGGAAGCAGGTCATGGACCCTTAGCAATCACAAAGTCCTCCGCATGATGAGGAACATGAACTACTTCCCTGGTTTAGGCCTAGGGAAATATCAACAAGGGAGAATGCAACCAATTGAGGTTCCTTTTGTTAAGAACAAGTTCGGTTTGGGATATGAGCCTTCCAAAGACGACTTAAAACACGAGCAAGCCGTCAAGAATGAAAAGGCCCGAGCTCGTAGGGAAGGCCGTCATTATGAGATTCCCAATCTAAGGCCTTACCGCAAGACGTTGAATGGATATTTTGTTCGCCAAGGGGAAGCTGTTCCGTACATGATCTTTCCCGAGCCATGGGTTAACAGCAAGGGCATCAGAAAGCCCGGCCTTGAGATCTTTGTCGACTGTGAGATCTGGAAGTCCGAAAAAGAACTAACTCCCATGTCACCTCTTGAATGGTGGGGGAAGAAAGTGACCATAGAGTCCGAGACAGAGATCACCGTGGGGGAAGAATTGACAGATTTAGCCTCCATGTTCGAGGAACTTGCCCTCATGGATGAGTGCCAAGTTAATGCCATCTACGACACCGACACGAGAAGGGAGACTATCAGCGAGATCCAGCCAAGCTCCGAGCCGATCAACAACTGGTATTCTACGAAGGGACCCGTGGTATCCGAAGAATTCTTGGTCAAGAAGATGGGTTGCATTCCACGCAAGGTCATAAAAGAAGACATGTTCACATTCACTTTTGAGTCCGAGAGTGCTTCCGATACCCTCACCCAAGAGGATATGGAGACCATAGCCGAGCGTGTGTTCCCTTTCTTTGTTAATGAAAAATTTGACCTTTCCGAGTACCCTGAGATTGCAAACATCATGAATGATGAATTAACTAATAACGAATCTAATGAACTAGTTAATAACAGTTTAAATAATGATGAAATAGACCACGAAAACACAACATACTTAAATAAACTTGCACAACAGGTCCGTAGTCGTGGTGAAAATGGTCCAGGGGCTGACGAAGAATTGCATGTTGTTAATCTGGGTACTGACGAAGAGCCGAAAGAAACCAAGATCGGAAGCTTCTTCAAGGGGGACGAGAAATAAAGATTGACTACACTGCTCAGAGAGTTCATGGATGTATTCGCATGGTCATATAAAGACATGCCGGGTTTGAACAGAAAGGTCGCTGAACACAGAATTCCGATCAGAGACGACGCCAAGCCAGTCAAGCAAAAGCTCAGAAATATCAACCCATAATGGTCTCTACAAGTCTAGGAAGAAATAGAGAAGCTTCTCAGTGCAGGCTTCATCAAGGTCATTGAATATCCGACATGTCTAGCTAATGTGGTCACAGTCCGAAAGGCCAACGGCAAGGTCCGTGTTTATGTGGATTTTCGGGATTTGAACAAAGCTTATCCAAAGGATGACTTTCCACTACCCACCATCGACATGCTAGTCGACTCTACTGCTGCCTACGAGGTCCGCTCATTTGTGGATGGTTTTACTGGGAACAATCAGATTCTCATGGCCGAGGAGGATCAATACAAGACTACTTTCACAACACTGTGGGGCACCTTTTGCTACACAGTCATGCCGTTTAGGTTAAGGAACGCTGTGGATTCTTATCAAAGGGCCGTGACAGACTTGTTCCATGACATGATTCACAAGGAAATTGAGGTCTATGTAGACGACATGATCATTCATTCCAAAGGGACCGACGGTCAACACTTGATCGACCTCCGCAAGTTCTTTGAAAGACTGCGTCAACACAAGATGAGGCTCAACATCGCAAAGTGCACTTTTGGGGTTATCCGAGGAAAAGTTCTTGTCTACATGGTCACATAAAGGGGTATTGAAGCAGATCCCTAAAAATCAAGGCGATCATTGACATGCCTCCGCCCAAGGCACAGAAAGAAATCAAAGGTTTCATGGGCAGACTTTAGTATATCAGTCGGTTTTTTCACCAGCTTACTTCCATGTGCGAGCCAATCTTCAAGCTACTTAAGAAGAACGTGGCTCTAGAATCGACCGACGCTTGCCAAGAAGCTTTTGACCAAGTGAAGCACTACTTGACATGTCTTCCAGTTTTGGTGCCACCTCACAAAGAGAAGCCTCTCTTGCTCTATCTCACAGTGAACGATGAAGCCCTAGGGGCTATGCTAGCATAAGAGCAATGAGACTTCACAAAGGAGAATGCCATTTATTTTTTCAGTCGCCGATTTCAAGGAGGCGAAAATAATTACTCCACCTTGGAGAAGTCATGTGCTGCACTGGTTTGGGTCACTCAAAAGCTCAAACATTACATGAAAGCCTTTCCGATCAAGCTAATAGAAACAGTGGACCTGCTCCGCTACATCTTCGAGAAGCCTTTCATGTCGACAAGGATAGCCAAATGGTACTTCATGCTCGCCGGTTATGACATCACTTACATCACACTCAAATCCATCAGGGGGATAGTGTTCAGTGATCAGCTTGCTGAATTTCTGTGTGACGAAGTGAAGGGGGAGGACTTACAGTTTCCCGACGAGCACTTGGTTTTCACTACAACCGAGGAAAATAAGTGGCAACTCTTTTTCGATGGCGCCGCCAATAAACATGGTTATGGGATAGGAATGTTGCTTGTCGATATAAAGGAAATCTACACTCCAATTGCCATCTGTCTTGAATTCGAAGCTACCAACAACATCGCCGAGTATGAGGCATGCATAGCGGGGCTAGAAGCAGCTCAAGAAAGAAATGTCATAGAAGTAGAAGTATTCGGTGACTCCCTGCTCCTTATCAATCAGACATCGGGTAAATGGCGAATCCAAGACCCGACCCTTCAACAGTACGGTCGACACCTCAAGGAATTGGTCGAACAGTTCCAAGACATCACGTTCAACTATTTGCCAAGGGACAAGAACGGCTTTGCCGATGCTTTGGCTACTATAGCCTCACTGGTTGAGATGCCCAAAGGAAAAATGGTGAAACCCTTCAAATTTTTAAGGAGGACCAGTCCGGCATACTGCATGAACATTGAGATCAATGAAGTCCAAGATAACCCCCCATGGTACACTGACATCATGAACTTTCTCAACAACGACACCTTTCCCGACAACAGCAATGGGAAAACCCGAATAGCACTACAAAAGCTAGCCGTCAGATATGTGTTGATTGGAGACCGAGTCTACAAGAGACATCATCAAGGGATCAATATTTTATGAGCAAACGAGTCCGAAGCTCAAGAAATCATGCACGAAGTCCATGAAGGCAAGTGTGGACCCCACATGAATGGGATTATGTTAGCCAAGAAGATACTCCGTATTGGCTACTATTAGACTACAATGGAAAAAGACTACATCGAGAAAGTCAAGAAATGCGCCAAGTGCCAGTTCCATGCTAATCTACAACATGCTCCGCCTTCACAAATGTACAACATGACCACACCTTGGCCATTCTCTTGTTGGGGCATAGATATCATCGGCAAAGTCCATCCTACGGGGAGCAACGGACAGTCATTCATCCTTGTGGCCGTGGACTATTTCACAAAATGGGTCGAAGCACAAGCTTACCGAGTTCTCAATACCAAGAAAGTGGTCGAATTCGTGAAGAACAATATCATGTGCTGATACGGTATTCCTCATGAAATCATCTCCGACAATGGCTCTCACTTCGAGAAAGAAATGGATGCACTTTTGGTTAACTACAAAATTACCAAACACAAGTCATCCCCGTACCGCCCCCAAGCCAATGGAGCGGTCGAAGCAGCAAATAAGACAATCGAAGTCATCATACGAAAAATGGCTTCAACGGGAAGGGATTGGCCCGAGAAATTACCACTAGCATTGTGGGGCTACCGCACATCAATACGGTCAGCAACGGGAGAAACTCCTTACTCATTGGTTTATGGTGCTGAAGCCGTACTCCCGGTCGAACTCGAGGTTCCTTCTCTACGGTGTTACTCGAGAACCAAGTCAACGAGGTTGATTGGATGCAAAGTCGATACGAGCAACTAGCCCTACTCGATGAAAAGAGATTAAGAGCGTTCGAGCGCACAAGGGCTTACCAACAAAGAATGGCAAGAGGTTTCAACAAATAAGTGAAGCCTCGAAATATCAAAGTGGGAGATTTGGTCCTAAGACAACACCCTCCTAATGCCATGAATCCTCTTGGGAAGTGGGGACCTCGATGGATCGGTCCTTACGTGGTCAAAAAGATACTAAGCGGCGGTGCAATCCGACTCGTAGACTTGGATGGCGATCAATTGCCAAAGGAGGTCAACCTCGACAAGCTCAAGAAGTTCTACGCTTAACAAATAAAGACCATTAAAAAAAAACGCTCGTTAGGTTAAAAACCCGCAAGGGCGGCCTAGGCAAAAATTAGAGCACGTGCAAAAAAGAAGCCCGCTAGATTGAAAACCCGAAAGGGCGGTCTAGGCAAAAAACAGGGTGCACAAAAAAAATGGTCTTCATTTGTTTGAACTACGGAGACCTGAGCCTCTCTACAAGAGGAACGTAGGCAACCTTCGGGTGCGGTCTAAAACATATTTTTTTTACCCAATCCTGTCATAACAAAATACAATTTTTATTCATCTCTTGAATTATTTTAACCACTACAATGGATCTTGTTGAGCAATAAAAGACAATAAACCATTAAATCCTAAACAAGTGGTCTATTAATTGCAATCTTGGGATACTAGGAAAAATCTAATTTTCTCTTAGCCTTTCAAGGGCCACCCGAACGGCTCTCAATCCTATTCTTCTTGGGAGGCTTAGGAACACTGAGGCAGACCGAAACCTTCTGCGCAGCAACGTGCCTCCGAGCATAGAAGCTATCCAAAGGGGTACCGAAAGGGTCAGCCAAAATATTGTGCGAATCAGCAGCAGCTTCCTTATACCGCAAAGCACTGCTAGGCTCAAAGTCTTTTCCTAACAACTCAGCGCGAAGCACGTCAACCCAAGTAATACCGCGGTAAAGGGTAAATAAGGGCAGAAGCCCACCGATGGCGGTCATCTCCCCAAGCTGACTGAAGCACCGCTGAAAAGTCCGGACCCATATACGAGACTGGATGAAACACCCCACTCCTAGAGAAAGGAATAATCTGTTGGCGATTGAACTGCCTCAAAACCCGCTTCGGATGGTAAAATGAAGAGTCTCTCAAGACGGGTAAGACCACATGCTCAAAACCCGAGGTCCACTCCATAAAAGGACGAATACCCTAAGAGGGAGGGCACCACTCAATGTCGGCCGACGCCCGAGAAGCAAAGAACTTTTTCCAACTATCCTCGGTTAAGTCTTGAATCAGCAATTTTCTCCTATGAACATCAAAAGGAGACAGATCGCCATCCGGAGAATAAATCCTGAAATGCTCTCGAAGCCATATAGTTAATAGAAAGGGGCTTCCCCGACGCATCTCACCCGTCCGATGCAGCTCATCCAAGCCATGCAGAGTTTCCCCCACTATGAGAGGAATTATGCTAAACTGTTGCTCCTTTGCCTGCAAGATTACCTCAGCCAACTATGCATCTGCTGTCTCGAAAGGTGTAACAAAAAGAGCCTCGCTGAAAAGGAAAACTGCCATGGCATCCCTCTTGAAGGACTGAATCGTCGGGTCCTCTGAATGCAAGCTGAAGAACATTGGCAACTCTGTTATATCTACCACGGTACCATGCAACATCTTCCTCACATCTCTGATGGGAAGGTTCAACAAGTCAAATCAAGAATAAATGACGCCACGATGTTATTTAGGGACGGCAATGTGACCCACCAACGGGATCCCGAGAAGGGCACCAAAATCATCAACAGTCGGTACCATTTCATTCGCCGAAAAGTGGAAATGTGACTCTCACAATCCCAAAGGACTGCAGCAGCCTTCAAAAAGTCTTAATCCGGCTTTAAGGTCCGAAGCGTGAAGAGTATTCGGAACCCGAAATCCTTCACAAAAGCCTTCTTGGGGTGGGTCTTGAAAGAGTAAACAAAGGTTGACATGTCCTTCTCATACTCACCAACAACCTTGGCATCAAGAACAAAAGAATTGGAAGCCATGGAAAATGTTGATTACAAGCAAAATTGAGCAAAGAAAGAATGTTCAAGAATGGCAGAAAATAGCTGTTGGGAGAATAGCCTCGAACAGAGGCTGATATTATAGTTGTTGGGGATCTTTTGGCCAGCAAATGTCAAGCCCCAGATTTTGCTTCCCAGAAGCGCTCGCCCCCCGACACTCCCATGACCGGCGCGCGCGTCCCACCTCCATTAGCCAAAGCGCCCGCTTCCCGTCTCAGAAATGCTTCAACTGGCCCTTGTCAAAAGAGGAAATTATGCAGAAACAAAAGTCTTAACACTCCCCAAAGTCAAAAAGACCAGAGTTCTTCATCAAAGCCACAACAATCTTTGCCCTCCAAGACACATTTAGGTACATAATAATTTGGTCCGCCCTTAAGGCATGTCTAAATTAAAGTAAGATAGAAACTTCCACTAAAAAAAGCAGGTTTGTCTCTCTCTCTCTCTTACAAGAGTCAAGGTCAATCTTGACATTTTCCCCGCTAAAGGGAAAACATTCTTTCGGTCCATGGTCAACTGTGCCCGCACCGCACGAAAGTCAAACTACAACTCCAAGCAGCATACAGATTCAAATCAGCAATTTGGTCCACGGTGAACCACCGGAATCACCACTTCTTTATCAAGCAAAGTCTACAATGTCACTTTCATCTCAAGTCCCCTATACGGACTCTACATCAGTAGACGGATTCTCGGATACCGCAAGTCCCCTAACGGACTTCAACTCGGCAGACGGGTCCCCTAACGGATTCAGCCAAGTCCCCTAACGGACTTTAACTCGGCAGACGGGTCCCCTAACAGATTCAGCCAAGTCCCCTAACGGACTTCAACTCGGCAGACGGGTCCCCTAACGGATTCAGCAAAGTGCCCTATACGGACTCTAAACATTGTCCACGGTGGGCCGATTTCTATCACCACACCCTCCTATCAGCAAAAGTCACTCACACAGGGAGCACACCTCTATCTCTTGTAATTTCAAGATTCTTGTTTTCATCGAGTCTTTGCTTTTTCTTGGTGATGTCCTCGGCGGATGTTTTGTTCTTTCGTCGACGCGTTTTGCTTTGCAATCCACGTCGCCGAGGGGCTCGGTAGACACCCCGCCTTGGACCGCTCACCCCGATTGCACATTTGGTTTTGTGTCTCTCCCTATTTTAAGTGTTTCTCGTTAGTTTTTGTTACTTCCGTTAAGTTCCTGACTGTCTTCGTTAAGTCCAGGGACCAAACTGAATAACAGTGCTCACTTTCTAGTCCATTCTGTCATTTTTACCATCTCCAAGGCGCGCCCTTCCATCCTTTAAGGCCATAGGCGCGCGCATCCCGCCACCAAGGCAGGAGGCGCGCGCACCTGGGCGTCAGTTACAGATTTCTGTCCAAGAATCCCTCCCTTGCTCCTTTTAACAGGATTTGCCCGGGAAACTGATGTTGTTGACTTGGTTTTGGAACCAAAAACTCACCTTCTTCACCTATATAAACACCTCTAATTCACCATTGAATAGAGGAAGATTTTTGATCACTAACAAAACTATACACAAAATATACTTGCAAAGCATTTCTCAAGAGTCACTCTTTGAAGTTCATAGAAGTATAGGTAAAGACTATTCTTTCCTCTCATCTCCTCTACATCATCTCTCCTCTCTTTCTTTTATTTTCAATCAAAGTTCAATCACCCAAACATTTTGGGATATGACACCAAAGGCTACTTCACTTCATTGAAGCTAGTCAAGGAGTTATCTCCCTACATTCGAAAACACCTTTCAAAACCCCCTCTTTCATCAAAGAATAAGAAGAACATTTTATCATTCATGTAGATTTTGATCAAGAAAGACCATCTTTAGTTGGGTGAGATGGGTGTTTAAGTACTTCTCATCTCGTAACCTAACCCCCGAACCTCATAAACACGAATCTCTGTTTTCGTAATCAAACATAGGCTATAAACATTAGGTTTTTCCTATGTTCCTCTAAAACATAGGTGGTGACTCTACAAATCAAAACACAAATAGACATCCTAGGACAATCCACTGCTCTAGCCAAGTAGTGGGCTCTCCTGGTGTATCTACAGTGTGTAATCCCTGTCCTACCCCTAGGGCTCATGCATTGTACTAAATGTTAAGACATGAAAATAAAATACCAATTAATTACATGCAAAAAGAAAATAAAAATATCGTACATAAATGTATCTGTTTGTTCTTCTCTCTCACTCTCTCCCGCTAACAAATGCAGGAATACAATGTGGCGCCCCAACCCATAGTCCTACTTGGCCCCACGTTCGGGACACGCACGGAAGACGTCATAAAACATTTTAGGAAAATTTTTCGAAATTTCCTTTCATAAAAGTTTCATATAACCAAACACATTTACTTTAAACTTGATTTCATTTCACACAAACAAACTTTCACAACCCAAAGTACTTAGCCACAAGGCTTACACACTTTACTTATAAATTTAAAAATCACCAACATGTTCCAAAAATAGGTGATACAAAGATGAGGTCACGGGTACACTACCCAAAAGGTTATACATTTACATAATGTAGCCTTTACATAACACATGTCCCAAAATGTCTTACCCAAAATCACCACCTCGACGTCCTCCCTTGTGAAGTGACCTATCCCCTGGGCTCTCCTTTATCTAAGGAAAACAACATTGAAAGGAACGGGGTGAGAATAAATCTCAGTAAGCTACTAAAATGCAACTACATTACATGCTGAAATGATACTCATAATTGAACAATGTCAATAAACATTCACATAGCACGTAACATGATAGGCAAAGCCAACTTATCTTACCACACGTAAGGTGGAAATAAACACTCATAAGTGGATACTGAGCCAAGGTTCTCGAATCAAACATATAACCATCTGAGAGGTATAAACTGAGCAGTACCAAAGGGCTGAAACGGGTTCATGAACCAAATAACGACAACAACAACAACAACAACGGGGGGGAAATGACACAAAGTCATAACCCAAATGGTGACTAAACTCATCACAAAGGAGAGCTAGCCCAAACCCAATCCGTGGCCCAAGGAAGAGGGTTAAAAATGGGAAACCAATGGTAGAAGCCTTACAATGAACTTGGCTCATGTGCCATTATAATCCCTACCACTGCCCGACTCCACAACAAGTACCAGCTGGACTTTAAACACGAGCATAGTAATGAATACTTTCTTAAACAACAACCGGGGGTAATGATTCCAAAGTAGGGAACCAAGCCAAACACATCACAAAGATGAATCAACCCAAAACACATCAAAAGATGTTCAACAGTATCCAATTAACCTTTAGTCAAATTCTACAACACTTTTGTTCACAAAGGAACCAATTTCAAACACTAGAGTGTTCCACAACAACCTTCTAGGTACTCTAGGATATCACCTAAGACCTAGACCAAGATTGAACTTTAAATCACTTGGATTGGAACAACTCAACTTTTCAGCACTCATGGGTGGTCGCCCACACCAGACTGTGCGGCCGCCCAATATACTCTGTTCCAAGACAAAAACCTTTCAGATAGATGTGCGGTCGCCGACCCCATTCTGGGCGGCCGCCCAACCTACCCGCCAAGCCCAAAACTTGATAATTTTACTCCGTTCGTTCCACCGTCCCAAAAGTACTAACACTCTTATACCTGAAGCATACTCTCTACTCATATAAGTGCAAAAAACACCCAGGAACACACTTGAACTAAACCAAACAATTCTTACTACAAATCTCATATTACTCCCTTTGTCCAAAAATCACAAGTATCACAAATAAATTCTTTTCACAATAATTTCACCACATATAACATATACAACATATATATGACCATTTTAACATTTAAGGGTAATTAGTAACTTACCTATTTGGGGAAAAAGTATCACAGAAATATGTTTTGTTCGGGTAGAAATGACCTACTCAACGCCCTGATCATTTTTATATAATTAGATTTTAAAACGGATAAGTAATTTAAATGATATAAAATCAAATGAAATGAACTTACCTATTTCTTAACCCTAGGAAAGAACGAGAAATGTTCTGGGAAAGTATACAAACACAAAGAGAGAGGGAGATAAGCATAAGTTTATACAAGATTTTTTTGCCCCATTTTTTCTACTTTGGTCACTTGACTTTCAAGTTGAACAATTAAGCCCCTAAAGTTATAATTTCACTAAGGACCTTAAAATTTCAACTTAATCATTTAACTTGTCGCGACCCCGGACCCCGCGGGCCCGAGACCGCGAGCTGGACGTCGACTCTAAAACCAAAACTCAGAAATACTGAAGTTAAAAATTCCAATTGATACCAAAAGGGTGAAGAACCAAAGTTTTACAAAACCATGTTTGATAAAATTCAATTACAACTAAAATAAACTTCCACAAGTTTATGCCCAACAAAATACAAATATACAATTCTTAGTGACGTCATTGATTGGTACAACTATCCCAAAATGGTTACACATTTATATAATGTAAACCAACCTATATCAACCTTCCCCAAAAGAATGTATCCACACTCGACGTTCTCTTTCTCGTGATCAGCGAGACTATTCCTTAGCACCTGGGGGGGTTAAGGAAAAACAAAGATAAAAGAAAAGGGGGTGAGATAAATCTCAATAAGTTACTAATGCAACTACATGACATGCTATGATGCAATAAGCAATAAACAATAATAATTATCACATATCACATAGCATTTATCACATAACAGATAGCAGCGGAAATAAACACATAACAAAGGATATAGCCAAGGTTTTCCAAACCGGAACATCCAAATAGAGGATCGCTGCGCAGCTTCAATAATCAACAAATCATCATTTTCATAATGGCATGAAAGCCGAAGAGAAAACCCCGGTACCGGAACCAATAACAAGTGATGTGCCACAAGGGGCGGGAGCCATGCCACAAAGTCATGCTCCAAACGTCTAAACCAAGGCCAATCTGGAAGAGGGAAATAAGGGCAAAACAATGGTCGACACCATAATGGACTTGGCCAGTGCCATCACAATATCTCACATCGCCCGACACCACCACAATTACCAGCTGGACTTTCAAATAAATGCTAAGTAATAAATACTAGCTTAATTAAACAACTTAGAGTTCCAAAGTAGGGAACCATACCAAGAAGTCACCAAGAAAGTGAAATGAACCAATAGCACACAATTAAAGGTGCTTCAAAATCCCAATTAACCATTAATGTATTTCAAACACAACCTTGATCACAAAAGACCCAATTCTATCACTAAAATGTACTACAATGTTCACTAAGGTCAACTAGAAGGACACCCAAGATTTGGATCACAACGCATTCTTAAATCACACAATTTAACAAAATGTAAACTTTCAGAGGACTGTGCGGCCGCCCAAAGTGGGTTGTGCGGTCCCCCAAAAAGCCTCAAAACAAGAACAAAAGCTTTCAGAAAGATGCGCGGTCGCCCAGACAATTTTGTGCGGCCGCCCACTATTCTGAATTTCCAGAAATCGGGAAGAACAACATGGGTTCTTCCATTTTCAAACCCAAAACACATTCAACCCAAAATCCAACATTCCTACTAGTATACTAATGTACCAAAACAACTTATAAGTCTAAAAAGACTCCTAAAACGACATTTAACAACCAAAATCAAGAATCAAACCCAACATTCAAGTTTTCACCATTTTTGATCAAAACCCAAAATAAATTCCAATCAAATTCAAAACCCAACCAAACTTCAAATGTAACACATCAATCATCATATAAACGTGATATGAACATTTTAGCATCGAAATGGGGGAAAAGTAACTTACTTGAATTTTCTCAAAGTTGATGGATTTCAAATCTTTTTTATTCTACGCGATCCTATCGACGATCTAAACAATGTTCACGTTTTAAGAAATGAATAATAATGAGAGGAAGAAGGAGTAAATGAAGAGAGAAGTAAAGAGAAGAAAAACTTACCCAAGGGAGGAGAGAGAGAGAGAAGTTGCTGGGAGAAGAATGGAGGTGGAGTGTGAGAATGGTGAGGGAGGTGAGGGGAGTAGGGAGGGAGTATGAAAAATGTTTAAAAGATTTACACTTAGCCCCCCCCCCCCCCCACTACACTACACACCAACACTACACTCCCTACTAACAATTAAGACTCAACAATACCACACTAACCCAAATGACTCAATTAAAATGCTAGGCATAAATATTATGAAACATAAAATGCACACATAATATTTAAATAAATAATAATTTAAATAAATAACAAAGCAAATAATTAAATAAAATCATTTAATTACTAATAAAATAGAGCCTATATTTCGGGTCGTGACATTCACTCCCCCTTAAAGAAAATTCGACCCGAATTTTAACGAGACTTACCTTAAACAAAAAGCCACGGAAATTTCCTCTCGATCTCATCTCGAAGCTCCCACGTCGACTCCTCGATGTTATGATTTCTCCAAAGGACTCGAACCAATGAAATACTTTTACTCCTCAACTCTTGGACTTTGGTATCTAAGATCCGAACCGGTCGTTCCTCATAAGTCATATCGGGCTCAATATCCTCCGGTATCCTCGGTAACACGTGAGACGGATCATGTACATACTTCCGAAGCATAGAAACGTGGAAAACATTATGCAACCGGTCCAAAGATGACGGTAACGAAAGACGATACGCTAGAAGTCCAACCTTTCCCAAAATCTCAAACGGGCCAATAAACCTCGGAGCCAACTTGCCTTTCTTCCCAAACCTACGAATACCAACCTTCGGAGATACTTTCAAGAACACCAAATCACCAATCTGAAAACTAAGATCTCGCCTTCGGTTGTCTGCATAGCTCTTATGTCGACTCTGGGCTGTTTTCAATCTATCCCGGATAACTCTAACCTTTTCAACTGAATCCCGAACCAAATAAATACCCAAAATTTTAGCTTCACCGACCTCATCCCAACAAATAGGCAATCTACAATTTCCTCCCATACAAGGCCTCAAACGGTGCCATCTCGATACTAGCCTGATAACTGTTGTTGTAAGAGAACTCCACTAACGGTAGGTGCGAATCCCAAGAATCAGAAAAGTGTATCGAACACGCTCGCAACATATCCTCAAGAATCTGAATAGTCCTCTCGGATTGACCATCGGTCTGGGGATGAAAAGCCGTACTGAATCCCAAATCTGTACCCAACGCTTCCTGAAACGCCTTCCAGAATCTAGAAGTAAATCTCGGGTCTCGATCTGACACAATGCTAACCGGAACCCCATGCAATCTAACAATCTCATCGATATAAAGGTCGCAAGCTTCTCCATCGAATATCTGATGTCAATAGGCAAGAAATGAGCACTCTTGGTCAATCTATCCATGATTACCCAAACACTGTCATACTTCCTACGGGTACGAGGCAGTCCCGTAACAAAATCCATAGTCACATGCTCCCATTTCCATTCCGGAATATCTAACGGCTGAAGTAATCCCGCGGGTCTCTGATGCTCGGCTTTGACCTGCTGACAAGTTAAACACCTCGAAACGTACTCGGTTATTTCCCTCTTCATATTAATCCACCAAAATTGTTGCTTCAAATCCTGATACATCTTCGTACTACCCGGATGAATAGTATACCTCGATTTGTGACCCTCATCAAGAATTCTCTGCTTAATTCCATCAACATCCGGAACACACAAACGACCACGGAAAGTCAACACTCCAGTCGGGCTAATAGAAAAATCCTCGAAATTCTTTTCCTTCAATTTACCCATTATTTTCACCAACTCGAGATCCTCTTTCTGAGCTTCCTTTATTCTCTGAATTAGGGTCGGAGATACCCTAATATTCGCAAAAATAGCCCCATGTCTCGATTCACGAGGAGACCAATCTCGAACATCCTCAAGCATTTTCCATTCACGAACCATCATCGAAGCCACATAAGACTTTCTACTAATCGCATCGGCTACCACATTCGCCTTTCCCGGGTTATAAGAAATCGTGCAGTCATAATCCTTCAACAATTCCACCCATCGGCGCTATCGGTTGTTCAACTCCTTCTGGGAGAAAAGGTATTTTAAACTTTTGTGATCGGTAAAAATTTCAAACTTCGCTCCATAAAGGTAGTGCTTCCATTTGTGCAACGCAAATACTATAGTGGCCAACTCCATATCATGAGTCGGGTAATTCTGTTCACTAGGGGTCAACTTCCTCGAAGCATACGCAATCACTTTCCCATTCTGCATCAACACACAACCCAAACCCTCTTTCGAAGCATCACTATAAATCACTAGGCCATCGCTCCCATTAGGCAAAGTCAAGATCGGTGCTGTAGTCAACCTCTTCTTCAATTCCTCGAAACTCTTGTCACATTTCTCGGTCCACACAAACGAAACATTCTTCCGGGTCAACTGAGTCATCGGAGTAGCAATCCTCGAAAACCCCTCAATAAATCTTCTGTAATACCCGGCTAAACCAAGAAAGCTTCTAATCTCTGTCACTGATTCGGGTCTCTTCCAATCCACTATAGCTTCAATCTTTGAAGGATCCACAGAAATCCCGTCTTTAGAAATCACATGGCCCAGAAATGACACCTTCTCGAGCCAAAATTCGCATTTACTAAACTTCGCAAATAATTTCTCCCTCGCAAGAACGGATAAAAATGTCCTCAAATGTTGTTCATGCTCCTCTCGAGATTTCGAATAAACAAGAATGTCGTCGATGAAGACTACCACGAACGAGTCGAGATAAGGATGGAAAATCCGGTTCATCAAATCCATAAATACGGTCGGCGCGTTCGTCAAGCCAAACGGCATAACCAAGAACTCATAATGACCGTAACGAGTGCGAAAAGCAGTCTTCGGAATATCCTCTGATCTAACCTTCAACTGATGGTACCCACTCCTCAAATCAAGTTTAGAGAAAACCACGGACCCTTGAAGCTGATCAAACAAATCATCAATGTGCGGTAGAGGATACTTGTTCTTCACCGTAACCTGATTCAACTTCCGGTAATCTATACACAGTCTCAACGAACCATCTTTCTTCCGCACGAATAAAACCGGTGCTCCCCACGGGGAAACACTAGGGCGGATAAACCCTCGATCAAGCAACTCTTGCAACTGAACCTTTAACTCCTTCAACTCTGCGGGAGCTAACCTATAAGGTGCTTTCAAAATTGGAGCCGTACCCGGCAAAAGATCTATACAAAACTCAATCTCACGATCGGGAGGCATATCATACTCGGAAGAGAAAACATCGGGAAATTCCCGGACTACCCGAACACTATCAAAACTAGGGGATTCTTTCCTAGTATCAAGAACACTAGCCAAATACCCTCACAACCACTATGCAATAATTTTCTCGCTTTCATAAAAGAAATTAAGCGAACCTTTCTACTCAGAGGGCTAGCCTCAAAAACAAACTTAGGCACATCGGGAATAGAAAAGGTAACAGTTTTCTTACGGCAATCAACGGAAGCATGAAACTTGCTCAACCAATCCATACCCAATATGACATCAAAGTCTTGGATAGGAAGAACTACCAAATCCGCACAAAGGACACGACCACAAATAACCACATCACAAGTACGAAAGACTCGATCAGAAATCAAGCATTCTCCTATAGGGGTCGACACCTCTAGCACGTACGGTAAGGACTCATATGCAGCATTTAACATGGAAGCAAATTTCACAGAAATGTATGAATGAGATGATCCTGGATCTACTAACGCTCGTGCGCTCACATTAGATATAGAAATAATACCTCCAATAACTGTAGGATCATCTGTGGCTTGTTGTTGATTCATTGCAAACACTTTTCCTTGGACCTTGGGCTTTCCCGTAGCGTCCCTTTTCTGACCCTGAGGAGCCCCAGCTCCTAACCCCGTTGGTTGAATCCTATTCCTCGGACAATCCCTTGCAAAATGACCCATTTGACCACAATTGGTGCACCTTCCTTGCTTCTTCCAACAACGGTCTTCAGAGTGACCTTCCTTTTGACAATACGAACAAAGCCTCCTAATTAGGCTCCCTTGGTTCCCGGAAGTGGTACCCGGGTTCCTTGGGGTCGGTTGCCCTCGAAACTGAGATTGTCCCCCAAAGTTACCTCGATTATCAATCCTTGGTTGTGACTTGCTCTGCGCTCCTTGCTTACTCGGGTTGGCCACCTCGGTCTTCCTTTTATGCTCCCCAATATCTTGCTCTATCAAATAGGCTCAGTCCACCACATCTTGGAACGTCACAATCCGTTGAGCAATCAGTTGAGTACGGATGGAGGTCTTCAATCCCCGAATAAATCTCATAGCTTTTTGCTCCTCGGTCCTCACTAAATAGTCGCAATACCGGGCTAATTCTATGAACTTAGCCGAGTATTGTGCTATAGACAACACACCTTGCTCTAGGTTGAGTAGCTCGATCTCCTTTCGGTTTTGATCAACAACCGGAATGAAATGCTCCTTGAATTTGCGCACAAACAACTCCCACGCATACACCGTGTGAGTATCATCCCAAGTAGCTTTAACACCTTTCCACCAATGCTCGGCGGCTCCCACAAGTTTGTAAGCCGCAAACCGGACCTTGTCCTCATCCGAACACCCAAACACATCATAAATCTTCTCCATAGACTCAATCCACAACTCAGCCTTCCTTACATCGGGTTCCCCATTGAATTCAACCGGTTTCAACTTCAGAAATTGCTCCAATCCATAACGGGGTGGTGCTTGCTCTACCCTCGGACCTTGATCATGTATGGCCTTCATGGCCGCCTCGAACATGCCTTGAAACATGGCACGTGCTTCTTCCCTTGTATCATTCTGATTCTGTGCCCCACTAGTACCTCCTCTGTTTCTTCTTCCAGACATTTCGAGTAATTACCTGCATAAGACATCTACCGTTAATCACTCCGCACACTACTACCCACCTAGGTCATACTAATCCACCTAGACTTATACTTAGAGCTAATGCCATAGCTCTGATACCAACTGTCGCGACCTCGGACCCCGCGGGCCCGAGACCGCGAGCTGGACGTCGACTCTAAAACCAAAACTCAGAAATACTGAAGTTAAAAATTCCAATTGATACCAAAAGGGTGAAGAACCAAAGTTTTACAAAACCATGTTTGATAAAATTCAATTACAACTAACATAAACTTCCACAAGTTTATGCCCAACAAAATACAAATATACAATTCTTAGTGACGTCATTGATTGGTACAACTATCCCAAAATGGTTACACATTTACATAATGTAAACCAACCTATATCAACCTTCCCCAAAAGAATGTATCCACACTCGACGTCCTCTTTCTCGTGATCAGCGAGACTATTCCTTAGCACCTGGGGGGGGTTAAGGAAAAACAAAGATAAAAGAAAAGGGGGTGAGATAAATCTCAATAAGTTACTAATGCAACTACATGACATGTTATGATGCAATAAGCAATAAACAATAATGATTATCACATATCACATAGCATTTATCACATAACAGATAGCAGCGGAAATAAACACATAACAAAGGATATAGCCAAGGTTTTCCAAACCGGAACATCCAAATAAAGGATCGCTGCGCAGCTTCAATAATCAACAAATCATCATCTTCATAATGGCATAAAAGCCGAAGAGAAAACCCCGGTACCGGAACTAATAACAAGTGATGTGCCACAAGGGGCGGGAGCCATGCCACAAAGTCATGCTCCAAACGTCTCAACCAAGGCCAATCTGGAAGAGGGAAATAAGGGCAAAACAATGGTCGACACCATAATGGACTTGGCCGGTGCCATCACAATATCTCACATCGCCCGACACCACCACAATTACCAGCTGGACTTTCAAATAAATGCTAAGTAATAAATACTAGCTTAATTAAACAACTTAGAGTTCCAAAGTAGGGAACCATACCAAGAAGTCACCAAGAAAGTGAAATGAACCAATAGCACACAATTAAAGGTGCTTCAAAATCCCAATTAACCATTAATGAATTTCAAACACAACCTTGATCACAAAAGACCCAATTCTATCACTAAAATGTACTACAATGTTCACTAAGGTCAACTAGAAGGACACCCAAGATTTGGATCACAACGCATTCTTAAATCACACAATTTAACAAAATGTAAACTTTCAGAGGACTGTGCGGCCGCCCAAAGTGGGTTGTGCGGTCGCCCAAAAAGCTCAAAACAAGAACAAAAGCTTTCAGAAAGATGCGCGGTCGCCCAGACAATTTTGTGCGGCCGCCCACTATTCTGAATTTCCAGAAATCGGGAAGAACAACATGGGTTCTTCCATTTTCAAACCCAAAACACATTCAACCCAAAATCCAACATTCCTACTAGTATACTAATGTACCAAAACAACTTATAAGTCTAAAAAGACTCCTAAAACGACATTTAACAACCAAAATCAAGAATCAAACCCAACATTCAAGTTTTCACCATTTTTGATCAAAACCCAAAATAAATTCCAATCAAATTCAAAACCCAACCAAACTTCAAATGTAACACATCAATCATCATATAAACGTGATATGAACATTTTAGCATCGAAATGGGGGAAAAGTAACTTACTTGAATTTTCTCAAAGTTGATGGATTTCAAATCTTTTTGATTCTACGCGATCCTATCGACGATCTAAACAATGTTCACGTTTTAAGAAATGAATAATAATGAGAGGAAGAAGGAGTAAATGAAGAGAGAAGTAAAGAGAAGAAAAACTTACCCAAGGGAGGAGAGAGAGAGAGAGAAGTTGCTGGGAGAAGAATGGAGGTGGAGTGTGAGAATGGTGAGGGAGGTGAGGGGAGTAGGGAGGGAGTATGAAAAATGTTTAAAAGATTTACACTTAGCCCCCCCCCCCACTACACTACACACCAACACTACACTCCCTACTAACAATTAAGACTCAACAATACCACACTAACCCAAATGACTCAATTAAAATGCTAGGCATAAATATTATGAAACATAAAATGCACACATAATATTTAAATAAATAATAATTTAAATAAATAACTAAGCAAATAATTAAATAAAATCATTTAATTACTAATAAAATAGAGCCTATATTTCGGGTCGTGACATAACTCCCTTAACCATTATTACTACTAAATAAGTAAATAACACATTTAATCAAGTAAGATGTGCAAGTCATAAAAAATGATGCAACAGATAAAATGCACACATAATATCAAATTAAAATCCCCAAAAATATAATATAAATAGGGACGGGTTTTGGGGTCGTTACAATCACTCCCCCTTAAAGAAAATTCGTCCCGAATTTTAGAGTTACTTACCAAAAGTGTCAAATAACCAAGGATATTTTCTCTCCATTTTCTCTCGAAGCTCCCAAGTTGATTCTTCCACATTATGGTTCCTCCACACAACTCTAACAAGAGGAATACTCTTAGTTTTCAATTCTTGAACTTTAGAATCAATCACCTGAACTGGATGCTCCTCATAGGACATACTTTGTTCAATATCCTCAGGTATCTCAGATAACACATGAGATGGATCATAAACATACTTTCGAAGCATTGAAACATGAAACACAAGAAAATTCGTCCCGAATTTTAGAGTTACTTACCAAAAGTGTCAAATAACCAAGGATATTTTCTCTCCATTTCCTCTCGAAGCTCCCAAGTTGATTCTTCCACATTATGGTTCCTCCACACAACTCTAACAAGAGGAATACTCTTGGTTCTCAATTCTTGAACTTTAGAATCAATCACCTGAACTGGATGCTCCTCATAGGACATACTTGGTTCAATATCCTCAGGTATCTCAGATAATACATGAGATGGATCATAAACATACTTTCGAAGCATTGAAACATGAAACACATTATGAATCTTGTCAAGAGAAGGAGGTAACGCAAGACGATAAGCTGAATCTCCAACTCTTCCCAAAATCTCAAAAGGCCCAACAAATCTCGGTGCTAGCTTGCCTTTCTTCCCATATCTTTTAATTCCCACATTTGGAGAATCTTTTAGAAACACAAAGTCACCCTTTTCAAACTCAAGGTCTCACCTCCGGTGATCAGCATAACTCTTTTGACGACTCTGGGCAGTAGTCAATCGATCCCGAATAAGCTTAACCTTTTCAACTGAGTCAGTAACCATGTCAACTCCCCAAATCTTTGCTTCCCCAACTTCATCCCAACAAATAGGTGAACGACATTTTCTTCCATACAATGCTTCATAAGGAGCCATCCCAATACTCGACTAAAAACTGTTATTATAAGCAAATTCCACAAGAGGCAAATGAATATCCCAAGAATCCGAGAAATCAACTGAACAAGCCCTCAACATATCCTCAAGAATCTGAATGGTTCTTTCTGACTGACCATCTGTTTGAGGATGAAAAGCATTAATAAACCTCAACTCTGAACCCAAAGCCTTCTGAAATGCTTGCCAAAACCGAGAAGTGAATCTAGGATCACGACCAGAAACAATGCTAATTGGAACTCCATGCAACTTCACAATCTCATTAATATACAACGTAGCAAGCCTTTCCATAGAATAACCTATCTCAATAGGTAAGAAGTGAGAAGACTTTGTCAATCTATCCACAATCACCCAAACTACATCATGCCTTCTCTGAGTACGAGGTAACCCTGACACAAAATCCATAGTAACATGTTCCCATTTCCATTCTGGTATCTCTAAAGGTTGAAGCAAACCTGCGGGTATTTGATGTTTATCTTTCACTTGTTGACACTTTGACACATAATCAGCTATCTCCCGCTTCATGTTGTTCCACCAAAAGTGTTGCTTCAAATCTTGATACATTTTGGTACTCCCGGGATGAATAGTATATCTCGACTTATGGCCTTCCTCGAGAACTTGAAGTTTAATTCCATCAACATTAGGAACACACAATCTACCTCTGAAAGTCAATACTCCTTCAGAACTAAGAGAAAAGTCTTCAAATCTGCCATCTTTGATTTTTCTCATTATCTTTATTAACTCGGGGTCATCTTTCTGAGCATCCTTGATTTATTGAATTAAGGTTGGCAATACTATGATATTCGTAAATACAGCCCATGCCTCGACTCATAAGGACACCAATCTCGAGCATCTTCTAACATCTTCCATTCCCGTACCATCAATGAAGCTACATAAGACTTCCGGCTATTAGCATCAGCTACCACATATGATAAGAAATGGTACAATCATAATCCTTCAACAGCTCCATCCATCTAAGCTGTCTATTGTTCAACTCTTTCTGGGAGAAAAGATACTTCAAACTCTGATGATCTGTGAAAATCTCAAACTTTGCTCCATATAGATAATGCTTCCATTTGTGTAACTGTAAGGATCCCGCCCCAAAAAACACGAGCACGTTTCAAGGGCGAAATACCAAACACGGGAACCGGACCAATTTAACGAAGTCGCCACATTTTGTTAATTTTAAACCCAACAAAATGACAAAGGTTTGAGTTCAAAGGTTTGGAGATCAGGTTACAACTTGGGAAGAGTTTTTAGGTCCTCCCAAGTTGCCTCAGACAAAGCCGAGTCTCCCTTGTTATTTAACAAAAGTGCATGTGTGTGTGTGTGTTTTAACGGAAAATCTTTGTTTTAACTTTTTATTTATCTTTTCAACTGAAAAAGGGTTTGTTTGACAAGAAAACAGAAGACAGAAGGGCAAAATGGTCAATCTCCCCATACGGCCAAAGTAGCCGTACGGATGGGGAGACCACTCCTGCGATTTTACAGTTTGTTCAAGCAACAGTCCAGTTCCAGGCAGAAACAGAGCATTCTGCTTGAACTGGACCAAACTGTTCTGATTCCAGTTTTTATTCCAACACAAAACAACATTAACAACTCATTCCTATGCCATTTCATCATCAAAGAACCTCCCAAAACAAGAGTTTGGGCATGATCAAAGGCAATCATGGGAGAAAAATGAAAAAGGTGGCCAATATGCCCTTTTGAGCCATAGTGACCATTTGATGAGTAAAGATTGAAACTTTACCATCAAAATGGCTCTTCTAGGCAAGATTAATCCTTTAGGGACAAGAAAAAACCATAAAGATTGGATCTTTATTACCCAAACTTGGGAATTTTGGGCTAGATTAAGGTGATGAGGATAAAGATTGAGACTTTATCCTCAACATGATCATCATAGCTTAAAATGAGCAAAATGAACAACAAGAGCATCATCCATGACAAGAATGTAAATGAACAATCAACAAGCCATGATCAAACTAGGTTTGAACCTCTTCCACACAAAGTATGGAGGGCACCTTTGATCATCTCATGGCTTGGACTAGGAAATTTAAATAGTAATAGATATATATATATATATATATTGCTTGAATGGACAAGACTTGCAAGAATGTAAAGATCAACAATAAATGACAAGATCAAAGATAAATAGAGTTCTTAGATGAAGAGAAGGGAGGGGGAGAAGGTGGCTTTACCTATCTTGGTTTAGACCAATCTTCCTTTCTCTCTTTCACTCTTTGTTCACTCTTACTCACACTATTCTGAGGTGAATTCGACAGAGTAACCTTAGTTCTAATGTTTCTCCCCCCCTGAAATGATCAGCAAGGGGTTCTATTTATAGGGACGGAGGGTGCCCAAACCAGCCGTACGGCTAGGCCCCTCTAGTACCCAAAGCATCCGTATGGCTCAGCCTGGCGAGCTTCTGGATTTTTCCAATTTTATACCAGAGTAGTCCTGGAATTTATAGCTTATCCTAGGGAGGTCCTGGCCTATTAGCTTATCCCTGAAATGGTGCTAAGGCTACCTCTAAGATAGGTCGGTTTCAGATTAGGGTACTTACAGAGCCCCTCGGTAGTGTCACTTCGAAGGAGCGGGGTTGTCGATAGAAATAAGCATCCCAATCTGACGGGACGACGGCTTTAACCGATTTTAGTTGGATGGCTGGACCTAGTGGTATAGGATTCCTACGTATCCCGTTCGCGGGGAATCAAGCCTAACGTAGTTCGGAGGTACGCGGGGTTACTTAGATCCGCAAGGAGGCATGGCTCTAGGGTTCAGAGGCGAGACATGGTCAACTTGGATCTATGGGAGAGGGTTGACTTGCTGGGGATACGGTCAACTTGACTCTATAGGAGAGGGTTGACTTACACGGGACAGATTTTTTCTGGGCCTACATCGGGGATGGCCTATGGTGACTATTCTAAGTCCAAGCTTGACCGGGGTCAACTCCATCTTCGGGGAGATTGATGGGAAAACTGGTCTTACGTCCCTCTAAGGACTGCCGGGACAAAGGCTCTAGCCTATAACGACTATTCTATGTCTAAGCTTGACCGGGGTCAACTCCGTCTTTGGGGAGATTGAAGGGAAAACTGGTCTTACGTCCCTCTAAGGACTGCCGGGACAAAGGCTCTAGCCTATAACGACTATTTTAAGTCTAAGCTTGACCGGGGTCAACTCCGTCTTTGGGGAGATTGACGGGAAAACTGGTCTTACGTCCCTCTAAGGACTGCCGGGATAAAGGCTCTAGCCTATAACGACTATTCTAAGTCATAGCTTGACCGGGGTCAACTCCATCTTTGGATGAATTGATGGGAAAACTGGTCTTACGTTCCTTTAAGGACTGCCGGGACAAAAGCTCTAGCCTATAACGACTATTCTAAGTCATAGCTTGACCGGGGTCAACTCCATCTTTGGGGAGATTGACGGGAAAACTGGTCTTACGTCCCTCTAAGGACTGCCGGGACAAAGGCTCTAGCCTATAACGACTATTCTAAGTCATAGCTTGACCGGGGTCAACTCCATCTTTGGGGAGATTGACGGGAAAATTGGTCTTACGTCCCTCTAAGGACTGCCGGGACAAAGGCTCTAGCCTATAACGACTATTCTAAGTCATAGCTTGACCGGGGTCAACTCCATCTTTGGGGAGATTCACGGGCAAACTGGTCTTACGTCCCTCTAAGGACTGCCGGGACAAAGGCTAACGACTATTCTAAGTCATAGCTTGACCGGGGTCAACTCCATCTTTGGGGAGATTGACGGGAAAACTGGTCTTATGTCCCTCTAAGGACTGCCGGGACAAAGGCTCTAGCCTATAACGACTATTCTAAGTCTAAGCTTGACCGGGGTCAACTCCGTCTTTGGGGAGATTGACGGGAAAACTGGTATTACGTCCCTCTAAGGACTGCCAGGACAAAGGCTCTAGCCTATAACGACTATTCTAAGTCTAAGCTTGACCGGGGTCAACTCCATCTTTGGGGAGATTGACAGGAAAACTGGTCTTACGTCCCTCTAAGGACTGCCGGGACAAAGGCTCTAGCCTATAACGACTATTCTAAGTCTAAGCTTGACCGGGGTCAACTCCATCTTTAGGGAGATTAACGGGAAAACTGGTCTTACGTCCCTCTAAGTACTGCCGGGATAAAGGCTCTAGCCTATAACGACTATTCTAAGTCATAGCTAATGGGCTTATGTCAGGGACGGCCATAATAAGCATCAAGCAAAAGACCATTTCAAATTCCAAATTTTAACTGGGCTTACGTCGAGGACGGCCATAATAAGCATCAAGCAGAAGACGATTTCAATTTCCAAATTTTAACTGGGCTTAAGTCGAGGACGGCCATAATAAGCATTAAACAAAAGACCATTTCAAATTCCAAATTTTAACTGGGCTTACGTCGAGGACAGCCATAATAAGCATTAAGAAGAAGACCATTTCAATTTCCAAATTTTAACTGGGCTTACGTCGAGGACGGCCATATTTAATTTCACAAAGCTGGGCTTACGTCGCTAGGACTGCCTGTGATGACTTCGGGAACCTAAATTTTCTAGGTTCAATTCAAGTTGCATGAGCCAAAGGGGGCATTTCCGAATCTTGGGGAAAAATCTTGTTCAAGGTGCGAGGGGCACAAGGGTAATTTTAGGCTGAGATTTTTCTTCGCCCAAACCATCCGTACGGCTTAAGAGGGCGTCTCCTTCTTTTTTCAAAAGGCAGCCATACGGATGGTTGCCTCAATCTATTCGAACTCAGACGAGAAAACAGAGAGAAAAGAGGCGATTTTGAGAGGGAAAACTCCATCAAATTCCAAATTTTCTTACTCGGATTCCTCAAGGATTGATCATGGCGGGACGGGCACGCGCGGGTTATCCTAGAGGGGCGGAGAGGAGGCTAGGCATGGCTCGAAACTTTCGAGGCTACGCTATCAATCTCCGGGATGAGGGAGCGGGTTTCTACAAGTCTCCCACAATTCACTTGTGCCATGGCGACGGGGTAAGCATTCTTCCTACTCACAGTTGAGCCTTGCACGTCTTTCCTAGGCCTAGGGTTCTTGTCCATGCCATTTGAGATCTTCGCATTTCTTGACGCGATTTCATGAAATTGACCTCATTTTTGTGTCATTGGGACCATTAGGGACGTGAGTGTGAATACCCCTTTCCGATGAAGCGACGCATGGGAAGTATCTTGTGATTATTTTTATTTACAAAGGGAATATTCTTAACGACATTAAAATTATGAGAGTCGCCACGCCGTTTTAATTAAAACCAAAACATTGAAAAAAGCATTTTTAGTGGGTTCGGGGGTCAAATTACAACAAGAGAAGAATATTGGACGTTATCACTCCTATTGCCCGAATCGATCGGTCTTTCTATCATGATGAATGTGTTAGTAGTGTGTTAGTGATTTAGACCGGATCCGAAGATTGCCTACGTTCCTCTCAATGTGAGAAGCTCAGGTCAGCGTAGTTCGCAGAGAATTAGAATAGGCAGAAGAATCGGGATCATGCATAATGAAGGGAATTTACCTAAAGATTAGGGTTTAGAAGTAGTTCCTAGATCATCCTTGGGTTGATGAACCCTAGATCATCATCGGCTATGAAATAACATGTAATTATGAAGATCGCAACCCTAAATATAGCATAAATAAGGTTTTAATCTATGAACACGAAGAACATGTGAAGAACATATTATGAACATGTTAATGAGCATGCAAAGAATATGAAGAAACTATGAATAAACATGTACGAACATGAATATTAAAGATCTACATTAAAAATAATGCAAGAACATGAAGAAAAAGTTAGAAAACTTACCTATGTTGGCAAGAAATAAACCTTGATCTCCTTGGAGGTTTGAATGCTAATTAGAGAGCAAAAATAGTGTTTAAGAACTCCAAAATTCGGACTTTAGAACTCTCAAAATCCGATCTCTAAACCAATAGCCTGGGAATGGTTTATATAGTAAACTGAGGGGAAGATCTGATGGTCCAGATCATCCGGCGCAAGGTTGGCCGCCTGGCCAAGACTGAAGACGGCGACAATGTTGGCCGCGTGGCCAAGGTCGAGGCGTGGCAAGGTTGGCCGCCTGGCCAATTCTGCTGGCTGACGTGATTTTCAAGATAGGGTTTCACTGTTGCTTTATGGTAACCCTAAGTTGCCTATTTTGATGGATTTTGTCATAAATGAGATATTTTGGGAATCCAGGACAAGTCTTTGCAAGGTTTCTAATTCCTATAAAGTCCTTGTATTTTTGGGAAAGTCCTAATAAACTCATTTTCAGGTCGGGTACTAACAGTAGCCCCTCGGCGACGCTTCTTGCAAGGCAATGTGGGGTCGACGATAAAAGAAGGATCCGTCTGAAACATGAGTTTCAAAACAGATGAAAGGTAAGGGAACGGCTGAACCTTGACAGGCGACCTACGTATCCACGGGGGAATCAAGCCAAACGTAGTTCAAATTTGATGGGGAAATTGAGAAGGACTGTCCTCTGATGGGGAGCAACGTCTTCTGCTGGGAAAATGCACCTGCTGGGGATGAGAGATGACCGCGTCGGTCGGGTGGCTGAACCTTTTCAGGTTTCCTACGTATCCTCCGAGGAATCAAGCCGGTCGTAGTTCAGAGCTGTTGGGGAAAGACGAGACATCGGACTTCTGATGCGGATAATAAACCTACGGGCACTATCTTGTATGAAGAACGAACATTCGTAAGCAATGAAGTTGTTTGGGAAAACTAAAGACTACGTTGTCTAAATAATCCCAAGATGGAATGGTAAACGAAATCAGGATCGCCAGGGTTCCTGCTGATTGCGCTAAAGTAATAGATGTTGGATCTCTTGCGAACAGAAACGCCGAGGCTTCTGCCAATCACGATCGATCTAGGACGGTATGTCATAGAGGCGCCGAAGTCTCTACAATCATGCAAATCCTAAAATAGATGCTGGATCGCTCGCAGACAGAAACGCCGAGGCTTCTGCCAATTACGATTGATCTAGGATGCATATGACATAGAGGCGCCGAAGTCTCTACAATCATGCAAATCCTAAAATAGATGCTGGATCGCTCGCAGACAGAAACGCCGAGGCTTCTGCCAGTTACGATTGATCTAGGATGGTATGTCATAGAGGCGCCGAAGTCTCTACGACCATACGAATCCTAAGCAAATATTTGGTGAAGAATGGAAATTTTAAGGGGCTTTCCGCACCCAAAGGCAACGAATATCGGTCAAAATTGTGCTAGGGGCATTTAAGATGAATTAAAGGGAACAGATCAGGGACCAAAGTGGAATTTTATCTGAAGGGACAAGGTTGGCCGCGTGGCCAAACATACTGAATTGCAATAGTGGCCGTGTGGCCAAGACCGCTGAGTGGTCAGATCACTTTCACACGGATCGCTGATCTAACGGCTGGGGTTGCAAGGGCGAAAGTGGCCGCGTGGCCAAGGTCGCCGTCGGGCTGACTCTTGGTCACATCACCAGAAACCCTCCCTCTTCTCCTTCTTTTCTTCTTTCTTCTTCTTCTTTCCTCCATTGTTGATGAGTTAGAGAGAGGAAATTAGGTTTTTAGAGAGAGAAAGCTTGGATTTTGATAATCTTGAAGACTTCGTTTCACATATTTCTCGGAGCTATGGCAGATTGGATCAATAAAGCGTTATTTAGGGATTTCCCTGGCCAAGGTGGGTATATGATTCCACAACAAGAGCCACAAGGAGAGGGGCACGGTAATGCTCAGGGCGGAAGAAATGTAGGGGCTGACCCAGGAGCGGGCTTTGAAGCGGCGCCCTTGATTCCACGGGGCGGTTTGAGACCACGAGCCGCGACTCGGAATTATCGCGATAATCTGCTGCGGTCTACGTTCGACCAAGATTACGATTTTTACATCGACTCTGAGCGTCATTGGTCGATGGGGCTTCCGGAGACGCGAGAGGTAAATTTCGAATTTTCATTCCTCTCCTTCTCGCACATTTGTATGTTTTATGCACATAATATGAAATGCTAGAATAATGGAATGCTAGAATTTAAATTGCTAGAATTGTAAATTGCTAGAATGGTAACATACCTGTGCTGTGTTTACCTGCAGAGGATCAAGGCTCGTGGGTCCACAGTGACTGTGGGCAAACTGTGGGCGTCCCTGCTGGAGGGACCGGGCGGTTTGCGTGCTCGGATCGAGGCTATGGGCTTTGGCCCATTCTTTGACAGTGTCCGCATAGTCGGGGCTACCCTGAAGGTGGCAGCGGTGATAGAGGTGTGCCGGGAGTTCTGGTGGGATACCACCCATACCTTTCACTTCAGTTGGGGAGAGATTACCATCACGCCGACGGATTTCGCGGCCATCACAGGGTTGAGGTTTACTGGCACCCCTTTGCCTTTTGATGAGAGCTTGGCGGAGCGGCGTGACTATAGGCAGGCTTTGCTGGGAGTCGACACCGACCTGGGAGGAGGTGTCAAGGGTTATGGAGTGGAGGCCGGGAAGGTGAATCGCTTGGTGGAGGTGGCTATTGAGGCCTTTGGTAGGGGGGAGTATGATTTGGACTGTTTGGTCCGGCTGTTCTTATGGTACAGCTTTTCGAAGATCTTGTTTCCGAGTAGGGCTACTGTCTGCCGGTACTCACTGCTAGGGGCTTTTGTGGACTTGGACCTAGTCGGTGGGATTTCTTGGGGTGGAGCCGGTTTGGCTGAGATTTACCATGCTTTGGACCATTGCTCGAGGGCTAGCTCGTCGGCCTTTGACGGGTTCCAGTTCGCTTTTGAGGTACGCTCTTGACTACCCTTCTTTTCATTTGTTGAGATCTCTGTTCCATCTCTTGGTCTGAAATGTCTCTCTCATTATATGCACAGGCTTGGGTGTACGAGGTCTTCGGTGTCGCCCCTTTTCAGTTGGTGACGAGTGCTAACAAGGTTGTTCCCATCATGTCGTACTGGTGCAAGGGCAACAGGGCTCCTCCCCGCAGGAACCGGGATAGGAAGACGGTTGATGCTGCTGATCTGAGGAGGGTGTTCGCGATGTCTGAGCCCATCGGGGTCAGATTTTACCCATGGAGCCCGGCCAATGAGGCTTCGGTGGGTCCCTATGTAGTGGATTTGACCGCTTCTAGGGTTCTGCTTGTGGGTCTCACCGGGGAGGCCATGTATCTTGGAGAGAGGGTGGTTCGTCAGCACAGGGCTGGTGCGTTACCGTGGGCTCCTTATGACCCTCCTCGGGATATGCTCCGTCCCGCGAGGTTGGTGACTTTCTTGGCTCCCACTCCGGCAGAGAATTACAGAGGGAGTGACGACTATGCCGGCTACGTGCGGACACGGCTGATCAGCCCTCAGGTTCGGGCTCGGATGCTATAGGGAGAGGGATCGAGCTCGGCCCAGTATGTTGGTCGGAGTCGGCCTTTGGTTGACATGCCCCTTCGCTCGAGTAGCGTGAGAGTGATGAGGGGCGGTCGGGAGGTGGAGCTTAGCTTGGAGCCGACTGATGCAGATCTCGTTGAGGAGACATTCATTCCTCCGCCCGACGCTGGGGTACGGCTTTGTGCTTTATGTTAGTCATGTTCGCACACATCTATTTCTTTCTGCATTGTAATCATTTGCCTTGGCTTCCTTTTCAGGTGACTCGGGAGGCATATATCCGTTCAGCTCGACGGGAGAACGTGTTGATGCGCTTACTGAGGGAGGCGTACCATTCATGTACTTGTCAGAGGGACGACGTTGCGTCACCCCAGCGTCGTGAGCGGTCTCCGAATGGCGCGGGCTCTTCTTATATTGGTGGTCGAGCGGTCCGGGGACGGAGTTCGGGTGCCGGTAGTTCTCGGGCTTTAGCGCGGCGTGGAGTCACCACGGAGGACGATTCTGACTAGGCGGGGCCCATCTTTCCATCTTTATTTCCTACACTGTTAGCTAGTAGAGAGCAGAGGGATATGTATGTATAGAACAGATGTACAAAATGCATGTATGTATATTATGTTCTAAAATGCAATTTTATTGTGAGAGCCTACTTGTGCAAACTAGTTATTTTACAAATGTTCCTAATTTAATACAATGCATGAGCCACGGGACGGGGCAGGTACGTAGTTGCATGGATCCGTCACGGAGTGGGAAGAAACAAATTGGATTTCTGCATGGAGCAATGTTGGCCGCATGGCTATGGCGAGGCCCAGAGCAATGTTGGCCGCGTGGCCTAGGACGAAGTTGGCCGCCTGGCCAAGGGCAATATCCGGAGCAATGTTGGCCGCGTGGCCTAGGACGAAGTTGGCCGCCTGGCCAAGGGCAATATCGGCCGCGGGGCCAGGGGCAATGTTGGCCGCGTGGCCACATCCTGCGCCGCCTCCGGTTTTCCTTTTCCTGGCAAGAGTGGGAGTCCGTGCCCTATTTAATGAACCCTTTGAAGCCACAAAAACGTACCAGCAACCTTTTGAGCAGTTTTTTTGAGTTCCTTTTTAGCCAATTTTCTTGCTCTTTGCCATGGATCAAGAGGCTAGAATCACAAGTCTTGAGAAGAAAGTCTTTATAACCTCTTTGGAGAAGTGGGTTGCCAAACTTCCTGGTTCGAGTCGTAGGAAACTTGATGAACGGTATGGGATAAAGTGCCTTTGGTCACTTTTGCACATGAACTCCAATACCAACCTCTTGCAAGCCTGTGGGAGATTTTGGAATGATACCCTCCATGTCTTCAACTTTTCATTCAACGAGATAACACCCACTTATGAGGACATCGCGGCTTTATGTGGCTACGAAGGGAAGGGTAAAGTCGCCTTGCCTTTAGACTTCATTTGCTTGAGGGACAAGTTGATGACCTTCGGCGTGCCCGCGGATGACTTTGATAGGTATGCTAGGGGCGGTTATGTCGACCTTTCTTGGATGCCACAACACTTTATACACATGGATGTGGCCTCTGACCGTTCCTTGGACCATCTTGCGCTATGTCTGTTTGCCTCCATTCTTTTCCCTTCTGAGGTTGGATTTGCTAGTGAGGGGTGTTTGGGCATGGTGAATTCGGCTCGCTTAGGTTATGACATTGTACCGGCCATTCTTGGGGAGATGCTCTGTAGGATTCCCCATCTTGCGGTTTATGGTGGGATGCCTTGTGGTAGTGATAGGCTTTTGACCATGTGGTTGCAAGAGAGGCTTCGAGTGAATAACCGGCGGCTTCTCTGAAGGTGGCCCCATGGATGCACCGCATTAGAGGCACGGTGGAGCGGTTTGAGGGCATGACTCTCAAAGGTTGGGAAAAGTATTTGGCAGAAGTGGTGACTGACGATATTCAGTGGGTGGTGCCCCATTGGCACATTCACTCCGTGAGGGCGAAGCAGGGACTTCACATGATCAAAGTTCCGACCCTGTCTAGGAATCCCTCTAGAGTGCTTCGTCAGTATGGTTTGGTGCAGACCATCCCGGAGGGTTGGGACGAAGAGAGAGATGATTTTCCTTTTGGGATACTTCAGTTGGATGATAGTGCCTCAGTCCTTCTTTCTCAGATGTGGGGCGAGGCCGGCTTTAGTCGTAGGACCTTCCTTACACACTCTAGCAACACCTTACTGCCACGCGAGTATTTGGATTGGTATATGGGGAGACTCGGGCATGCGGAGCAGACTCTAGAGACCCTAAGGGGTGCTATTTTGGGATCCTGTGCTCCAAGTTTTTCGTTGAGAATTAAGGAGGCTGAGGCTTATGAGAGGAGGATGAGTAAGAGCGTGGCTAGCGGAGGCGGAGAAGAAGTGGGGGCGTCAAAGAAGAGGAAGGGCGAAGAGGCTCCTAATGGCAAGGCTAAAGGTGTTAGCGAGTTCGAAAGAAGATTTTGTGAGAATCCTAGCAAGAATAAAGTTCGCCGTGGGCAAAGCAAGAAGAAAGAGACCGAGGGCACAAATGGCACTAAAGAGTAATCCCGAGCGTCTCTCCATAGTCGTGCAGACACATTAGTTTAATTTAGTTTACTTTTGTTTTAGTTTCAATTTCAGAATAGGTTATTTATTCAAAAAGTATGTCAAGCTTAGACTCATCAAATAAGTGTTAACATGCGATAACTATGGAAATAAAAGTTTTTGCTTTCAGAAAAATACAACTTCTATCTTTATTGCTTTGACAAGATTTGGATGTTTATTTGTTTTTTAGACCGCACCTTTTGAAAGGCTGCCTACATTCCCCTTTTACAAATAGGACTAAGGGGCTCAGGTCACCGTAGTTCATTCCAGTCAGACTAGAATGATTTTTAAAGAAAGGGAAGATAGAAGGGGGAATGCTCTAACTTTTGCCTAGACCGCCCTTGCGGGTTTTCGATCTAGCGAGCTTTGTACGCACCCTTATTTTGCATAGACCGCCCTTTGCGGGTTTTCAGTCTATCGGGCTTCTTTTTGCGTAGTAAACATTTTTTTATTTATTTTTTTATTTTTTTTTAAGAGGGGAGTCTAGTCATAGTAGCGTCTGAGCTTGCTGAGGTTGACTGGTTCCTTGAACGGGTTGCCATCCAAATCTGCCATTCTGACCGCTCCTCCGGAGAAGATCTTCTGTACTACAAACGGCCCTACCCAAGTGGGGGCCCATTTCCCGAGGGGGTTGAATTTGTTGGGTAAGCGTGCTTTGAGCACCAAGTCTCCTTCCTTTATGTCAACAGGCTTGACCTTTTTATTGAAGGCTTTTGTCGTTCTCCTTTGATAGGCTCGGATGTGTTCCATGGCCTTCAATCTGCGTTCGTCGAGCGTTGCCAACTGATCATAGCGACTACGAAGCCATTCTACCTCATTCACTTGGTTCTCGAGCAAGATCCTCAAAGATGGCACCTCCAACTCAATAGGGAGCACTGCCTCCATGCCGTATGTCAACGCGTAAGGGGTCTCTCCAGTGGCGGTGCGGACTGACGTTCTGTACCCCCAGAGTGCTAATGGTAACTTCTCGGGCCAATCCCGCCCTTGCGAAGCCATCTTGCGAATTATCTGCTCTATCGTCTTGTTGGCCGCCTCAACCGCGCCGTTAGTCTGTGGATAGTATGGGGAAGATTTCTTTCGTTCGATCTTGAATTCTACAAGAAAGCGAGCACACTCGGCTTTGAAATGACTGCCATTATCTGATATAATGAGGTTAGGAACCCCATACCGACACATAATGTTCTCTTTGATAAACTGCGCTACCTTCCTGGAATTCAGCACCTTGTAAGACTGAACTTCGACCCACTTTGTGAAGTAGTCGACCGCGACGAGGACGAATTCATGACCATTGCTACCAGCTGGCGAGATCTTCCCAATAATGTCTATACCCCACGTGGCGAATGGCCAAGGCGTGGTGGAACTATACAATTCGTGTGGGGGGATGTGGTTGAGGTTGGAGCATACTTGGCACTTATGACACCGTCGAACCCATTGAATACAGTCTGTCTCCATGGTAATCCAATAATAGCCCAGCCGAGTGATCTTCTGTCTAAGCATCCTTGCATTCATGTGGGGTCCGCACAACCCGTTGTGTACTTCTTCCATTATTGCTTCAGCTTTCTTGTTGTCGACACATAAGAGCAACAGACCGTCGTAATGCCTTTTGTACAAAGTATCGTCTAACAGCACAAACTGCCCTGCCAATCTTTTGAGTGCTTGCAGACTCTTGGCCTTCACATCTCCGTCGAAGGACATCTCTCCGTGCTTAAGGAACTTGTAGATTTGGGCGTACCATTGATCTCCGTTTACCTCTGCATCGATCTGGATTTCACAGCAATAGGCAGGGTTCTCCCTTCGTCCAACCCTGAATGGTTTCACGGACCTTCCTTCTAGAATTTCAACTAAGGAGGCCAATGTCGCTAGGGCATCCACGAACCTATTTCTGTCTCGCGGCAGGAAATGGAAGGTAACTTCTTTGAACTGTGCTATCAACTCGTCCATGTAACCTTGGTACCGCTGCAGGCAAGGATCAATAGTTTTCCATTTCTTCGCCGTTTGGTTAATAATCAAAGCAGAGTCTCCATACACTTCTAACTCTTTCACGTTGCGTTCTAGGGCGGCCTCCAATCCGGCTATACACGCCTCATACTCGGCGGCGTTATTGGTTGCTGAAAAGTTTAGCTTGATGGCTATGGGAGTGTGCTCATCTTTGGGATCAATAAGTAGGAGTCCGACTCCATTCCCTCGTTTGTTTGCAGCTCCGTCAAAGAATAATTGCCACCTTTCTGCGACCTCAATTGCGAAAATGTCATCATCCGGGAACTCGGGGTCGGGTCCTCTTGTCTCAGTGCTCGGAGCGTCTGCGAGCTGATCGGCCATTGCCCTCCCCTTGATTGCCTTCCTCGGTACATAAGTAATGTCGAACTCTCCCAAGAATACTGACCATTTAGCGAGCCTCATAGAAAGGGATGGTTTATCGAACAGGTATTTGATAGGATCCATTTTCGAGACTAGTAAGATCGGATGGGATACCATGTAGTGCTTGAGCTTCGTCACCACCCATACTAGGCCTACGCAGGTCTTCTCGAGCGCGGAGTAATTGAGTTCGCTACCTTGTAACTTTCGGCTGACAAAGTACACTGCATTCTCAATCCGGGAATCTTTGGCTTCTTGCGCTAACATGGCTCCGACGGCGGTGTCTGTCACAGTTAAGTATAGTAGCAACGGCTTCTCCTTATGCGGCGGGCGCAGGATTGGGGTATTCACCAAATATTGTTTGATCCTTTCGAAGGCTATCTGGCAGTCATGATCCCACTCCACACTGGCTGTTTTCTTCATTAACTTGAAAATTGGTTCGCAGATGGTGGTCAGCTGATTGATAAACCGACTGATGTATTGCAGGCGTCCCATGAATCCTTTTATCTCCGTCTCGGTACGGGGTGGCTTCATCTCCAGGATGGCTTGAATCTTCCTTGGGTCGGCTTCGATCCCATTCTCGGTGACCATGTAACCTAATACTTTCCCTCTACGAACTACAAAGGTGCATTTCGCCGGGTTCAAACGCATGGCGTGCTCTCTCAACCTGTTGAAGAATTTTCTGAGATCTATCAAGTGTTGGCCCCCAGACCCTTTTGAATGTATAATCATGTCATCCACGTACACCTCAATCTCCTTGTGGATCATATCGTGGAATAAAGTCGTAGCTGCCCGTTGGTAGGTAGCCCCAGCGTTCCTCAGCCCAAATGGCATGACAGTATAGCAAAAAGTCCCCCATGGGGTGGTGAAAGCTGTTTTTTCTTGGTCCTCCTCGGCCATCTTGATTTGGTTATAGCCGGCAAACCCATCCACAAACGACTTGACCTCATAGTGGGCGGTCGCATCCACCAACATGTCGATATTTGGCAAGGGGAAGTCATCCTTTGGCGTAGCTTTGTTGAGATCCCGAAAATCCACACATACTCTGACTTTAGCGTTGGATTTCTTGACAGTCACCAGATTTGATAACCAAGTTGGATACTCGATCACCCTGATGAAACCCACACGGAGTAGCTTCTCGATCTCTTCCTTCACTTGCAAAGACCATTCCGGCTTAATGCGGCGCAGCTTCTGCTTGACTGGCTTAGCGTCTGGTGCTATCGGGATCCTGTGCTCTACGATCGAGTTGTCGAGCCCCGGCATGTCCTTATAAGACCATGCGAACACATCCACATATTCTTTGAGTAGCTCAATCAGTGCTTCCCTTTCGGCTCCGCTGAAGAAGCTTCCAATCTGCGTTTCCTTAGGCTCGGCTTCGGTCCCCAAATTCACGCATGTTAACACCTCATCGGCAGCTTGGGCTCGAGATTCTTTTTGATTAATAACCTGTTCTGAGATTTCTTTAATGTATTCGTCATTTAATGTGTCTGTGTCTGCCTCTTCTAATGAATCATTATTAACTAAGTGTATATCATTAGTTTGATTATTAGCCAATTTATCAGTTAAAAGAGTGACTATGGAGGGATACTCGGAAAGGTCGAGCATTTCATTGATGGCAAAAGGGAAAATAGCGTTTACAACAAGATCATAGTCTTCGGACGTAAGGTCGTCAGACTTAGAGGAAGACTCAAATTCAAAATGTAAAACACTAGACTCTGGGGACGGGGATTTTGGGCGAGTGACAGGAGATGCTGCAGGAGTGGCGACAGGAGAAGGAGTAAGCCCCAGTGTTCCCACCATAAATTCCGGAGTAGCTATAGGTCCCCCAATGATGCACCAATTCTTGAGCTTGTCCCCCATGGGTACCACCAATGTCCTTGGGTCCACCTTATCTTCAGAATCGTCTCCGATGATGGCAACCATGTCTTCGTGCAGCCCCAGATTACCCAGATGTTGAAGCAGATATTGGCCGTCCCACGTCTCAGTCAAACTTGGAGTTTCCGCGGCTTCTATTGCTGGCTTGTCAAGGGTTGCGGCTTTAAGTTGATCTGCCAAGTCATCTGCAACCTTGGTGGAGTACTCATGCCTGATGGTTCTAACTCTGCCCGTGGCTTTGTCATATTCCATGTAAGTCAGCTTCATGTTGGACCGATCGAATTCCACATCTCTGAATATCTCGAACCCTTTCTGCAATTTCCCGGTGGGGTCAATCCATGGCTCTGCGAACTCAAAACACGAAAACTCCTCGCCTTCCCTGACGAAGTAGCTATTCAGGGACATGCGGTATGGCCGCATTTCAGGCTTTTTGTAGGGAAGCTTCATCTTTTTAAGCAAATCCATCCTTTGTTGCTCCATCTTGTCTTCAAGAGTAAGGGTGTACCCTAGACCGAACAACCCTCGATGATCAACCTCTTTAACCAATTCTGTGGGGCCTTGCAAGTTCTTACCTAGCCCCAGCCCCGGTATAAAACCCATGTTACGCAGTATCTTGACAACAGGTGCCACTTTGTCCGTTGTTTTGGTGAGGTCGATGGTGCAGATCTGTGCTTGAGCGACTATTTCGAAGCCATTGAAGAGTCGGCTCTCTTCCCCATGCTGAATCTGTAAGACAGGAACGCTCTTTGTGTCCGTCCCTTGGGCGATTACGAGATCGCTGTAAATGATGGTCACTTCATTACCAGATTGAAACTTCACACATTGGTGCAGGGAAGACGGGACAGCGCCCGACTGATGTAACCACGGCCGGCCAAGGAGCAGTGAGAAGGTTGCGGGGATGTCTATGACGTGGAAGTCGGTTGGTAGGATCTTTGTTCCGATGGTAATGGGCAAGGTGACTTCGCCTATCACGGCGCGGCATGTGGAGTCATAAGCTTTGATGGTTTGCTTGGATGGGCGTAAATCAACACCATGAATGCCGACCACATCCATCATCCTTGAAGGCAGGATATTAATAGCAGAACCATTGCCAATGAATACACGGGGAATTTTCTTGTCATTCACCTCGACAGTGATGTATAAAGGCTCATTATGATCAACTCCGAACACTGGCTTGTCTAGCTCTGAGAAAGTGATGATGTTTCCATAGTGGATATTACCAATCATGTGGGTGACGTCCTCCGGGGTAATAGTGGATGGTACCATGGTGGCGGCGAGGTTTTGCTCGAGCATGAGGCGATGGGATAGGGAGGAGGTGAGTAGGGACCATAGTGAAATATGGGCTTGGGTTTGTTTGAGTTGAGTGAGGATAGGGTCTTCTTTGTCTAGGTCGGCTTGCTCGGGTTCCTTCCCGAAGACTTTCTTTGCACCCTTCAGGTCGGATTGGTACACTTGACCGGATCTTGTAAGGAGACAAACTTCAGCACGTAGCTCCTCCAAAGACAATGGCGAGTCATGACAAGGGGGCGAAACTTCGGTCTTTTCGGCCTCCTCGAAGATTTCTGCCCAAGAAAGAGGTTTAGAGGGCTTGGGGCTCTCTTCCTTTAGAGATTCGACTTCACTCACTAGTTCTTCTAAAGACAACAAGTAGCAAGAAGATTCTTTATTATTAGTCATTGAAATACAACCCATCTTATCACAGTCCGCCACAACAGGCTCGGCCGGATCAGTGATCTCACTAAGTTCTACCATGAGTACATTGCTAGCTACATAATCCCTAGGGTCTTCGACTACTCCCTTGTGGATGAGCTCTTGCACGGCTTTCTTGAGTTCAAAACATTCTTCGGTAGTGTGACCGGTGCACTTGTGGTAGTGGCAAAACTTTGACAAATCGCAACCAAGACGGGGGAGATGTCCTTCCAATGGTTCGAGCATTTCTAATGTCACTAATGCCACGAAGATATCCACCATCGTGAGCCCTATCTTGTTGAAGGCATCCATGAGCTCTAGGATACTAATCTCGCATATTTGCACCATATTCACCCCACCCCCATTGTTAGGAAGAGGGTTATTCACCACATTAGGACCCTTCGGCTTCTCAATCTTCTTGTCATTGATCAACCATTGTACTACGCGCTTCAATTGAATACAACCATCCGTTGTGTGCCCGATGTGCTTGTGATACTTGCAGAACTTGGAGGCGTCCAAATCAGTTCTTGGGTAGGCGGGCTGGTAATTCTCCAAAGGTTTGATAAGACCTCTCTTGACTAACACGTCAAAGACTTTCCCCATAGGCATTCCAAAATCGTCAAAGTGTTCCCTCTCTCTTTGCGGTGGAGCCCCGTTCCTTGTTACGGCTTGGACATCTAACGGGACCTCTTTTTGGACCATATTCACTTGGCCGACGGCCTCCTTTCCACCCCTAGGAGGCGCAGGCGCAGTAGGAGCTTTGTAGCGGAAGGAGTTGTTGTTGTTGGTCTTTGGACTTTCCTTTGGCGGCACAATCCCAGTGAACCCTGCTTCGTACCTTACTCCGGTGTCAACCATTTCCCGCAAATCAGGGAAGTAACCATTACCTATAGCTGCTTTCATCTCCGGTAGCAAGCACTTGTAGAAAATCTGTTTCTGTTCCTTCGCTTTTGGTGGGTATTGGACCTCACACAACCGATGATTCCACCTCTTGTAAAAATCATAAATAGCCTCGCCGGGCTTTTGCATAGTGTTCTCAAGGTCAGTTCGATTCACATGCCAATCCAAGTTAGCTTGATACTTCTCACAGAAAATGGCACTGATTTGATCCCACGTTTGCCTCTCGCTTGGTTCTAGCCCCAAGAACCAACGCAGAGCTATACCATCCAAAGTGCTATGAAATACACGAGCCATTTGTTCGTTGGTGCAGTCACGAGCCCTCATGGCCAACACATAACTATCCAAATGAGTCTTAGGACACGAGTCACCATGAAACATTTCCACCTTAGGCATCTTGAAATCCTTGGGGAGAGCCCCCACTTGGCTAGGGTTGATTGTCTTGGTAGTTGGTGCACTTTGCTTATCCACGGTCTCGATCAACTTTCGCATTTGCTCTTGCATGGCCATAACCACAGGGTGATTGGAGATGTCGGGGATAGTTTCTAACAGAATGACGGGAGGAGTAGTGGAAGCAGTAGCAGCAGCCATCCCAATACTCAGAGGCAACGAGGGTGCGGGTAGTTTGCTGGCGGAGAGGTAGCCACCAAGCAGTTCAGGGGAAGGTTCGTAGACAGCCTTGTTCTTGCTCATGGTAGTGAAACCTTGTTGGGTGTAGAGAGAAGGAGGTGGAACATTGCGGTATCTTGGGAATGGGAAGGCAGTAGCATTGGTGTTGGGGGGACAGTTGGTATTGACCTCTTCATCCTCGACATAAATGAAATTCTCCCCATCGGGCACCAGTTTAGTCCCCTTTTGTTGAATGTGACCCTTCAACTGTTGGTTCTAGTCTTCCAACATCTTGTTGCTTTCCTCGAGATTCTTGATCTTGGCTTCGAGACCGGCGAGGAAGTTCTGGAGGCTTGGGGGAATACCATTGAGAGTAGCCTCGATGTTGAGTTCGGCGGTACTAGCAGGGGGAGCAGAGGCTGAAGCTGAGGCGGGAGTTGACATTGCTGATGACGAGACTGAGAACGTGGACGGAGTAGAAACTTCACGTTGTAGTCGACCACCCGAACGGATCCAAACTTGCTTTGCTGAAAGGTTGAAGGGCAATGAAGCTTTTTTAGGAGAGGGGGAAGGCTCATGCAAAGTATATTTTAATTTACAAAAAAACATACATTATTTACATCCTAATTGGTTGGAAGGGATACCCCTTTTTCGCAACTAGTTAGAAGACTACGATCAGTGGAGGCCATCATTACGTCTATAGACCCCTCGTTTTTCACCTGCATTGCACACCCCCAAACAGACAATTTGGGCGAGGGTCCTATAGGGCAAGCGGCTTCCACCAACCATCGGATCCTACGACTAACCCTTCCTTAAAGGCATTTAACGTGATGTCTATGTTGCATCCTACGCAAGTTAACGATGAGCGGAAAAAGCACACTTACTGAATTTTACAAACAACTACTTCTCCCGAAGAATAGATAGAACCATTCGCAAGTGTTGCTCATGTTCTTCTCGAGACTTAGAATAAACCAAGATGTCATCAATAAACACAACCACAAAAGAATCAAGATAAGGCTTGAAAACCCGATTCATCATATCCATGAAAACAACTGGAGCATTTGTTAACCCGAAAGGCATAACAAGAAACTCATAATGACCATACGTACTACGAAAAGCAGTCTTAGGAATGTCTTCTGAGTGAATCTTCAACTGGTGATACCCACTCCTTAAATCAAGCTTCAAAAAGACAACTGACCCTTGGAGTTGATCAAATAAATCATCAATGTGAGGCAAAGGATATTTCTTCTTTACAGTCACCTGATTCAGTTTTCTATAGTCGATGCATAGTCTCAAGGACCCATCTTTCTTCTTTGCAAACAACACAAGAGCTCCCACTGGGTCGAATGAAACCCATATCAAGCAACTCTTGCAATTGAACTTTCAACTTCTTTAATTCAGCTGGAGCCATTCTGTAAGGTGACTCAGATATCGGGGTAGTACCTGGAAGTAAGTCAATACAAAACTCGATCTCCCTATCAGGAGGCATAGAATACTCAGTAGAGAACACATCAGGAAACTCTTTAACAATATGCACATCCTCTACTTCAGGCAACTTTTTAGTAGTATCAAGAACACTGGCCAAATACCCCGTACAACCACGATACAACAACTTTCTAGCTTTCACATAAGAAATAATACGAATTCCCTTAACTAAAGGAGCAGCCTCAAAAGTAAATTTAGGCACATCAGGAATAGAAAATGTAACCACCTTGTTATAACAATCAACTGAAGCATGGTATATACTCAACCAATCCATTCCCAAGATAATATCAAAATCTTGTAATGGCAAAACAACTAAATCAGCAAATAAAACATGCTCCCAAATATGCACATCACAGCCATGTAACACCTTATTAGTCACCAAACACTCCCCTATAGGAGTAGACACCTCTAACACATAAGGTAGAGATTCAGAAGAAACATGCAATCGAGAAGCAAAATGCATAGACACATAAGAATGCGAAGAGCCAGGGTCTATAAGTGCTCGTGCCCTTAAACTAGACACAGAAATTATACCTCCTATCACATTAGAAGAATCTGAAGCCTGCTGTTGATTGATAGCAAAAACACGACCTTGTACTTTAGGCGTCCCTGAGGCATCCCTCTTCTGACCCTGAGATGATCCTGCTCCACTCCCATATGGTACAATCCTTGCTCGTGGACAATCCCTCTGAAAATGGCCAAGCTGACCACAATTCAAACAATTTCCCTGCTTCTTCCAACATCGCTCTTCAGAATGCCCTTCCTTCTGACAGTAATTACATATTCTTCTACCTTGATTTCCCAGGGTGTTACCTTGATTCTTGGCAATTGGTTGCCCCTGCGGTTGCCCTCTAAATTTTGATGGCGTTCCCTGACCTCCTCGATTATCACCACGCTGTGGTTGAGGTCTTCCTTGCCTTCCTGTACCTGCCAATTCAACTTTCCTCTTATACTCTTCTATATCATGCTCCACCTGAAATGCTCTATCAACAGCATCTTGAAAATCTTGCAACTTGTGGGATACTAGTTGACTTCGAATCACAGTTCTCAATCCCTTTACAAATCGCATAGCCTTCCTCTCCTCAGTTTCCACTAAGTGAGTACAGTACCTGGATAACTCCATGAATTTGGATGTATACTAAGCCACAGACATAGTATTCTGCTCCAAGTTAAGAAACTCCATTTCTTTCTTGTCTTGATCTACCCGAGGAATGAAATGTTCCTTGAACTTCTTCAGAAAATTCTCCCAAGTATAGGGTACATGATTCTCATCCCAATTTGTTTTCAAAGCTCTCCACCAGTGCTCAGCAGCTCCACTCAATTTATAGGTAGCAAACCTAACTTATTCTTCTTCAGAACATCTGAGAACATCAAATATTTTCTCCATCGACTCTATCCACCTCTCGACCTTTGTTACCTCTGGTTCTCCTTCATAACCCATTGGTTTCATCTTTAGGAACTGTTCTAACCCATATCTCGGAGGTGCTTGTTCTCCTCCTTGCGTTTGATCATTAAGAGTTTTCATGGCTGCTTCGAACATCCCTTGAAACATGATTCGGGCCTCTTCTCTGGCATCCCCTTGCCCTGAAGAACCAGCCTGATCTCCTTCAGTCTCAACCATTTTCAATAAATACCTGCATAAGACACTCAACGTTACTCACTCTATACACAACTACCCTCCTAGGTCACTTAGTCATTCTGGACCATCTACAACCTAGCTCTGATACCAACTGTCGCGCCCCAACCCATGGTCCTACTTGGCCCCACGTTCGGGACACGCACGGAAGACGTCATAAAACATTTTAGGATAATTTTTCAAAATGTCCTTTCATAAAAGTTTCATATAACCAAACACATTTACTTGAAACTTGATTTCATTTCACACAAACAAACTTTCACAACCCAAAGTACTTAGCCACAAGGCTTACACACTTTACTAACAAATTTACAAATCACCAACATGTTCCAAAAATAGGTGATACAAAGATGAAGTCACGGGTACACTACCTAAAAGGTTATACATTTACATAATGTAGCTTTTACATAACACATGTCCCAAAATGTCTTACCCAAAATCACCACCTCGACGTCCTCCCTTGTGAAGTGACCTATCCCCTGGGCTCTCCTTTATCTAAGGAAAACAACATTGAAAGGAACGGGGTGAGAATAAATCTCAGTAAGCTACTAAAATGTAACTACGTTACATGCTGAAATGATACTCAAAATTGAACAATGTCAATAAACATTCACATAGCACGTAACATGATAGGCAAAGCCAACTTATCTTACCACACGTAAGGTGGAAATAAACACTCATAAGTGGATACTGAGCCAAGGTTCTCGAATCAAACATATAACTATTTGAGAGGTATCAACTGAGCAGCACCAAAGGGCTGAAACGGGTTCATGAACCAAACAAGGACAACAAAAACAACAACAACGGGGGGAAAATGACACAAAGTCATAACCCAAACGGTGACTAAACTCATCACAAAGGAGAGCTAGCCAAAACCCAATCTGTGGCCCAAGGAAGGGGGTTAAAATGGGAAACCAATGGTAGAAGCCTTACAATGAACTTGGCTCATGTGCCATTATAATCCCTACCACTGCCCGACTCCACAACAAGTACCAGCTGGACTTTAAACACGAGCATAGTAATGAATACTTGCTTAAATAACAACCGGGGGCAATGATTCCAAAGTAGGGAACCAAACCAAACACATCACAAAGATGAATCAACCCAAAACACATCAAAAGATGTTCAACAATATCCAATTAACCTTTAGTCAAATTCCAGAACACTTTTGTTCACAAAGGGACCAATTTCAAACACTAGAGTGTTCCACAACAACCTTCTAGGTACTCTAGGATATCACCTAAGACCTAGACCAAGATTAAACTTTAAATCACTTGGATTGGAACAACTCAACTTTTCAGCACTCATGGGCGGTCGCCCACACCAGACTGTGCGGCCACCCAAAATACTCTGTTCCAAGACAAAAACGTTTCAGATAGATGTGCGGTCGCCGGCCCCATTCTGGGCGGCCGCCCAACCTACCCGCCGGACCAAAACTTGATAATTTTACTCCCTTCGTTCCACCGTCCCAAAAGTACTAACACTCTTATACCTGAAGCATACACTCTACTCATATAAGTGCAAAGAACGCCCAGGAACACACTTGAACTAAACCAAACACTTCTTACTACAAATCTCATATTACTCCCTTTGTCCCAAAATCACAAGTATCACAAATAAATTCTTTTCATAATAATTTCACCATATATAACATATACAACATATATATGACCATTTTAACATTTAAGGGGAATTAGTAACTTACCTATTTCGGGAAAAAGTATCGCAGAAATATGTTTTGTTCGGGTAGAAATGACCTACTCAACGCCCTGATCATTTTTATATAATTAGATTTTAAAACGGATAAGTAATTTAAATGATATAAAATCAAATGAAATGAACTTACCTATTTCTTAACCCTAGGAAAGAACGAGAAATGTTCTGGGAAACTATACAAACACAGAGAGAGAGGGAGATAAGCATAAGTTTATACAAGATTTTTTTGCCCTATTTTTTCTACTTTGGTCACTTGACTTTCAAGTTGAACAATTAAGCCCCTAAAGTTATAATTTCACTAACGACCCTAAAGTTTCAACTTAATCATTTAACTCCCTTAACCATTATTACTACTAACAAAGTAAATAACACATTTAATCAAGTAAGATGTGCAAGTCATAAAATATGATGCAACACATAAAATGCACACATAGTATCAAATTAAAATCCCCAAAAATATAATATAAATAGGGACAGGTTTTGGGGTCGTTACATACAAGGATTACACCTAGTCCGAGTCAGAATCCTCAATATCAATATCCTCCTCCTCATCATCACTATTATCATCATGGCCCCACTGCTCCACATAGTGGGATCCACGGGCTCCCAAGCCTCTACCTCTAACAGACCTCCGGTGGGCACGGGACGAGGAAGCAGCCTCCGTAGGTGTCCTCTCTCAACGCGGTGGCACCACCACATCCTCCTGACGATAGGTACAAACGGCAGCCAATCTTCTGAATAACCGCTCAAAAATGTTGCCCCGACGGATAAACACAATTCAGATACAAGTCTAGAGTATGTGTGTGCAAGACAAAAATGAAAAGCAAAGGGTATCATACCGTAGCTCTAAGAGGAGGAAGATGGCCCCTAGTAACCTCATCAGCCTCAGTGGGAGTCAGATCAAAATCCACCTCAACACCGCCCTGCTGCATCTGAATAATGTCAGGGAACCGTGGCATGTCCATACCATATCTAGCCCCACTACTCGAGCTAGCCGGATAGGCACCAGCCTGCCTCCTCGCCAATACCTGTGGGCTCAGCAGCACATGCTCCACAAACCACTCGTAGTCAGCTCCACCCTAGTACAGATAAGCCGGAGTCCTCACCCGGTAGTCACCGCTCGCCCTCAGCCTAGCCGGATACAACATGTTCCTCGGCGGCTCAAGCGGGGCCCACATCGTAGAATGTCTGTTATGCTGCCTACAGACTCTCTCGCCAAGGTACATGGCATCCCCAGTCAACCCCGTCAGGAAACAGCGGGAGGCAGTGAAATCCTGAGCATGACCGACCCCTGCTACCATCAGATCCGACCAAGGGAAGAACTGGAAGTCCTCATGCAGCGGACCACTCAACCTCGAGGTAAAAAGCCCCAGATTAGGAGTCTTCCTGCCCTTGCCGCGGCCCTCCAACCGGTTGCTCTTTTCCCAGAACCTCATAACCGGGACCTCTTTGACCCCCTGCACGCAAAAGGGAGCAATATGGAATAGCTCGTAGACCCACACATGTGGATAAAAGCAGCATTTCAGTTCAAAGCAGTCCTAAAACAAAAGACGGATAGGAAATAATAGAAGAGTCAGAGACATACCTCAAAGGCAAACTGGAAGCAGTCGAAAGATGAGGTACTAGACCTCGAGCAGACATCCAAGGCCCTGTACATCTCCGCCAGCCTGGCTCCGCCCCAAGAAACCTGACTCGCCTGCTCCAAATCAGCTAGAGCACCCAGCAGAGAAAACTGATAAAAGGTTCCCGCACTCGGGAATAGGGTCTGCGACAAGCTGTACCACAGGATAGCCCGCACGAGACAATCAGTATCATGGATGCCCTCAACATAATCCCGGATAGCCTCCTCCACCAAGGTCCTCAGATGACCCACCTCGAAGCCGTTTCCCTTCACACCCTTGCCAAGCTGCATCCCAATCAGCTCCACCTGACGGTGCGGGTCCACAGACAATGACTCATCAAAAGGTAGCTCCACATCCGTAAACATGAGCACCATTATAGCAGCAAAGTCGGTCGGAGTCACAGTCACCTCTCCCCAACTAAAATGGAAGGTGTGGGTAGTATCCTACCAATACTCCCTCATCACCTCAACCAGACCCATCACCTTTTGGGTCCCCTCTACGGCCTGTACCGCATCAAAAAATGGACTGAAGCCCAGAGCCCGGATCCTCTCCTTCACCGCACCACCCGACAGCAACCTCTTCCACAGCTCTACTATCGCCCTCGTAGACCCACGAGATTTCATCCTCTGCAGGTAAACACGGCAAAGGTACGTTACCCAACTACCAATATAAATTATGTACTATAAATTAAAGTATACATGCATGCTTTATTTTATCTAGTTGCGCATATATTTGCCATCCCCAAAAGAAAAATAATAATCAACAATCCCAGAAAATTAAATAATCACGAACGATTAATTTAATTTAACGCAATCTTAAAAGACATAAAATACCCAAAGACAATAAAGCGAGATCGGTACCTCCTTCGTCTCCATCAGTCTCCCTCCGGACCAATGTTTATCGGTGCCCACGTACAAGTCGAAGTGTTGCCCCATTGTGAAATGCCACTCGTCGGGACGAAAGTTTCGAGAAGCCTTCCTCTCCCGTTGTTGATGCGACCCCACACCTTCACCTTGCTCAAATAGTGGCCCCGCGCCTTCACCTTGGTCAAAGTGTGGCGAAATATCTTAAAAAGCTCTATTTTTCCCTAAGAAATCGACAAAGAAGGAAGAAAAGTAAAGAAGAAAGAGACAGCCGGCGGCTATTTCTAGGGTCTGTCCAGCAAAGGGACTAGCCGCGCGGCCAGTGTCTCCAGGCGATGTGACACGATCTCAGCTCTCCATTTCGCGTGCCCATCAGCGATCCTCGTCAACGAAGCCCAGCCAATCAGAAGGACTAGCCACGCGGCCAGTTATTACCCCAGGCAATTTGTTTTTACAATTTGGCCCCTCGGCTTATTTTTTAATCCAAAATTGGCATCCTTAGCCAAACTAAACCAAAAATTAACCTAAAATTGGTCCGAAAGACCGCGTAAATTACCAAAACTTACTAAAATTGGTCCGGAAGACCGCGTAAATTACCAAAAGCAACTAAAATTGGTCCGGAAGACCGCGTAAATTACCAAAAATTACGAAATTGGTCCGAAAGACCGCGAAAATTACCAAATTGGTCCGGAAGACCCCGAAAATTACCAAAATGGTCCGGAAGACCGCAAAAATTACCAAATTGGTCCGGAAGACCGCGAAAACTACCAAAACAATCCATAATGAAAGGCTGGGAATGTCCTTAAACCCTAAAATTATGATTGGAGGTCGGATACATCCATAAACCCGAAGGCGGATTAAGAAAACCGTCATAAAATCCTTAAATAACTAAAATCAACCTATAATTGGAGGCTGGGAACGTCCTTAAACCCTAAATATTATAGTGAAAGGCTGGGAACGTCCTTAAACCCTTCCTATTTGAGAAAGTTATTTGGCGTAACACTGTGCGAGCTCTAAACAATCGGCGTTACCGGTTACCGGATCCTGCGATGCTGAGGACTACACCTCTCGAAAGTACCGTAGTTTACCGGAGAAATTTTGCAATTACGCGCGCTTTGTAGGAAGTTAGAATCCATCCTTATCTCTGTTCTTGATTCTTAAAACTTTTTGTCGTACCGTGCGTATGGCCTTTCTTCCTTTCCCCAATAGAGTACATCTACAATGACTTTATTTCTTCACGAATGTTTGTCGATCTCAAGCGGAAAGACGACGTCTCGTTTCTTTTTCCTTTTTCCCAGTAGGGTCCACGTGACTTCATTATCTGACGAATGTTTGTCTATCCCCGGCGAAAGACGATGTCTCATTTCTTTTCTTCCCAAGTTTCCGAACTACGATTGGCTTGATTCCACTTGGATACGTAGGTAGCCTGACTTAGGTTCAGCCACTCAACCAACCTGGTCACCTTCTCTCTTGCCACTTCTCTCTCCCGATTTGGAACTCATGTTACAGATCGGTTCCTTTCTTAAATCGGCGACCCTCCATGCCTTGCAAGAAACATCGCCGAGGGGCTACTGTTAGTACCCAACCTGAAAATGAATTATTAGGCATTCTAGAACTCACACGGACCTCCCAGGTATTTACGAACTGCGCAGGACTTATCCAAGATTTCCTGAAAAGACCAAATAAGAAGATATTCTCGACTGATCGGATGAGGGATCGGAGATAGACGTTATCTAGGATTTCTCAGAGTTCATATTGATCAGAACCTTGGGATTCAAGCCAATCCGCTGGGATCGGCTGGGCGGCCACTCTTTCGGCCGGGCGGCCACTTCCTCTAGGTCAACTTTTCCTATAAATAGGTGACCTCAGTTCATAATTTCGACATAATTCTCTCACCCGAGTTCTACAGTCTAAACTGCAGACAAAACTCTCTCTCTAAGCCTTTCTAGCAATTCCGAAGGTCCGGCGAATCCGCGCAAGAGATTCGACTTCGTTCTTGTCAAGATTGGTGAGAATTATACATGTTTTCTTAGTTTAGATCTGATTTATGCTAGTTTCATTATGTTTATACATCTATATTCATATGATTCATAACGTGTTCTTCATATTCTTACTAGAATTCATAATACGCTCTATATCTAGGGTAGCAATCTTCATGCTTATGTGTTATCTCATACATGTTTCATGATGTTCTTATTACTATGTTAGATTGAACATGCTAGATCTAATGTTTTAATCCCTACTTATAATGCATATCCGATGATGATCAACGAGATCTAGGAACTACTTCTAAACCCTAAAATTTAGGTAATTACTTCCATGATCAGTAATTCTCCAAGGATGAATATGATGACTACACATTGATCTTATCAATGGTATAATCATTATTCTAGGATGTGATCATTTTGTATGATTCTTTTTCCTCCCCCTTCATTATGCATGACCCCGCTTCTTCTCTCTATTCCGATTATGTGCGAACTACGTCGACCTGAGCTTCTCATCACGAGAGGAACGTAGGCAATCTTTGGATCCGTTCTCAATCACTAACACACTACTAACACATTCATCATGATAGAAAGTCTGATCTATCGGGCGATAGGAGTGATAACTTGATATTCTTCTCTTGTCGTAACTTGACCCCCGAACCCTCTGTGTTAAGCTTTTTCTCAATGTTTTAGCTCGATAAAAACAAGGTGGAGACTCTTAATAAGGTTAAATGCCAACTTGAATATCCTAATCCTATAGAAAAGATAAATAAAGATAAATAAAAGAAAGACTTCCCGTGCATCGCTTGCATTTTCGGAAAGGGGTATTCACACAAGTACCCAATCATCATAACAATTAGGCATACCTAAAATTTTGTTGATCAATGTAGGGTTGAATTTGAAGATCTTGCTTCTAAGAAAAAACTTGCCATATTGCTTGGACCGTTCATTGTCTAAGTTGGGATGTAAATTGGCATAGAAATTTCTCACATTATTCTATACATAATTCGAAGGATAGAGATTGGCATTAAGAAATTTTCTATCTTTCAAGAACTGAATCACACCATGCTTTTTCAAGTTAACCTCATCAATGTATTTTTCCCGATGAATTTTCTTAGATGAATGCAACAACCTTTTTTCCATACGCTCTTTCTTGTAAAATTTTAAAGTAAAAATGGTTTAGGAAAAGCATCATCATCATCATCAAAGCTTATCTCAAGAAAATCATCAGAAGATTCACGAATATCCGGTGCATTAATAGGAACTCTAGGAGGTTTAGACGAACCAGATGTTACCTTATGTGTTACCTGCTTTCCAGTAGCACGCGAGGTAGCACTTACTTTTCCCTTGCCTTTAATTACTTGTTTCTGGACAGCAGCCAGGGGTTCATCTTCATCCGCTACCCAATCTTCCAATGTCTCCACAGATTGAGTCTTCTCTGCTTCAACCTTGTAGTTTTCATCCGAGTTGTGATCAGAGGAGAGACCAAGTGACTCTTCATCAGAAACTGTCATGGGATCAGAGGGAGTATTGGACTGAGATTTTGGGTTTGGATTGTTCCTTGCACTGATTCGGCTTGAAGTCCTCTTCTTGGAGGGTTGAGCAGCCGATTTGAAGGAAGAAGGGGATTTTCTTTTGGGTTTCTTGGTGGCGGTAACCGGTGGTTGAGAGGCAGTCACGATGGGAGTAGGTTGGACTGAGGTAGCAACCATGGAAGGCTCATCAATGGACATAGCCATAGATGGAGAGATGTTTAAAACCATGGGAGATAAGTTCATGGGTGAAGTAACACCCGAGACAATACCTAGTGACTCCTCTAATGGTGCATATCGGTTAGGGTTTTGGGAAGGCGATGTCATTATCGATTTTTTAGAGGTAGAGAATGAGAATTTTGAGAAGGGTTTTAATGTCGGAAGGTTACTGAGATAGAGAAAAAGACGATGGAGAGGAGGGAGTGTATCGGTGCCTGTGAGAGAGAAAGTGAGAGTAAATAGGGATAGGATTTTAGGAGGCTAGGAATGTGAATAGAGATAGAATTTATGTTAGATTTAACTCTTATCACCTAAATTAACTAAGACCCCTATTTTTACTCACATTTAAACTATCATAATTAAACTCCCCCTATTTACTTGCACACAAAATAACCACTCCCTACACATCCGGCCTACACAAAACGGCAGCCATCATCATTTTTTTTAAAGTTTAAAAGAAAATAAAATAAGATAAATAATATATATATATATATATATATATATATATATATATATATATATATTAAAGTTGGTGAGGAGAGCCATGGTGTGGACAAGACTTAGAGAAATGTTGCATTTGGTGTTGCCACATCATTACCACTCTTATAAATAAGAGACTTTTCAAATTCTTTTTCTTAGCTAATAGTATTAGTTACTATATAGGGTAACTATTATAGTTAACTACTATAGTAACGAATACTTATAATAGTAATGGTTACTATAATAGATAACTATTATAGTTAACTACTATAGTAACTAATACTTATAATAGTAATGGTTACTATAATAGGTAACTATTATAGTTAACTACTATAGTAACTAATACTTATAATAGTAATAGTTACTATAATAGGTAACTATTATAGTTAACTACTAATCCCTCCGTCCCACTTGAATTAGGACAAATTTCCATTTTGAGTGTCCCATTCGAATTAGGACAACCCAAAAATGGAAATATTTTATTTAAAGGGACTCACATTCACACTCACAACAACTTTCCACTCATTATTCTCTACCCCACTTTCTCTCTCTTACTTTACTTTTCATACTCACAACACCTACTCCACTAATACTTTTTCCTTAATCCCCGTGCCCAACCCAAAAATCCTAATTCAGATGGGACGAAGGGAGTATATAGTAACTAATACTTATAATAGTAATAGTTACTATAATAGGTAGCTATAATAGTTAACTATTACTCCCTATGTCCCAGACTAAGAGTCATACTTTCTATTTTGGTACATCCCAGAGTAAAAGTTTTTTCTTCATAAAATAGCAAAGAATATTTACTATTTATCTAACTCATTTTCTCTCATAATTTACTTTTATACTCACAAAACCAATCAACTTATTATTCCATCCCACTCATTCTCTCTCCAAATTTACTTTTACACTCACAACACTTACTTACTTTCATCATTTTTTAATCTCCGTACAAATAAGAGGTATGACTAACTAATACTATTAATAGTATTAGTTAATTATAATATTTAAATATAATTGTTAACTATAATAGTTACTATATAAGTTAATTATTATTATTAATAGTTTTAGTTAATCATAATTGTTACAATATATATTAACTATTACTATTAATTATATTATTTAATCATAATAGTTACTATATATGTTAACTATTACTATTAATACCATTAAGTTTTTTGAAATATTCATACAACAAACTTAAATGTACTTCTAAATTAATTTAAAAAAATGTATTACAACTATGTACAACCAAAGCTATGAAAATGTTTTGATTAATTTAAAATATACATATATTTTCAAATAAAATTATTAGGTTAATTTATCAATTAAAAACATCAAAAAAAGAAAATACAAAAACACTAACGGAATAGATTTCCGTGCGGAGCACGGGTTACCTACTAGTAACAGGTAAAATAAGGGAGTAACCGATTCCCATAACATTTTTAAAGATAAAATCCAAGATGTTAGGAAAATAGTTACTAGAGTATTTTACCACAATTAAAAATATTTGTTTAAGATTTTTTCAAAATTATAAACTCTTTAAGTAATAAAAGACTTTCAAACTTTGAAAACTTAATAAACAAATCTGAAAATCAAAGAATAAAAACTAATATAGCACACACTATGGATGGCCAAAACCGGTTCCGGGCCCGGTTCCGGTTCGGAACCGCCGATTCCGGTTCGGCATATATGTGACCCTGAACCGGCCTGTGCTTACCCCGGTTCCGGTTCCGGTTGGCACAATCCGATTCCGGTACGGTTCCGGTTCCGGTACGGTTCCGGTCCGGTTCCGGTCCAGTTCCGGTCCCCCCTTTAAAATTATTAAAAAACAAGGGATTTTCGGTCCGATTCCGGTCTGGTTCGCCATTTATGTGAACCGTAACCGGCCCGGACGAATGGCGGTTCCGGTTACTCCGGTTCCCGTTTATTCGCTGGTTTGCCCCGGTTCCGTGCTTTTCTGGTCCGGTTCCGATCCGATTTTCCGGTTCCGATCCGATTCCGGTTCCGTTTGGCCATCCCTAGCACACACTAATGTGTTAATGGCAACGATGATAACACTTAATATAACATACGTGATAAACATCTGTTGATAAATAAATTCGTATTAATTCATTTAAGCATGATAAACCCCATTTTTGAACACTTGAGGCAGAGATATGCTTCTTTAATAAGCATTTGAGACATAGCAAACTTGTTTTTCATTTTTTAATCATTTCAAACATAACAAGCTTTGGATTAAGCTTAATTTATACTTCTTTATCTATAAGGAAGCATTGTAGTAGCGAGCTCCGTGCCCCGAGTCCTTATAAAGTGTAAACATGCTTTAGCGATTTATACCGTTAAAGTAGGATACACTGTAGTAGCGAACTCCATATTCATAATACTTAGTACGAAATCACTTGATAACATCTCCCTTTGGCAAGAGTGCATCGTCACACCGAACGCCGTGCCCCGAGTTAATATGGAAATATTATAAGTGCTTTTTAGCCTTTATGCCTCTGATTTTATCAAAAATATTAGTGACTTTGTCACTTTTGAGTATAAATGGAGTTTCATCAATAATGTTACCTTGGGTGTTATCCTACCATAACACAAAGGTCAGTATGTGCCACCGTCAATGGATAGAAAAGACAACCCACTGACAGACTGAAAAAACATTGTTTTTTTTAATATGTAAATAAAACACTAATATACAGGTTTTACTTCAAGTGTTGTCAGCACTCGAGGTAACACAACATAACAAGGACAACTAGAGATTGCAAAGACCAAGAGAGTTTTTGAAGCTAGAAAATCTCTCGTGGTCTAAGGCCTTGGTAAAATGTCAGCAAGTTGATACTTGGTATCAATATGCTCTATATTAATTATGTCTTTTTCAACCATATCTCTTAAGAATTGATGACGGATGTCGATGTGTTTGGTGCAAGAGTGTTGGACGGGGTTTTTAAAAATATTGATTGCACTCAAATTATCACAGTACATGCTTAAGATATTTGTTGGTCCTAGGGACACAACAAGTGTATGAAAAGGAGGCTAGAGTGGGGGTGAATAGCCTACTTAAAAATTTCAAACCTTTTTCAAAATTCAACCAAGTGCTTACTCAATGAATTTTACGGTCAATGAAAACCACTAGTTCAAGAGTAATATGCATAGAAAAAGTTTTTGATTTAAATAAGGTAGAGTTGTTTTTGGATAAAACAATGCGGTAGGTAGATGCGGTAGATTGAGTGCGGTAGATAGAGTGCAGTAGGTTGAGTGCGGTATGTTGAGAGATTGAAAATTTGTGTCTTAGAAGTTTTGGCCAATGATAAGTTAGTCAGATTTTTAACTTATGCAATGTGGTAAACATACAAATACAATTCACAATAATTTGAATATCTGAAAAGATAAAAACACTAAACGACAAACAAAATTAACAATGAAGAACAATAAGAACAAGACTTGAAAGTAAAGTGCAGAAAATAAAGAGCAGTAAATAAATGACACAAAGATTTGGAAAGGTTTGATCTGTTAAAAGATCTACGTCCTTTACCAAGATGGTCAGTCTTGGATTTTGAATGAGGTATATATTGATTCACTTGAGTACATATTACAGAGATGAAGTATTGAATCAACATCTATTTTTTATGAAGAAAAATCCTAGACTTAGACCAATGTATCCCTAATGATGCAATTTATGTGATTGATCAATCGGGGTGAGTGCGTGTGTTAAGAATCAAAAGCTCTTTGAAATCTATATGATTTAGAGCCTATTGAATCTTATGTGTTACAAGGCTTGAGATTTATAGATAAAGGTTTCTGGAGTTATTGAAGACTATGAAGATTGTGCTTGATGACACGCCCCCAGGTCCCGGGATCCCCTAATAGAACCTCGAACCCGGATGCGCGTGACTAACAAGGAACAAGAAACTTAACAAGAAACTTAATGACATTTGTTTAACAAACTGACATGATATATATACTCTAGAGTAAGGAGCTATACTAGCTCACAACACGAGTTCTAGACAAGAAAATTAAAACCAAACTTAAATACATACATAGTGGAAACATGCCTAGCACATAAGCTGGCATCAAGAGTACTATACAAGATGTCTAGTGACAACAAGAACTGAACAAGACAGTCTACCCCAAAATAAGGAGTTATAAAACCCATAATACATCGTCCTCACCAAATGTAAAAGGACACAAGCCCCAAAAGAATCACGACCTGCGTAGTAAGCTCCCAGCTAAGTCGAGCCTCACTGCGCACTATCCTTCCTTTGATCTAAGGAAAACAATTAAACAAGAAACGGGGTGAGATAAATCTCAGTAAGCTATTAGATGCAACTACATGACATGTTATCATGTAATTCAAGTAGATACTCAAGTAATCATATATCAAGTATTATCAAGTAACAAGTATATGAGAGGCTAAGCCACTCATCAAGTAGCACATAAGGCTAAACAAGCAAGCTATAAAGGATATTGTTTCCTTCCTTATTCCTCCCAAGAATACCATTGTTGTCGTAGCTTGTATTACTTTGACAATCACGATCAATAACAAGAACTGATTATTCAGTATATATCAGAAGACCCGGTAACCAGTGTCATTCCCAATACCAAGACTCACGAGTGTTCACGAGGTGTTCAAGAGTTTAGCATTCACTTAAGTCAGGCGTATTGCTCCAACTAAGGAAGCTATGCCCTTACTATGGCCGGTAGTAAGGGGTCAAGCGCAAATACATAGGGACCCGATTGTCACTTAAGCCCCAGCTCTCGCGACAAGCGTGAACCTATATATTTCTGAACAAGCAAGGAGAACCAGCTGGACTCACACAAGAATGTACAAGTAGATATTTACTTGAACTACGGGAGAAGAACTAATCCAAAAGTAGTGGACTAGCTCAACAAGGAACATGCTTCAAGTAATCAAGAAGTCACCTTGTTATCAAGCAACTATATGCAATGTTTGCACATACACAACAAGAACATGTCTCCTACAAGTTAGTGCTTGTTCATAGCACATTCAAGTTCACTACCATACATATGTATTGGTGTCAAGCCATGTACAAGATTTTATTATCTTATATTCAAGTCTTAATCCATTTCTATGGATGTTCAAGCCATGTACAAGATTTTAAATGTCTTATATTTCAAGTTATAATTCCAATCTTTGAACATTCAAGCATGTATAAGAGTTATACATTTACTCTTACAAAATCTCAATCCTATTCTTAGGATGTTCAACTTCAAGACTTTATACTAATGCCCATAAGGTGCACAATCATTGGATTCACAGCAAGTATAACACATTAGTGCTTGTTCATAGCACTTTCAAGACATATAAAAGAGTTATTACTCTTATACTTAAGTTCTCATTTGAGTTCTATAAGTATTAATGTTCAAATCTAAGTTCTAATGCCCCCAAAAGGTTCAATTACACTTGCTAGGACATCTTATACCAAGGCTATATGCCTTAGGAGGGATAAGCTTTCATTTCAATTTGAATTTAAAACACTTTAGTTGGAACAGGGGACCGGGCGGGCGCTCAATGTGGACCAGGCGGGCGCTCATCCAAACATTTCTGAAACCCAAATCTTCTGGCCAAAAGGGCGGGCGCCTGGTCACTAACCGGGCGGGCGCCTGGTCCTAATTTCAGCAAACACCAAATTCTTTCACAGGCTTAGAAATCTCCGTCCCCAAGCGTAGGAGTAACTTTTACTACCATTTTAACACATACCCAAGGATGCCAACAACTCAAAACTAATACTTTCATTTCAATTTCCTTTCTTTATACAATAGGATATACTCCCTTTGTCCCACAATTACAAGTACCACAAAAATCATCCCAAACACGAAATTAACATTCACAAGTATCAGGAATAACATTTATGCATGTTATTACAAGCAAGGGGGAGCTAATAACTTACCTAGTCAAAAATCAAAGCGACCCAAATAATTTTCTGTTCGGCCTGGAACGCTCTATTCAACGCCACGAATATTAATCTGGGATCAGAATCAAGAACGGAAGGATAATTAAACTCGAGGAGTCGAGAATAGGGTAAACTTTAACCCTAGCTTTTCAGAACAGAGGAAGCAACGTAATGATTTGGGTAAAAATGCCTTCCTCAGGCAAACCCAACAAAGATATACATTCAAGTTTGGGGAAATGACACTTAGGCCCCTCAAGTTTCACTTTTAACAAAAAGGCCCCTAATATCAAATTTTCACAAATGACCCAAAAGTCAAAACTAGACATTTAACCACCTTAACTATTTAAAGCAGTTAAAAAAATTTAACCCAAGTAAAACTAACACATAATATGCAAGTTCAAGAATTTAACAAGTCACATATTTAACGAGAATAAGGATGGGCGTTACACTTGAAGATTCGAAGGATTCTGGAAATCTTGAATATGATCTTCAATCACCAAGAATTTTAACAACAATTTCTCTCTTGGAATCTCAGCAATGTTCAATGAAGAACTCAAGGACTATTTATAGCCTTGAAGGAGAAACTAGACGTTTGAATTCTTGGAGGATAATTTTTTAGGACAATGAGCTGTTGATGTCTGATTGGAGCTCAGTCTGAGTTGTCATTTTGTTGCAGAGTAGTGGTGGTCCAACTGTACTTTTGTAGTCATTGGATGACAGTTGTGTTCAAATTTAAAATTTGAATTTTGCAACATTCCAAACTAACCTGAGGTTTTGGACACTAGCTTGACCATGGTTAGTTTGAACCAAACTTGATTAACCTTAACTTTAGTTATATGCGGCAAACTTGATCCATGCAGTAGCTTTGGGCATGCGGCAGATTGACTTGTGCAGCAGACTTGTACATGCGGTAGGCAATGCCTTGATCGCATATCTCCAGACATAGAAAAATTTAGGGGTCCTAATTAACTAAGCCTATCAAACTAAAAAGTGAACTATTCTAAATGAAGTACAAGTACTTCTTACAATAAATCCTAAAGTCCACAAAATGTAAAATTAGGTTATGGGATAAATCAAATTTAAGGTAATAGGAGTGGTTTATAATAAGCATACATAACAACTTGGTTGAATAGGTATTCCTACGTTTTAACATTTACCCACATGTTAAAGATGGTGAAAGTTATCCATAAATAACCATTTATGAATAACTCTCTTTTAATCCATTCTCCATGTATTTAGTTTCAATTTCCACCTTATAATAACCTGAAATATGAACCAAAAATACAGACATCTAGAAAATAATATTAGGACATCAGTATAAAAATTATTATGGAAAGAAATGTAAAACTATAACACATTTTCCGTCGGGTAACACATGACTGCCAGTGATAGCATCTGAGGTAACACCTCTGTTTACACTAACATGAGTGTCCATTTTTATCATAACTTTGTCCCTAATTTTTTTTTTTCGAATTTTTTTCCACCGGTCTCTTAATACTTGCAAAATCTAAATGTTTGTAATGAATATTACAAGATTATACATGAATTTTGCCACCATATTATACAAAAAGTTATGTCCCTTAAAATGAAACTTGGACACTCATTTAGGGACAAAGGTAGTATTATTTTTCTTTTAATTATGCATGCAGTCCCTAAGATTTCAATCCCTTTTTAAATTCTCCCCACCCCCTTTTAAGAAACAATAAATCTTAGGAAGAAATTTCGAGTTAAAGTAGGAAACTTAAACTTATAAGACCAGCCATAAAGCCGGGCGGGGCATGTGACTAACACATTCATGTTCCATAATCAAACCTTTTGACCCCCTCTATTTTGAATCTCTAGTTTTAAAAGTGACTAGATATAAGTTTTTTCAATGTTCCTTTAAAAACAGAAGTAGCGACTCTAAACAAATAAAAATGGATTGGAAGTACTAGGGAATTAGCATTTAGGACATCTTAGTGCTCTTCCCGGGGTATCTACAACAGGACTCCATTTCTTTTGTATGTTTGTAATCCTTTAAGGTTTAGGACTCTTGTAACCCTATATAAGTCAAGTAATGGTTGTAAACACATTGTAACGCCATATAGATTGATTATAGAGTACTCCCTATATCCCAGTACAAGTGAGACTAATATCGTTTTCAGTCCGTCCCACTACAAGTGAGATTGCCCAAAATGAAAATGTTTTAATATTTTTATATTCAACCAACCCCACTAATTAACCCCATTCATTCATTCTCTTCATTTTCCACCACTCAATTTATTCAACCAACACTACTATTTACCCTACTCATTCTCTCTATTCATTTTCTACCACACACACACTACATTTTTCTTAATTATTGTGCCCCAAAAGTTGGTCTCACTTGTGGTGGGACGGAAGGAGTATAATTAAAGCTTGGTAGTGCCCCTAGATGTAGTCCAATTTATAGATAAATTGGGTAACATTTCTTGTGTTGTGTGATTGTGTTTGCTTATTTTCTCTTTCTTTGTTTTTCTCATATGATAGCCCCTGATTTCTCAAAGCTGCTGCTGGCTATTAATCTGGTGGGGTCTTGATTCTGATTATGATCCTCAATAAGAGCATCTACAGTCATAAACCTCTTAAAAGGTTTATTCAGACTGCCACGTCATGCAACAGCAGTACTTTATAACCCACTCATCTTATAACCTCTAACAGTTTTTTTGGCTCACAACTATAAACCTCTAAAAAGGTCTATAGTATTTATAAAGTTACAATATTCTATTATATAACAATATAAATTACAAGTAATATTAAATTATAATAAATTATAAATTATTAATATATGAAATAATATTAAAAAACTATTTATTTAATTAGAATAATACATTAAAAATTTATTTAATCATCAACGTAATACAATAAATTTATTGAAGAAATAAGTACTACGATACAACTTAATTTTCATTGTTATTTCCTCCGAAACGTTCCCAAATACGCTCGACCAAGTCAGATCGGAGTTTAGAATGCACTGCACGATCGCGTATTTCTAAATGCCATTGGAGATATTGTTCAAATTCTTGAGTAGATCCTTGCGCAACGGGTGTCTGAGGAACTTGTACATTTCTATCAGACCAATCACATATTGCATTTCCTTCGTCCTCTAAGATCATATTATGCAATATGATGTATACGTACATTATATCTTTCAATTGTTCTCTGCGCCAAAAACGTGATGCACCTCACCTCAAAGAATCGCCCAACGAGCTGGGAGGACTCCAAAAGCTCGTTCAACATCCTTTCTTGCGGCCTCTTGCATTTGCTTAAACTTCTTCCTCTTAGGGTCTTCAGGACGTGGAGAACTTTTAACTAACGTAGGCTATTCAGGATAAATACCATCTTCCCGATAATACCTGTCGCGACCCCGACCCCACGGGACCGGAGTACGCGAGCTGGACGTCGACTTAGAACCAATACACCAATTTACTGAAGATAAAAATTTTATTTTATACCAAAAGGTAATACAAGGTTTTGTAAATCAAAGTTTAATAATAACAAAGTACCACTAACATAAGCTCCACAAGCTTATACCCCAAAATATAACATATACAATTCTTAATGACGTCATTGTTTGGTGACACTATCCCAAGGTTATACATTTAAATAATGCAAACCGAATAACAACCTTCCCCAAAAAGCTATATCTGCATTCGACGTCCTGTCTCGTGATCAGCGAATCTAATCCTTTCCACCTGGGGGGGGTTAAGGAAAAACAAAGACAAAAGAAAAGGGGGTGAGATAAATCTCAATAAGTTACTAATGCAACTACATGACATGCTAATATGCAATAGGCAATAAACAGCATAATAATCCACGTAGCACATAACAATTATCAGATAACAGATAGCAGCGGAAATAAACACCTTACAAAGGATATTAGCCAAGGTTTCCAAATCGATAGACCCAAATAAAGGATCGCTGCACAGCTTCAACAATCAACCAATCAACATCTTCATAGTAGCATGAAAGCCGAAGAGAAAACCCCGGTACCGGAACAATAACCAAGTAACATGTCACAAAGGACGGGAGATATGCCACAAAGTCATACTCCAAAAAGTTAGCTAGACTACTTCACAATGGAAGCTAGCTCATCTCATTCCAAGGCCAATCTGGAAGAGGAAAATATGGGCAAAACAATGGTCAACATTATAATGGACTTGGCTCGGGCCATTATAATCTTTCCCATCGCCCGACACAACCACAAATACCAGCTGGACTTCCAAATAAAGGCTAAGTAATAAAATACTAGCACAATAAATAACCATTGATTCCAAAGTAGGGAATCCTTCCAATTAATCACCAAAAAGATGAATAAATCAAACACACATCATAAAGGTGCTTCAACATTCCGAAACAAAGATTAATCAAATCCCATAACACATATATTCACAAAGGAACCATTTTCATTATTAGAGTATTCCAAAATAGCCATTTAAGTCTAAGAGGACAAAGCCCAAAACCAGGGTTAAAGTTATAACCTAAACCAAAATCAACTAAAGAATAAGTGCCAGGAAAAGGGGGCGGGCGGGCGCTTGGAAGGGGGCGGGCGGGTGCTCATTTCATCAGTAGGTTGGCCGAAGGAAAAAGGCCAGGTGGGCGGGCGCCTGGTCGACGGCTGGAGGGATTCTCAGCTGGGTTTGCACCATTTCGACCAAAAATCCACCCATTCACAAAATGCTCAAAATCAACTCTTTTAACAAGTTTCATAATGAACCAAAACAACAACTAAGCTTATGGGAGATCTAAACAACATCATCCAACAACTTAAGCCAAGATTAAATCTCCACATTCCCAAAAACACCATTTTTAACCAAAACACAAATAACTCCCCAAATAAAATCCAAACTCAACCAAACATCAAATATAACAACTTAAGCATTATATGAACATGATATGAACAATTTAGCATAACAATGGGGGAAAAGAAACTTACTTGGAATTTCTCAAAGATGACGGAATTCAAATATTTTTGGTTCTACGCGATCCTATCGACGATTTAAACACATTTCATAAAATGGGTAATAAGAAAAGATGAGAGGAAGAGGATGAAAATGAAGAGAAGGGAGAGGAAAAACTTACCCTTTTCTTGGAGAGAGAGAGAGTTTACTGAGAATGGGGAAATGAGGGAGAAGGGAGGAAGAAGAAGGAGGATGTTTTAAAAATGTTACACTTAAGCCCCTCCGCTCCAAACTAACGCAATTAATGTCACGACCCGAAATCCCGCCTCTAAATTTTAGTATTTAATAATTATTATTTATTTATTCGATTAATTATTTATGTGAGCATTTTGTGTTTTATAATGTTAAATTGTGTCTAGCTTATTTGGGTAATATTGTGTTAAGTGAGAAATAGGAGAATTATTTGATTAGAGGGTTATTTGGGGTTTTATTGCGATAGTTCGAAGCGGAGGGGCTTAAGTGTAACTTTTATTTTAAACTTAACCTCCTTCCTCCTTTCCTTCTTCCTCATTTTCTCATTTCTCAGTAAAGTCTCTCTCTCTCTCCAAAAGAAAAGGTAAAATTTCTCTCTCCCTTCTCTCTTCATTTCCTTCCTCTTCCTCTCATTATTTCTCATTTCTTAAAACATGGAACTTGTTTAGATCGTCGATAGGATCGTAGGAAGCCAAGAAATTTCGAGTTCCGTCACCTTTGAGAAAATCCGGGTAAGTTGCTTTCCCCATTTATGTTAAAAAATGCTCATCTTTAACTCCATTGATGCTCTAGTTGTTATATATGGCTTATTTGGTTGATTTGGAACCTATTTGTAAATTCTTCATATTATTGTGAAATTTGGGTGTTTGAATCATTCCTTGGTTAGGGTTGTCCAAATGTTGCTAGATGAGTTATTTTAGGCTTAGAAGTTGTTTTGGCACTTGGGTAAACTAGTTGGGAGTGTTGGTGTTGATTGGGGTTGAAGTGGTGAATTTTGGGGTTGAAATTTGGGTAGAAGAACCTAGGAAGAATTCTGGGTTTTGCTGATTTTGGTTGGAGGCGCGCGCATCCTATTGGGGTGAGGCGCGCGCACCCCTCCATCTCACCTTGTGCGTTTTTCTTCTGTTTATAGGAGGCGCGCGCACCCTATGTGTGGGAGGCGCGCGCACCCTTTGTATCCCTGTTGGTGCCTTTCTTTCTGATTAAGGGAGGCGCGCGCACCCTGTTGGTGGGAGGCACGCGCACCCCCTTCCTTTCTGTGAAAATTATTCGCTTCTTGTCCAATCTTTCGAAGGCTATAACATCTTCGTCCGGACTCCGTTTTAGTCAAGTAAGCTCTCGTTTTAAAGCTCTTTTAGCGTACTATGAGATGAGGTGGTTTATTCGGTTGGGATTTAGTTTTAGATTGTGTTGAGTTTTCAGTAGGTGTTCTATAAAACAAAACGTTTATGATCGGTCCGTTGTGTCCAAGAACTCCCTTTTTGTTTGTTATGGACTAGGTTGTATCCTTAGTCTAGGTTTTGGTATTACTCTGGTAGACTTAAATGGTCATTGTGGAATACTCTAGTGTTGAAAATGATTCCTTTGTGAACAAATGTGTTATGGAAGTTGGTTATTGATTATTTGGAAATGTTGGGACACTTTCGTAATGAGTAGATGTTTAGGGTCATTTTGGTGATAATCATTGTGCTACTTGTGAGCGACCGTTTGGGTAGTACTCTTTACGAGTAACTCGCGTGTATCGTCGTTAGGATGTGTTTGGTATGGGTCCTTGTTTTAGTGTCATCTTGTTTTAATAACCAATATTGTTGGGCCCTTTTATGAGCAATTCCGTTATTGTTGTTGAACTCTTTTATGAGAAACTTCTTGCTATCGTTGTTGTTAAAACTCTTCATGAGTAATCGTTGTATCCTTATGGTGATTATTTGGTAAGGTTCCCTACTTTGGAATCATTAGTTGTTTATCGTGCTAGTATTTTATTACTTAGCCTTTACTTGAAAGTCCAGCTGGTATTTGTGTGTTTCGGGCGATGCGAAAGATTTTAATGGCAATGAGCTGAGTCCATTATAATTCTTGACCATTGTTTGCCCCATTATTACCCTCCTCCAGATTGGCCTTGGATGTGAGATGAGCTAGCTCCTTTCTTGGGAACAGTCTAGCTATTATAAGGGGTTGCGACTTTGTGTCGTATACTCAGTTATCGTTTGGTTATTGGTTCCGGTACCGGGGTTTTCTCTTCAGCTCTTATGCTGCTATCGTTGATTGGTTTATCGGCTCTTTGATGCTGCTTATTGATGCTGCTCTTCGATGCGGCCCTATCGTCAGTGATCAGATTGTTATATCCTTTATTGGGGAAACCTTGGCTCAGTATCCTTTGTTAGTTGTTTATTTCCGCTGCTATCTGTTAAATGATATTTTCTATGTGCTATGTGATATATTATTATATTCTATTGCATCTTAGCATGTCATGTAGTTGCATTAGTAACTTATTGAGATTTATCTCACCCCCTTTCTTTTATCTTTGTTTTTCCTTAACCCCCCCCCCCAGGAGGAAAGGAATAGGATTTGCGGATCGAGGAGGACGTCGAGAGGATTGAGATTTTGGGCAGGTTGTTATTGATCGGTTTGCATTATTTAAATGTATAACCTTTTGGGGATAGTTTTACCAACAATGACGTCATTAAGATTTGTAATCTTTTGTATTTTTGGTGTAAGCTTGTGGAGCTTATACTAGTAGTTTGTTGTTGTGGTTAAACTTGGATTTCTAAAACTTTGTTTTAAACCTTTTGGGTATAAAAATGGAATTTTTATCTTCAATATTTTAGTAATTGTGTGTTAAGTCGACGTCCAGCTCGCGAGTTCCCGGCCCGCGGGGTCGGGGTCGCGACAATTAAACCCCAAATAACTCTCTATTCAAAATGATTCCCCTATTTCACACTTAACACAATATTACCCAAATAATGCTAGACATAATTAAATATCATGAAACACAAAATACTCAAATAATCAAATAAATAAATAAATAATTATTTAATACTAGAATTTAGAGGCGGGTTTTCGGGTCGTGACATTCACTCCCCCTTAAAGAAAATTCGACCCGAATTTTAAAGAGACTTACCCGAACCAAAAAGCCACGGATATTTCCGTTCCACCTCTCCTCGAAGCTCCCACGTTGATTCCTCAACATCATGATTTCTCCAAAGAACTCTAACCAACGATATGCTCTTATTCCTCAACTCTTTGACTTTAGTATCTAGAATCCGAACCGGTCGCTCCTCATAAGACATGTCGGGCTCGATATCCTCGGGTATCCTCGGTAACACGTGAGATGGGTCACGTAAATACTTACGAAGCATAGAAACGTGGAAAACGTTGTGCAAACGATCAAGAGAAGATGGCAATGCAAGTCGATACGCTAGAAGTCCCACTTTATCCAAAATCTCAAACGGTCCAATAAATCTCGGAGCCAATTTACCCTTCTTTCCAAACCTACGAATACCCACCTTCGGGGATACTTTCAAAAACACGAAATCTCCGGTCTGAAAATTTAAATCTCGCCTTCGGTGGTCCGCATAACTCTTATGTCGACTCTGGGCTGTTTTCAGTCGGTCTCGAATAATTTTCACCTTTTCCACCGAGTCCTGAACCATGTCAACACCCCAAAGTTTTGCTTCCCCAACCTCGTCCCAACAAATAGGCGATCTACACTTTCTCCCATATAAATCCTCGTAGGGAGCCATCTCAATGCTAGCCTGGTAACTATTGTTGTAAGAGAATTCTACTAACGGTAGATGTCTATCCCAAGAATCAGAGAAGTCTATCGAACACGCCCGAAGCATATCCTCTAAGATCTGGATGGTCCTCTCGAACTGACCGTCAGTCTGAGGGTGAAAAGCTGTACTGAATCGCAAGTCTGTACCCAAAGCCACTTGTAACGCTTTCCAAAATCTGGAAGTAAACCTCGGGTCACGATCTGACACAATGCTAACCGGGATCCCATGCAATCTCACAATCTCATTTATATAAAGGGTCGCGAGTTTCTCCATCGAGTATCGAATATCCATCGGTAAGAAATGAGCGGTCTTGGTCAGTCTGTCCACAATTACCCAAACGCTATCATATCCCCTACGGGTACGAGGTAGTCCCGTAACAAAATCCATTGTCACATGTTCCCACTTCCATTCTGGAATCTCTAACGGTTGAAGTAGTCCCGCGGGTCTCTGATGCTCGGCTTTGACTTGTTGACAAGTTAAACACCTCGATACATACTCAGCTATTTCCCTCTTCATATCGTTCCACCAAAATTGTTGCCTCAGATCTTGGAACATCTTCGTGCTACCCGGATGAATAGTGTATCTCGATTTGTAACCCTCATCTAAAACTTGCCTCTTTATTCCATCAACATCGGGTACGCACAAACGACCAACGAAAGTCAACACCCCATTCGAACCAATAGTAAAATCCTCGAAATTCTTCTCTTTCATTTTAGCCATTATTTTCACCAACTCCGGATCTTCCTTCTGAGCAACCTTTATCCTTTGAATTAGGGTCGGAGATACCCCAATATTCGCAAAAATCGCCCCACGTCTCGATTCACGAGGACACCAATCTCGAACATCCTCAAGCATTTTCCATTCTCGAACCATCATCGAAGCCACATAAGATTTTCTACTAATCGCATCGGCTACTACATTCGCTTTCCCGGGATGATAGGATATCTTACAATCATAATCTTTCAAAAGTTCCATCCATCGACGCTGTCGGTTATTAAGCTCCTTCTGAGAGAAAAGGTACTGCAAACTCTTATGATCCGTGAAAATTTCAAACTTCGCCCCGTAAAGGTAGTGTTTCCACTTCTGAAGAGCAAATACGATAGCCGCCAATTCCATATCGTGCGTCGGATAATTCTGTTCACTCGGGCTCAACTTCCTCGAAGCATACGCGATAACTTTCCCATTTTGCATCAAGACACAACCCAAACCTTCTTTCGAAGCGTCACTGTAAATTACTAAGTCGTCGTTCCCATTCGGTAACGCAAGAATCGGTGCGGTGGTCAACCTCCTCTTCAACTCCTCAAAACTGTTGTTACATTTTTCAGTTCACACAAACGGAACATTCTTTCGGGTCAACTGAGTCATCGGTGTAGAAATCCGCGAAAATCCTTCTATAAACCTCCAGTAATACCCGGCTAAGCCCAGAAAACTTCTAATCTCAGTCACGGTTTCCGGTCGCTTCCAATCCATAATGGCCTCTATTTTCGAAGGGTCCACAGAAATCCCATCTTTAGAAATGACAGGCCCCAGAAATGAGACTTTCTCAAGCCAAAATTCGCACTTACTAAACTTCTCAAATAGTTGCTCCTTCGAAAGGACGGATAAAATTGTTCTCAAATGTTGCTCATGCTCCTCTCGAGATTTTGAATAGACAAGAATATCATCGATGAAAACCACTACGAACGAGTCAAGGTAAGGATGGAAAATTCGGTTCATCAAGTCCATAAACACGGCGGGTGCATTAGTCAACCCAAACGGCATAACCAAGAATTCATAATGACCGTACCGGGTGCGAAAAGCAGTCTTCTAAACATCATCCGATCGAATCTTTAGTTGATGGTACCCACTCCTCAAATCAAGTTTAGAAAACACAACTGAGCCTTGAAGTTGGTCGAACAAATCATCAATGTGCGGTAGAGGGTATTAATTCTTCACCGTTACTTGATTCAACTTCCGGTAATCAATACACAGTCTCAACGAACCATCTTTCTTTCTCACAAACAAAACCGGTGCTCCCCACGGGGAAACACTAGGGCGGATAAACCCTCGATCAAGCAACTCTTGCAACTGAACCTTTAGTTCCTTCAACTCTGTTGGAGCCATTCTATACGGTGCTTTCGAAATCGGAGCTGTACCCGGTAAAAGATCTATACAAAACTCTATCTCACTATCGGGAGGCATATTATATTCGGAAGAGAAAACATCGGGAAATTCCCGTACGACCCGAACACTTTCCAAACCAGGGGATTCCTTCTTGGTGTCTAACACACTAGCCAAGTAACCCTCACAACCCCTATGCAATAATTTTCTCGCTTTCACATAAGAAACTAAACGAACTTTTCTATTCAAAGGACTAGCCTCAAAAATAAACTTAGGCACGTCGGGAATAGAAAAAGTAACAACTTTCTTACGACAATCAACAGAAGCATGAAACTTGCTCAACCAATCCATACCCAAAATAACATCAAAGTCTTGAATTGGAAGGACTACCAAGTCTGTACATAAGACACGACCACATATAACCACATCACAAGCACGCAATACTCTATCAGATATCAAGCATTCTCCTATGGGGGTCGACACCTCTAGCACATAAGGTAAAGACTCAAATGCAGCATTTAGCATAGAAGAAAATTGCACAGATATGTAAGAATGCGATGATCCTGGATCTACTAACGCACGTGCGCTCACATTAGACACAGAAACAATACCTCCAATAACGGATGGATCATCGGTAGCTTGTTGTTGATTCATGGAAAATACCCTTCCTTGGACCTTGGGCTTTCCCGCAGCATCTCTTTTCTGACCCTGAGTAGTACCAACTCCTGACCCAGATGGTTGTCCTCTACTCCTCGGGCAATCTCTCACAAAGTGCCCCATTTGACCACAATTGGTACATTTACCCTGTTTCTTCCAACACATATCCTCCATATGGCCTTCCCTCTGACAATAGGTACAAGGCTTCCTATTCTGATTTCCCGGAGTAGTACCCAGATTCCTCGGTGCGGGTTGTCCCTTAAACTGAGATGGTGCTCCCGAATTACCTCGGTTATCTGAACGGTGTTGTGCTTGAGATTTAGCATGGCTTCCTTGCTTACCCGTATTCGATGCCTCGGTTTTCCTCTTATGTTCCCCAATGTCTTGCTCGATTAAGTATGCACGGTCTACCGCATCCTGGAATGTCACAATCCTCTGGGCTATAAGCTGAGTACGGATGGATGTCTTCAAACCGCGGATGAACCTCATGGCTTTCTGCTCCTCAGTCCTCACAAGATAGTCACAGTACCGGGCTAATTCTGTGAACTTAGCCGAGTACTGAGCTATAGACAACAAACCTTGCTCCAAGTTGAGAAGCTCGATCTCTTTTCGGTTTTGATCCACTACCGGAATGAAATGCTCCTTGAATTTCCGCACAAACAATTCCCACGCATACACTGTGTGAGTATCATCCCAACTCGCTTTAACCCCTTTCCACCAATGCTCGGCGGCACCCACAAGCTTATAAGCCGCGAACCGGACCTTGTCCTCATCGGTGCAACCAAAGACATCGTAAATTTTCTCCATTGATTCTATCCATATCTCGACCTTCTTCACATCGGGTTCCCCATTAAACTCCACCGGTTTCAGTTTCAAAAATTGTTCCAAACCATATCGAGGAGGTGGTGCTTGTTATACTCTCGGACCTTGGTCATGTATGGCCTTCATGAACGCCTCAAACATGCCCTGAAACATTGCACGGGCTTCATCTCTTGTCTCATTCTGATTTGAAGTACCGGCATTACCTTCACCACTTCTTCTTCGAACCATTTCGAACAAGTACCTGCATAAAACAACAACCGTTACTCACTCCGAACATGACTACCCTCCTAGGTCATACTAATCCACCTATACTTATACTTAGAGCTAACCAATAGCTCTGATACCAACTGTCGCGACCCCGACCCCGCGGGACCGGAGTACGCGAGCTGGACGTCGACTTAGAACCAATACACCAATTTACTGAAGATAAAAATTTAATTTTATACCAAAAGGTAATACAAGGTTTTGTAAATCAAAGTTTAATAATAACAAAGTACCACTAACATAAGCTCCACAAGCTTATACCCCAAAATATAACATATACAATTCTTAACGACGTCATTGTTTGGTGACACTATCCCAAGGTTATACATTTAAATAATGAAAACCGAATAACAACCTTCCCCAAAAAGCTATATCCGCACTTGATGTCCTGTCTCGTGATCAGCGAGTCTAATCCTTTCCACCTGGGGGGGGTTAAGGAAAAACAAAGATAAAAGAAAAGGGGGTGAGATAAATCTCAATAAGTTACTAATGCAACTACATGACATGCTAATATGCAATAGGCAATAAACAACATAATAATCCACGTAGCACATAACAATTATCAGATAACAGATAGCAGCGGATATAAACACCTTACAAAGGATATTAGCCAAGGTTTCCAAATCGATAGACCCAAATAAAGGATCGCTGCGCAGCTTCAACAATCAACCAATCAACATCTTCATAGTAGCATGAAAGCCGAAGAGAAAACCCCGGTACCGGAACAATAACCAAGTAACATGTCACAAAGGACGGGAGATATGCCACAAAGTCATACTCCAAAAAGTTAGCTAGACTACTTCACAATGGAAGCTAGCTCATCTCATTCCAAGGCCAATCTGGAAGAGGAAAATATGGGCAAAACAATGGTCAACATTATAATGGACTTGGCTCGGGCCATTATAATCTTTCCCATCGCCCAACACAACCACAAATACCAGCTGGACTTCCAAATAAAGGCTAAGTAATAAAATACTAGCACAATAAACAACCATTGATTCCAAAGTAGGGAATCCTTCCAATTAATCACCAAAAAGATGAATAAATCAAACATACATCATAAAGGTGCTTCAACATTCCGAAACAAAGATTAATCAAATCCCATAACACATATATTCACAAAGGAACCATTTTCATTATTAGAGTATTCCAAAATAACCATTTAAGTGTAAGAGGACAAAGCCCAAAACCAGGGTTAAAGTTATAACCTAAACCAAAATCAACTAAAGAATAAGTGCCAGGAAAAGGGGGTGGGCGGGCGCTTGGAAGGGGGCGGGCGGGCGCTCATTTCATCAGTAGGTTGGCCGAAGGAAAAAGGCCAGGTGGGCGGGCGCCTGGTCGACGGCTGGGAGGGATTCTCAGCTGGGTTTGCACCATTTCGACCAAAAATCCACCCATTCACAAAATGCTCAAAATCAACTCTTTTAACAAGTTTCATAATGAACCAAAACAACAACTAAGCTTATGGGAGATCTAAACAACATCATCCAACAACTTAAGCCAAGATTAAATCTCCACATTCCCAAAAACACCATTTTTAACCAAAACACAAATAACTCCCCAAATAAAATCCAAACTCAACCAAACATCAAATATAACAACTTAAGCATTATATGAACATGATATGAACAATTTAGCATAACAATGGGGGAAAAGCAACTTACTTGGAATTTCTCAAAGATGACGGAATTCAAATATTTTTGGTTCTACGCGATCCTATCGACGATTTAAACACATTTCATAAAATGAGTAATAAGAAAAGATGAGAGGAAGAGGATGAAAATGAAGAGAGAGAAGGGAGAGGAAAAACTTACCCTTTTCTTGGAGAGAGAGAGAGTTTACTGAGAATGGGGAAATGAGGGAGAAGGGAGGAAGAAGAAGGAGGATGTTTTAAAAATGTTACACTTAAGCCCCTCCGCTCCAAACTAACGCAATTAAACCCCAAATAACTCTCTATTCAAAATGATTCCCCTATTTCACACTTAACACAATATTACCCAAATAATGCTAGACATAATTAAATATCATGAAACACAAAATACTCAAATAATCAAATAATCAAATAAATAATTATTTAATACTAGAATTTAGAGGCGGGTTTTCGGGTCGTGACAATACCCTTTCGTATATTGTGTGCCATTTACCGTAAATTGAACTTCTGGAGAGGATCCTTCTAATACATTGTTGAATAATATCGATTTAAGCACATTGATATTATTGTTTGAACCAGCAACACCAAAAAATGCTTCTAACATTATAGTTGGAACTCCTTGATCACCCCAAATAAATTGGCCTTTCCACGCAATAGGAAAGTTTTTTCATTGCCAATGCACGCAATCAATACTTCCTAGGATACCGGGAAAGCCATGTTTATCTGAATCTTGTTGAAGCAAACGTTGGATGTCGTGAGAATTAGGCCTTCTTAAGAATACACTGTTGGGTTTTGAGGCAACATTCGCAGCGGAAGACGGCAATATAAAATAAACAAAACCCTAAGCCCCAAGATCCATTCATGATGATTAAATTAATAGCAAGATGAATTTAGAATACTAACCGTTCTAGAGCGTTTAAAATTTTCGGATCTTCAAATCTTCAAGTCTTTAAGCTTTAGATTTGATCTCCTTGTTCTTTGCGTTCATCGGATCACGATCATAGGAACACGAACTTGAGATGCTAAAGCAAACATCCTCTATGTGTATCCACACGCGAACGAATATCTAGAACCATTATAGATCTGGATTGCTAGACCCATTAGAAAACACACTTTTCTAATCTTCAAAGGCTACATGAATTTATTGGTGTTCTTAAGCTTTTGATTCTCAATCTAAACTCAAGAATGTGTTTCTCAAACACACGGAGGCTACCAATAATGATACAATATCAACTCACTCTGATTAGGGTTAAGAGAGGGGTGTTTATACTCATTAATCCTAAACCCTTTAGGAGAAATAGATCAAAACCCATCAAAACACGAAATCAGCAAACTGGGCCTGAACAGGGCCTGCTCGGCCGAGTCCTTTAAGGTGCTCGGCCGAGCACCTCTGTACCAAAAGTAAAAAAAGTTTCTGTAACTCTTGCTCGGCCGAGTCCTTTGTGGTGCTCGGCCGAGCACCACCAGAAACTTAATTTTATCCTTTTAAACAATTGGTTCTTTTGTGTGTGACCCCATAGGATTATATTAAGTTGGTAATGAGTCCAACCAAAGTCAAACCCATAAGTCATGAGCGGACTCTAGCAAGCCATCATGACTACCCAATTAATATAACTTAAACAAAGTTCGTCATCCTCATAGAACATATCACAATCCTTTTGTCACCCGATATCATATTGAACATAAATTATGGTCAACGTCAACTTATCTCGTTCAATGCTTTCTGTAGACACCCCGATCTCGCACCCCCTAAAACCTTCCCTTAATCGGTCTAAATCGCGACAATCGACCTAAACCCCTAGATTTGGCCGTACGGACTACCGTACGCCTTATCGGTGCATCGGATACAAAAACCGAGTCCAGATTCAAGATCAGGACTCAAAACCGAGTAAAAAAATCTATCCTCGAAATTTCGCGTGTCGGGACCCATCGCCGGGTCCCGCACTGCCTAAAATGCCTTTTACTCGTCATCTTATGCATTTATAATATTATCTATGTTTTAATTTCATTCTAACCTTTTTCTAGGTACACCGGTGTGATCAGAAAAATCAACCGAGCAACTTTCCTGTTGGGCCCGCGGGCAACCGTGACACCGGAGCGCGCACTACGGAGCAGTTGCGGAGCAGAAAGCCGGAGCTGGAGCGAACGTGCACAAGTTCAAGCCTGGACCAGCCATGAGGTTCCACTTGGCGCTCCATGATTGGCCAAGAGAATTAATTTAAAATCAAGAATTGGGCACCAAGTCAGTGTGCACGGCCGAGCAGTTTAAGCTGCACGGCCGTGCAGCCTTGTTTCCAGCTTTTTCTCTTTTCTTCCTAGCCATGATTTCTTGCCATATTTTTCTTCTCCTTCCTCTTCACTCCTTCCACCTCCACCACACCTTCCTTGGCCCCTATACCAGCCCCTACACCCTACCAAACTTGCCCCCCAATTCTCTCCTCCCTCCTCTCTCTAATGACTACCCAAATGGCCTCCCATTCTTCACACTCCCAACCAACTCTTTTCATTCCTCTCACTCTCTCTAACCAGCTCTCTCTCTCATACTTAGTCCCAAACTCCATCTCTTCTCACCTTCATAACCCCACCAAGTGGCTACCACTAAACCACCAATAAACCACCACAACCCCACCATACAACCACCACAAAACAACCACTAAAACACCCTTCAACTCAAGCAATTCAAGTCTTCCAATCTCAAACAACTCAAACAACAAAAAAAAGCCTTCACTTGGAAGCAAAGGAAGCACACCACCCCCTAACCTAGGTAAGTTTTCCATTTGTAATTCATAGATTTGATGTAATGTAAGTTTATATGTGTTAGTTGGGAATCTAGCCAACTAATGGCTAGATCTCCCCAATTATCTATGTAATCTATGTTTTAGCTTTGTGAATAAACATTTTCAATGTATTATAAATGTTCAAGCTACTGTTCTAGCATGTATATACTCCCTCCGTCTCAGCAGAAGTGTCACTTATTTCCCTTTTGGTCCGTCCCAGCACAATTGTCACTACCCAAAATGAAAATGTTTTAATATATTTATATTCAACCAACCCCACCATTTAACCCCACTCACTCTCTCTCTCTCTTCATTTTCCACCACTCATTTTATTCAACCAACACTACTATTTACCTCACTCATTCTCTTTCTTCATTTTCTACCACACACCTACTACCTTTTCTTAATCCCCGTGTCCCAAAAATTGGTGACACTTCTGCTGGGACGGAGGGAGTATATGTGTTAAGTTCATTTTGGTGTTGATTTCATGCTTTAAATCTTAAATCCCAGCAAGAAATGGCTCCTTCACTCAGTATGTGATGAATCTGTCCTCTTCCCCTTCTTTCATGTGTATTCTCACTTTTGTTAATGTTTGTCCATAAATATATACATGATAATGTTAATAACATGTTAATAAATAATTTCCCTAAGTCCCATGGGTTTTCTCTGAGTTTATGCCATGTTTTGATCTTCATCTTCATGCCATGTCTAATCTGTCCAGCAAATCCTGTTTCAACCACTCTTTTTGATGAGCTTTTTACTCAATCACAACTTCGTTTCTAGATCTAGCTTAAAACATAAAAGTTGTTCCTTATACATCGAATATGATTCTTGCCAAGCTTAGTGGTCTAAATCCACGTTTAGGTCATGTTTTGGTAGGGATTTTCGTAGTACAGAACTGCTGCCTTACTTGCTGCATTCTGGACTAGTCTGAGTTTTTACATCTAAAACCCTATCAAAACTCAATTTGTAAATCAAAGTCAAAACATGAAATTTGTTCTTAAGATACTAATAAATACATTCATGCTTTTTAAACAATTTAATGACCCGAGGAAAGGCTTCTTTCCATTTTCTAAATCAAGTGTTTGCTCCCAGATTCATAATTCTCTGATTCTGACATATAAATGTCAGAACACTTTTGAAGCCTCAAAACTTGTTTTCGGACTTTGAAACTTGGCATACATAATGTTCGATATGTGAAATTCGACTTGAATGTTTTGTGTTTTTCCATATTCAATATATATGATAGTGTAAATTGTCCATCAAAACCTGATGTGTTATCTTTTGCTGTGCTGGGCTGAATTCATATGAATGTTCTTGACATGATTTGAGCATGAAATATTAACCCATAAATCCAACAAAAATTCATACATGTGCTCTAACATCTTGGGAGTTAATTATATTTGTTTTTGGATAGGTTACTCACAGGTACACTCCATGGCGATCCACAGCAGCCCACAACCTTGGAAGATCATACCTTGGCACCCGGACATTCTTTCATGGGATTTATCCCATTTTTGCGTATATGTATTATTTGTACAATATTCCCCCTTTTCCCCTTTAATTTTCTTACTTGTCTATTTGATTCAAACCCTTTTCCCAAAACCGACCGGGAATCCACCCAAACCGGTTCCCGGTTGAGAGCAAATGAATCGACCTAGACTAGGAAGACTCCTTTGTACATAAACACAAATTCTTTTTCAAGTTAAGGCATAAATCAATCTTTTGAAATAAGGCATTAAAATTAATCGTAGGCGGAAGCATGCTAGAGATCGAAAGGGCGAGTAGAGTGCTGCTTATCACTTTCTCCTCTCGTAACTTAGTCCCCGAACCCACTTCTCTAAAAAAAGGGTTTTATCTCTGTTTTTCCCAAATAAAATGAGGTGGCGCTCTCTGATTTTCAAAACCAGAGGAGGGTAACCATTGTATGAGAACCGAGTGGATTCAAGCCGCATTCGCACGAGGCAAACTAGTCGCTCTTACACGAACGACCGGTTTAGGTTCGCGCGCGGGCTCTCACAGTGGCGACTCTGCTGGGGACTTTTCTAAGTGGGCTAAACTCAAAATGTGTGCTTCCGCCATTATTTGCCTTTTGCCTTATGTATATATATATATATGCCTTGACATTTGTTCGTTTTGCAGGTACATTCTCTTTTTCCTTTATTCTTTGTGTGAATAAAATCAAAAAAAAAAAAAAACATAAAAAATGTGCTTGCCTTATGTATATATATATATATGCCTTGACATTTGTTCGCTATTTGCAGGTAGCATTCTCTTTTTCCTTTATTCTTTGTGTGAATAAAATCAAAAAAAAAAAAAAACATAAAAAATGTGCTTTTCCTTTTTTCTTCAAAATCTCTTTGTTGAGCAAAGCAAGAGTGACTCGTCTAACTTTGAGCCGGGATGTGCAAGGTTTCAAATCCGAAGATGGTATCCTAGGGCCTCCTCGACCCCCGAGGAAAATGTTCCCTTTTGCTACAATGACCGCAGCCCGCCAACGAGGATTTGTGACACTTCGAGCGGATGAAACTTCAAATGACCCGATGGGATAAATCTCTTTTGCTGTGAATAGGGCACACCGCCCAACTCCAATCCCTTTTGCTTTCGGGCCCGTTCTAAAAAATGTGCTCACAATTCTTTTGTCCTCCAAATCCAATTTGCGTGTCAATCCTTTTGTACTACTCTTTAATTTCTCATTTGTCTTATAAATAAAAGTTTTCAGTCAATGAATTCGCCTTATAATTAAGTTCTTCTTAATCGCGCCTCTTTTAAAATCACTTTATTAAGAGCTAAATATGAAAGCGGACTAATCTTAGACTGCGACTAATTGGAGTTAAGCACCTATTTGGTCCTTAACCTATTGAGTTGTTTTCCTTTTGGTCCTTAACCTATTTTGGTTTTCCTTTTGGTCCTTGATGTACCTAGTTGCAGGATAAAGTGGTCCTTAACCTATTTTAGTTTTCCTTTTGGTACTTGATGTACCTATTTACCGGACAAAGTGGTCCTTAAAATCGTCGACATGGCTTGTTGACCGGAATGAAAACCAAAATAGGTCAAGGACCACTTTGTCCTGCAAATAGGTACATCAAGGACCAAAAAGAAAACTAAAATAGGTTAAGGACCACTTTATCCTGCACCTAGGTACATCAAGGACCCAAAGGAAAACTAAAATAGGTTAAGGATCAAAAGGAAAACAAATCAATAGGTTAAGGACCAAATAGGTGTTTAACTCGCGACTAATTGAGTTGAGAACTAAATCCGCAACCGAAGATCGCCGACGAAGAAAAGAATGTGCCTTGATTTATCTAGCTTGGTCTGAATACGTGTTAGGTTAATCTTGGGAATTTGTCTAAGTATCGTGATCGAATCGTGAATCTCTCAAAAAAATAAAATGCACTTATACTGAAAATCCCCGAGTAGATAATTTTTTATTTAATTTATCGAGTCCACAGTACGCTGTCATCCTTTGAGTTATCGAATTTGTTTGTAAATAAAAAATTTCAAAATCAAAATATGGGTACCTTTTAGATACCTGAATTTTTTATGTTTCGGCGCCCCTTGTCATTTCAAAAAAAATAAAATCAAAAATAAAATCAAAAATAATAAAACAGAAATCGAATTGATGACTTAAGGGAAAAGTGGGAGAAATGGAAATTTGCACTGTTGCTTTGGTTACTTCCAGACGTATAGGTTAGCCGGGTAGGGGCTATCCTAGCTTAACCAGGTTCCTGGGTATGCAGCAGCGTTATGGAGGAAGAGATTTCCCGCCGTGATGGTCCTTTCCAAGCTCGAAAACCGAAGTGAAGGCTAACTCCCCCCTTATGTTCATCCTGCTTTGGTGTCACCTCTAGACGTGTAGTTTAGCCGGGTAGGGCTATCCTAGCTTAACCAGATTTCTGAGTACGCAGCAGCGTTATAGAGGAAGAGCTTTCCCGCCGCTATGGTCCGTTCCAAGCTCGAATCCGAAGCAAGGGGCTTCCTCATCCCCTTTTTAATTAATTCCCAATGTTGTGCATAAAAAAAAAGAATTTCAAATGACAAAAAATTTAGGGGTGCCCCTTTTGCGTTAACAATCAATTGCTAAATGGTACTCATATTTGTTTTCTAGGAATGGCTTATTTGATGGACAAGATCAATAAAGTAAGGGATGACGGTGTACTCGACTTTATAAACTAAACGAATTTTGAAAACAAAGGGAGAGTTGGTATTCACACACACACTGAGATTCACCACTTGATCATGATGCGTACGCAAATTAACAAAATTAACGTCGACACAAATTAATACTTGCGTAGATGGATCGAGGACCCCCCACTCACGAGATCAACAGATGACGCTAATTACAATTGTTCAATGGTGTTCTCATCTCGAGCTGTTGCGGTCTAATTTAAGTCCAAATGAACTATCTGCTTTTCTAATGTTAAAATTAATTTGATTGCGAAAATCCATCTGATTTCGAAGTACTTGACCATTAACGCGAATTCTAGTATTGAGTCATTGATTTCTAATGTGAGCAATTTCCTCGAGTCTAGGGGCTTCTCCCTACCCTCGTCCTTCCATCAATCCTTTTCGCGCAAACACAATGTCGAAGATCTTACGAGATTTTCTTTTGCCTTCTCAAAACACTGGCCTCGTGCCTTCCCCCGTCAATTCCTGAAATCTGTCACAGCAAAGGAGACAAATGAATGAAAGTCTCTAGAGTCCACAATCTCGAGCAAACAGATACTCCCAAACGAAAAGACCTAATCTGGGGCTGCACATCATCAGTTTGGGGCTTGCTTCGAATGAAAGCGTCGAACTCATAACGGTCGAGCATGGTTTGTTCGGGTTAACAAATGTGTCTATCTAAAAGAATGCTAGGTTCGGGACAACTCCTCAAAGAAGTTGGGTCCCCATCAAAGGAACATTGATCGTGAATCTTACTTCCCGATAACACTGGGGCTTCCTCAATCCCGACAGTGAAAAGTCAAACCCTGTGAAGATTCTTGAGAACAGTTAAGTCCTCCACAAGTGGGACGTCAGAACAATTTGCTAGTCAAAATCTCAAACCAATAAACTCGAGATTCGCTCCAAGGTCACATCAAGGGTCCTACATCTGATCACATGGATATGCGTTAAGTGAAATAGACAACTCCTCAAATAAGTTATGTCCCTCGCAAGCGAGAAATTTCAAACTAAACATTCGCGAAAGATGTCAAAGGTTCCCGCTCCCGAGTCACATGAATGATTATCGAATGAATAGGACTGCTCTTCTGAACAGTTGAGTCCTCGGCAGCAACGCATTGAAATATTGGGGCTTCGACGGCCAGCATCTAAAGATTTACCATCGAGACACACTGGGGCTTCCGCGATAAAAAACTGGGGCTTCCGCTGTTGACATCCGGGTCCTTATCATGAAAATACACTGAGGCTTCCGCGATCAAAAACTGGGGTTGATCTAAATGCTACATCCCGAGAGACGTCGTTTAGAAGACTTGATCAAATGGGTGTCGGGAATTGACTTTTCGAGTACTCGCGCTAGGCCTCTGACCTCGCTTCCCCATACACTTGCCATAACTCTCATTTCTTGTACAAATCTCTCAAAAAAATAAATACATAATTTCCTTCCTTCCTGATTCTCCCTCTTTTCATACATACTTTTCTTTCATCTTTTTTCAAACTAAAGATTGAAACGCGAGCAATGCACATATGTCTAAAAAAACAAAAAAAAAAAAAAAAAAAAAAAGAAGAAAAGAAAAAACAAATCATCATCATTTAAAAGATCATCATAATCAAAGCTATCCAAAGAAAAAGAATGCGTTCTTAATCTTTCATATCTTTCGAATCTTGAATTCTCTTGTTGCACGTGTATAACACTTTCAAGCACATAATGTCACGATATATCTGTATGCTTGTGAAAGTCTTATGCAGGTACTCAAATCCAAATTCGCGCTACAATCAAATCAGATCCTCTCCAACAAATATCTTTCTCGAATCAGACTGAGTTTTTTTTGAGTTTTTCACAAAAAATCGAACTACGGAGGCCTGATTCCCGAAAGGGATACGTAGGCAGCCTGTCACCTCAGGTACGACCACACCCGCATTGAAATGCTAAAAAGGGAATACCTGTCACCCCAAGTGCGACCATAATCTCATCGAAACGCTGAAAAGGGAAAGCCTGTTACCTCAGGCCCATACACTCATCAGAACGATAAAAAGGAAAGCCCCCTCATAGGCGCGACCGCACACACCTAAAGATGCCCCAAAAGGCAGCCCCCACGAAAGACTCAACACATTTGGGAGGAACTCGAGATGGCCCCGCACATCCAGTGGTGTCTTGCGCAATAAGAAGCAAAAATCTCATCACACAACAACAACAAAGCCCCTGGATTCGCCCATAGCAGCAGCTTGCAGCGTATCCTCTATCTCTCAAATAAATGTGTGATTGATTTTTCTTATCTTGTTCTTGCCATGCCATCACTATGCCATGCCATCATCATATCATTTCCCATGCAGTGCTGTAACCCCCATTCTCTAGCATGCCATTTTTCACGCTCCTATGCTTATCATGCTATCTTTTTGCTGCTCTTACTTGCAATTAAACTGCTAGGCTTGAGAAAATTTAGAACTCGCCTCCCTCATAAGTTTTAAGCAAATCTTCTAGGCTTGAGAAAATTTAGGTCTCGCCTTCCTTTAAAACCGTTTTCGCAAAACCTCGATGGCAAGAATATTGCTAATCCTCAAAAAAAAAATGTTTTCCTAAAAAACCTCGATGGCAAGAACATTGCCTCATTTCCTAAAATTTCTTCATAAAACCTCGATGGCAAGAAAATCGCCTCATTCTAAAAAAATGTTTTCACAAAAAACTCGATGGCAAGAACATTGCCTCGTTTCCTACAAATGCTTTCTCAAAAAAACTCGATGGCAAGAAAATCGCCACGTTTCCAAAATCATTTTTCCAAAAATCTCGATGGCAAGAAAATCGCCTCGCTTTCACAAAAAATGTTTTCATAAAACCTCTCTGGCAAGAACATTGCCTCATTCTCAAAATTTTCTTTCACAAAAACTTCGATGGCAAGAAAATCGCCTCGTTCTAAAAAAAAAAAATTGGCTCCCCTCTGGTCTTTTTTTGGATTTATTCGAAATCGACCCTCTAAAAATTTGACTCTCCTTTGGTCATTTTTGGATTTATTCGAATCGGACCCTAAAAAAAATCGCTTTAGGATCGAGACTCCTCTCAAAAGTCTCACCCTCGAAAAAAATTGCTTTAGAATCGAGACTCCTCTCAAAAGTCTCACCCTCGAAAAAAAAAAATTTATTTAGGATCGAGACACCTCTCAAAAGTCTCACCCTACAAAAAATCGCTTTAGGATCGAGACTCCTCTCAAAAGTCTCACCCTTTTCTAAAAATGCTTTTGGCCCGAGACTCCGCTCAAAAGTCTCACCCTTTTCTAAAAATGTTTTAGGCTCGAGACGCCTCCTTAAAGTCTCATCTTAAAAAAAAATGTTTCAGGCTCGAGACGCCTCTCAAAAGTTTCACCCTCTTCTAAAAATGCTTTAGGCTCGAGACGCCTCCTTAAAGTCTCATCTAAAAAAAAATGCTTTTGGCCCGAGACTCCGCTCAAAAGTCTCAACCTCTTCTAAAAATGCTTTAGGCTCGAGGCGCCTCTCAAAAGTCTCACCCTTTCTGAAATCATTTCAGGTCGAGACACCTCTCAAATGTCTCACGCAAAAAAATCAAAATCTCATTTTGGGCTGTGAGCTGCCGCTTAAAAGCCTCACATGGGTCCGAGAGACCCCTTTAAAAATTTCATTGGGTTGGAGCGCCCCTTAAATGTCCCATTCGTTGAACTACGTGACTGGTCTGATTCCCTCAAGGGATACGTAGGCAGCCTGTCACTTCAGGCACGACCACCCCTCATTTCAAAAATGTTTAAATATTTTCGGTCTATTCGGCATCCCCGAGCTTGACCTTCTAAAAAGTTTCACTCCTAGGCTCGAGACGCCTCCTATAGTTCTCGTCCACCAAAATCTCATTTTAGGTCGTGAGCTGCCGCTTAAAAGCCTCTGTAGACACCCCGCTTTGGACCTCTCACCCCGATTGCATACATAGTATTTTTATTTAACTTGTTTTTGTTAATTTCTGTTACTTCCGTTAAGTTCCTAACTGATTCTGTTAGTTTTGGACTAAACTGCATAACAGAGTTAACTTTTAGAGTCATTCTGTCATTCTGTTATTCTCACCCACGGGCGCCTCCCGTAATAGTCATGGGGCGCGCGCGCGTTTGGTCCAATAGGCCGGACCCGCGCGCTTCCCACTTTGGCAGTAACGGATAGCACCATTCTTCCCTCCCTTTTCTTATTTAGAAAATCTCTTCTTGATCACAAACACCTCATTTTTGCATCCACATTCATTCCCCCTTATTTCATAACTCCCAAATCCTTTATTCTAGCAATTCTCCATAAAAACAAAATATTTCATTTTATTATTATTTGATTTTCTTTTATTTCTTTCATTAATTCTTTTATTTATCTTTTTCTTGATTGGTCAATTTCATTTCACATGGATTGACCAATTTCCCTCCAACCGTTTCCTCCTAATTTTACCTATAAAAACCATCATCTCCTACCTTGGAAAAGGACCTCATTTTTAGATTTGAATTTTCTTTATACACACACTATACACAATTCTCTACACAAATTCTCCCAACAAGAGTTCTTCGTAACAAGACTCTACATAAAATTGTTCTACAACAATTTCTCCACAACAAAACACCATTTTCAAGTCCACGTTTGAAGTCCTCTTCTTAAGGTACAACTTCATTTTTCTTCTATTTTCTTCTTCTTAAATGTATGCAATCTCCATAAAAAGGGATACAACCAAAAGGCCACTTCACTATTGAAGTTTGGTCAAGGTTACATCCCAACATTTTAATTACACTTTAATTTACATTCTTATTTCTTAATGTAATTATCTAGCAATAATTCGACATGTAATCTTTAGTATAAATCAATAAATAAGCAATTCTCCTTTATTTTTCCTCTATAAATTTCCCTTTCTTTTCATTATAATTGTTAGCACATTTCTCTTATCATTAAATTGAAGGACATTTAACATTAGAACACCAAAAGTAGCAAGACCCGCGTAAGCGGGGCGGAGTGGGTGTTTAAGTACTTCCCACTCCGTCACCTAACCCCCGAACCCTTCTCTCCCGAATCTCTGGTTTTCGTACAAAAATTGGTTTTCTTTAGGTTTTTTTTATGTTCCTATAAAACATAGGTGGCGACTCTTAAAATCAAGTAGACATCCTAGGTAATTCACGCGCTCTAGCCAAGCCGTGGTCCCCCCGGGTATCTACAGTGGCGACTCTGCTGGGGATATAGAGGGTTAAACTTGCGTTTTCCATTTTTGGTGTTCTTTTATTTTATTTTCTGGGCATTCTGGTAAAAAGGGTAGGAAGCGCGCGCCTCCGGCCTTCTTGGCCTAAAGCGCGCGCGTCCGACCCTTATTACCAGAATCGCCCACCTTCCATCTTGTCCTTCAAATTTCATATTTCTATGCTAACAAATTTCTGCAGGGGAAAGTTACATAATTTGGGACCAGGGTAATCCCCTGAGTCCGCGCTTTCTTCTGACATTCTGACAGGTACCCCAGATGCGCGCGCCTCCCACATTCATGTCGCAATGCGCGCGCTTCCCACGTAACTTCCCTGAGTCGCGCGCTTCTGGGCCATTTTCCAGAACAAAACAGTAAACAGACCAGTGAACAGAATGGACAGTTTTGACAGTATGTGGGCATCGGGCCTGCATACACCCCCTTTTACTTTTGTTTATTCATTTTTATCGGTCACACGGGTGATTCGAAAGTTGTAAACTACGTGCTTATTTGTTTTTTGGTTTTTTTTATTTCCTTTGAAAAAAAAATATTTTGTCACTTGTTAGACCTCACACTACGCGCACAATTCTTATCAACTGCTCACTATCGAGTCGTACAAGTCCAACCCCAAACCCGTCGAGGCCCGTCCTAGAAAGTTTCAAGCTCCACTCGACCTTGGCTCTTTCGAAGCGGTAAACCTCAGCTCGTGGCGTAGTTCACGACTACATGCCGGGGGTGACCATTAAGCCTCTCTTTAGCCGAGCACAAACTACACAATTCTAGTTAGGGTCTAACACTCCGTGACTCAAGTCGGTTTCCATGTGCCGAGATTTCCCTAAACTAATGTCTTCAAATCATACATGCCACTCATTGTTTTGGATGAAATAAAACTCCGTCCCCAAGTGGTTATTATGGATGAAAATAAAAATCCATCCCCGCATGTATGCTTTACTACATTAATTTAGTTTAATCCCGACACATGTAGGATTCACAAGCGTGGTGGAATCCGATGAGTATATGGGACCGCGAGAAGGTCTATATACTAGTGTGACGATTCCACTATTTTTCTAGAAACCCCAAAAAGGACCACGTCCTTCCGACTTTTGTAAATAAATAAAAAAAGAGTCATTTTTCTTATGTGGTTTGAGTCTTTTCTCTTGTTCGTGGGTTAAATCATTTGATTCAAAAGGTATTTGTGGCACCACCCTAAGATCAACCATGTTCTCTCAAAGGTCCAATGGCTTCCAACGGCAACAACAACAAGGGTGAGAACATTTCTGTGTCCAATGAAGGGTTATCCAACATGGTGAAAGCATTGAAAGGGCAAGTTGATACACTAGCCGAGAATGTCCGCCGCAAGGATGATTTATGGCGAGCCCGTTACGAGCATGTGAAAACGGCCCACAAGAAAGAAGTTGCTCAACTCAAGAACCAATTGAAAGGGCTCATGAGTGAAAGAAAGGTCCAAAGCATTGATACCGGTTTGGTCAACACTCTCATGTCCTATATTGACCAAAGGCTTAGTGGGCTAAATTTGTACAAGGGCCCAAGCACCGATCTTCATCAAGCTTCTCTTCTCATGAACACTATGGTGGCCCTTCCCGAAAAATTCGAAATGCCCGATATTGGCAAGTTCAACGGCAACTCTTGCCCCGACACTCATGTTGACTCCTACATTTGGGCCATGCTACCAAAGAAAGTGTCTCCTCAAATAATGGCACAATGCTTCCGGCTTACACTCGAGGGGGTCGCAAAAGATTGGTATATGGGTCTTCCAATTTCCACCCGCCTCAATTGGGATGCCGCTATGCTTGCCTTCAAGTCACAATATCAAGGCAACTCCATATTCTGCCCCACCAAGAAGGAATTGGAGAGCACCGTGCAAATGGGTGATGAATCATTTGGGGACTTCTATCGCCGTTGGAATGACAAGCTAGCCGAGATGATTGATAGGCCTTCCTAGAAGGAACAAATGGACATCTTCTTGAAGTGTTTGAAAATGGACTACCGCACTCATCTTAGTAGGGCTTTTCACTCCGATTTTTCAAGCATGTATGATGCGGGGTTAGAATTGACAATTTGCTCCGAGAAGTGGCCGAGTCCTCCTATGACACAAGCTTCAACGACAAAGGGTTCCAAGCAATGACATGGAAGAATGTAGTGACATGGAAGACTACAACGACAATGAGGACTACAACGACATGGGGGATGACGACAACAATCTTCGTTTCTCTTTCTCTACCTAGAAATAGGATATAAAAAAAAGAGAGTCAAAAGTCCTCTAATGTGTGCATTAATGTTTTCTCTCGTCCTATGTTAAATGTTCGAGTCCATTGAGTCATCAAATAAAAGTCGTTCTTGTCCTCATACACTCTTCCGAGTTGTTCAATTAATTCTTGGCAAAATGATGAAAAAATGTCTAAACAAGTTTTGGAATGAAGGCCATCGCTTGAACGCCTAGGGTCTAAACATCGACGACGGCATCAACAACGAAGACATCAAAACATCAACGGCAAAAGCAAGCCAAAGAAAGGTGAATCAACAACCATGGAGAAAAATCAAGCAATGTTTTCAAAGGGGGATTCAAAAAAAAAAAAAAAAAAAAAAAAAAAGCTCGCTAGGTTGAAATCCTCAAATCAACCTATGCAAAAGTTTAGAGCACAAAAAAAAAAAAAAAAAAAAAAATACCCTTCATTCAAAGAAGTTCACAACAACAATATCATTCCACCTACAAAGGACGAAGTGACATCAACAATCATCACGACGAAGCAACAATTCCATCACGACGAATGAAGAATCCACAAGAACTACGGTGACCTGAGCCTCTACACTGGAGGAACGTAGGCAACCTTCGGGTCCGGTCTCATGCAACAAAGAAGATATGTTTAGCCCTAGGGCGTTATGGTGATCGGCCTTCATCTCGAACTTTCCAAGACATCTTTGTACGATTCATTTTCCAATGAATTAATCACCAAAAGATTGAACAACTTTCCTAGATTTGGAATCACTTTCCGTTCCTCGTCGAGTCTAGGGCTTCTATTCTTTCTGCATACTCCCAATTTCTTGCAATCAAATTGGAGCTTTCCTTTTCTTCTCTCTTAATGACTTACTTGCATTCGTGAGTCATTCAACAAATATATACAAAGTCAATACTAGGGACACTTCCCTAGTCGAGTCAATGTCACTCATCTTTAGTGACAAGAGGTCTTCACTGCAAAATCACATGTCTTATCTCCTCAGCCAGAGTCAATACACACTTCCTCAAAAAAAAAAAAAAAAAAAAGAAGACGCAAAAGAGATGCCCGCTAGATTGAAAACCCGAAAGGGCGGTCTAGGCAAAAAACAGGGTGCGTCATAAAAAAAAATGAGAGAGTGAGAGAGAGAAGGGAAAGAGAAATGGAGATCTCCGGCCTCTAAAGAAGACAACTGCACGAGTTCTACATCAAATCTCCTCAGCAAGTCAATTCCCCACCGAGTCAACTTTGGGATTGCAAAAGGCTCGACAAGATATGGCACCATCAGAGGTTGTCTTGGGTTATCGGCATCATTCTCCAGCAGTGTGCATTTTTGGGTTCATGAAAAGAAGGCCCGTGGTAACCAAGACCCATCTGAGAACGAGCCCATCATAAAAGGCACGAGGTTGCACAAATAATCCCTAGCTAGTTAATTGGCTTGGGCAGCAAATAGCAACAACGTGTATCTCAGTTTTCAAAGCTTCTGCAAGTATGTGCTTCTAAAGTACGCCGAAAGGCTCCCGAGAAATGGAGTAGCTCTTGCCATGTCCTCTCATGTTTGTTCCCTCGCACGAGGATGAGTCACTCTTGCTTTGCTCAACAAATGGTGACGCCCTAGGGGCTATGTGACTCAAGAACAAAGGCTTCTTTTTCTTCATTTGATAATCAATAAGCCCTAGGGGCTATGCTCGAGAAAGATGTGTGAGACTATCCTCAATTGGGATGCCGCTATGCTTGCCTTCAAGTCACAATATCAAGGCAACTCCATATTCTGCCCCACCAAGAAGGAATTGGAGAGCACCGTGCAAATGGGTGATGAATCATTTGGGGACTTCTATCGCCGTTGGAATGACAAGCTAGCCGAGATGATTGATAGGCCTTCCAAGAAGGAACAAATGGACATCTTCTTGAAGTGTTTGAAAATGGACTACCGCACTCATCTTAGTAGGGCTTTTCACTCCGATTTTTCAAGCATGTATGATGCGGGGTTAGAATTGACAATTTGCTCCGAGAAGTGGCCGAGTCCTCCTATGACACAAGCTTCAACGACAAAGGGTTCCCAAGCAATGACATGGAAGAATGTAGTGAGATGGAAGACTACAACGACAATGAGGACTACAACGACATGGGGGATGACGACAACAATCTTCGTTTCTCTTTCTCTACCTAGAAATAGGATAAAAAAAAAAAAGAGTCAAAAGTCCTCTAATGTGGCATTAATGTTTTCTCTCGTCCTATGTTAAATGTTCGAGTCCATTGAGTCATCAAATAAAAGTCGTTCTTTTCCTCATACACTCTTCCGAGTTGTTCAATTAATTCTTGGCAAAATGATGAAAAAATGTATAAACAAGTTTTGGAATGAAGGTCATCGCTTGAACGCCTAGGGTCTAACCATCGACGACGGCATCAACAACGAAGACATCAAAACATCAACGGCAAAATCAAGCCAAAGAAAGGTGAAGCAACAACCATGGAGAAAAATCAAGCAATGTTTCAAAGGGGGATTCAAAAAAAAAAAAAAAAAAAAAAGCTCGCTAGGTTGAAATCCTCAAATCAACCTAGGCAAAAGTTAGAGCACAAAATAAATAAATAAAATAAAATCCCCCTTCATTCAAAGAAGTTCACAACAACAATATCATTCCACCAACAAAGGACGAAGCGACATCAACAATCATCACGACGAAGCAACAATTCCATCACGACGAATGGAGAATCCACAAGAACTACGGTGACCTGAGCCTCTACACTGGAGGAACGTAGGCAACCTTCAGGTCTGGTCTCATGCAAGAAAGAAGATATGTTTAGCCCTAGCGCGTTATGGTGATCGGCCTTCATCTCGAACTTTCCAAGACATCTTTGTACGATTCATTTTCCAATGAATTAATCACCAAAAGATTGAACAACTTTCCTAGATTTGGAATCACTTTCCGTTCCTCGTCGAGTCTAGGGCTTCTATTCTTTCTGCATACTCCCAATTTCTTGCAATCAAATTGGGGCTTTCCTTTTCTTCTCTCTTAATGACTTACTTGCATTCGTGAGTCATTCAACAAATATATACAAAGTCAATACTAGGGACACTTCCGTAGTCGAGTCAATGTCACTCATCTTTAGTGACAAGAGGTCTTCACCGCAAAATCACATGTCTTATCTCCTAAGCCAGAGTCAATACACACTTCCTCATTAATCGAATCAAAAAAAAAAAAAAAAAAAAAAAGACGCAAAAGAGATGCCCGCTAGATTGAAAACCCGAAAGGGCGGTCTAGGCAAAAAACAGGGTGCGTCATAAAAAAAATGAGAGAGTGAGAGAGAGAAGGGAAAGAGAAATGGAGATCTCCGTCCTCTAAAGAAGACAACTGCACGAGTTCTACATCAAATCTCCTCAGCAAGTCAATTCCCCACCGAGTCAACTTTGGGATTGCAAAAGGCTCGACAAGATATGGCACCATCAAAGGTTGTCTTGGGTTATCGGCATCATTCTCCAGCAGTGTGCATTTTTGGGTTCATGAAAAGAAGGCCCGTGGTAACCAAGACCCATCTGAGAACGAGCCCATCATAAAAGGCACGAGGTTGCACAAATAATCACTAGCTAGTTAATTGGCTTGGGCAGCAAATAGCAACAACGTGTGTCTCAGTTTTCAAAGCTTCTGCAAGTATGTGCTTCTAAAGTACGCCGAAAGGCTCCCGAGAAATGGAGTAGCTCCTGCCATGTCCTCTCATGTTTGTTCCCTCGCACGAGGATGAGTCACTCTTGCTTTGCTCAACAAATGGTGACGCCCTAGGGGCTATGTGACTCAAGAACAAGGGCTTCTTTTGCTTCATTTGATAATCAATAAGCCCTAGGGGCTATGCTCGAGAAAGATGTGTGAGACTATCCTCAATTGGGATGCCGCTATGCTTGCCTTCAAGTCACAATATCAAATCAACTCCATATTCCGCCCCACCAAGAAGGAATTGGAGACCACCGTGCAAATGGGTGATTAATCATTTGGGGACTTCTATCGCCGTTGGAATGACAAGCTAGCCGAGATGATTGATAGGCCTTCCAAGAAGGAACAAATGGACATCTTCTTGAAGTGTTTGAAAATGGACTACCGCACTCATCTTAGTAGGGCTTTTCACTCCGATTTTTCAAGCATGTATGATGCGGGGTTAGAATTGACAATTTGCTCCGAGAAGTGGCCGAGTCCTCCTATGACACAAGCTTCAATGACAAAGGGTTCCCAAGAAATGACATGGAAGAATGTAGTGACATGGAAGACTACAACGACAATGAGGACTACAACGACATGGGGGATGACGACAACAATCTTCGTTTCTCTTTCTCTACCTAGAAATAGGATTAAAAAAGAGAGAGTCAAAAGTCCTCTAATGTGGCATTAATGTTTTCTCTCGTCCTATGTTAAATGTTCGAGTCCATTGAGTCATCAAATAAAAGTCGTTCTTGTCCTCATACACTCTTCCGAGTTGTTCAATTAATTCTTGGCAAAATGATGAAAAAATGTCTAAACAAGTTTTGGAATGAAGGTCATCGCTTAAACGCCTAGGGTCTAAACATCGACGACGGCATCAACAACAAAGACATCAAAACATCAACGGCAAAATCAAGCCAAAGAAACGTGAAGCAACAACCATGGAGAAAAATCAAGCAATGTTTCAAAGGGGGATTCAAAAAAAAAAAAAAAAAAAAGCTCGCTAGGTTGAAATCCTCAAATCAACCCAGGCAAAAGTTAGAGCACAAAATAAATAAATAAAATAAAATCCCCCTTCATTCAAAGAAGTTCACAACAACAATATCATTCCACCAACAAAGGACGAAGCGACATCAACAATCATCACGACGAAGCAACAATTCCATCACGACGAATGGAGAATCCACAAGAACTACGGTGACCTGAGCCTCTACACTGGAGGAACGTAGGCAACCTTCAGGTCCGGTCTCATGCAAGAAAGAAGATATGTTTAGCCCTAGCGCGTTATGGTGATCGGCCTTCATCTCGAACTTTCCAAGACATCTTTGTACGATTCATTTTCCAATGAATTAATCACCAAAAGATTGAACAACTTTCCTAGATTTGGAATATCTTTCCGTTCCTCGTCGAGTCTAGGGCTTCTATTCTTTCTGCATACTCCCAATTTCTTGCAATCAAATTGGGGCTTTCCTTTTCTTCTCTCTTAATGACTTACTTGCATTCGTGAGTCATTCAACAAATATATACAAAGTCAATACTAGGGACACTTCCCTAGTCGAGTCAATGTCAATCATCTTTAGTGACAAGAGGTCTTCACCGCAAAATCACATGTCTTATCTCCTCAGCCAGAGTCAATACACACTTCCTCATTAATCGAATAAAAAAAAAAAGACACAAAAGAGATGCCCGCTAGATTGAAAACCCGAAAGGGCAGTCTAGGCAAAAAACAGGGTGCGTCATAAAAAAAAATGAGAGAGAGAGAGAGAGAAGGGAAAGAGATATGGAGATCTCCGGCCTCTAAAGAAGACAACTGCACGAGTTCTACATCAAATATCCTCAGCAAGTAAATTCCCCACTGAGTCAACTTTGGGATTGCAAAAGGCTCGACAAGATATGGCACCATCAATGGTTGTCTTGGGTTATCGGCATCATTCTCCAGCAGTGTGCATTTTTGGGTTCATGAAAAGAAGGCCCGTGGCAACCAAGACCCATCTGAGAACGAGCCCATCATAAAAGGGCACGAGGTTGCACAAATAATCCCTAGCTAGTCAATTGGCTTGGGCAGCAAATAGCAACAACGTGTGTCTCAGTTTTCAAAGCTTCTGGAAGTATGTGCTTCTAAAGTACGCCGAAAGGCTCCCGAGAAATGGAGTAGCTCTTGCCATGTCCTCTCATGCTTGTTCCCTCGCACGAGGATGAGTCACTCTTGCTTTTCTCAACAAATGGTGACGCCCTAGGGGCTATGTGACTCAAGAACAAGGGCTTCTTTTGCTTCATTTGACAATCAATAAGCCCTAGGGGCTATGCTAGAGAAAGATGTGTGAGACTATCCTCAAAGTCTCTCAAAATGGATGTCAAAAAGCCCTTTTGTCATGTGTGCCCGTACTCGTTCCCCCAATCAAGGATGGAACTTTCTCGCAATCAATGCTGGCACTCTAGGGGCTACGGTCAAGTCTTAAGGGCTCCCTCGGCAAGAAGCAATTTACTTCAATGTCCCCAGCAACATTTGAAGCTTTATACCGAAAGGTCTCAAGGGGCTTCGCAATCTACAATATTTTGGGCTACGGCATTACAGTGATACAAGCAAAGGGCAATATCGGGGCTTCGCAATTAACAAGCTTTTGGGCAGTAGTACCCGAGCAATGCAATTTGGGAGTAGTCTTATGGCTCCATAAAAGGAATCAAACTTTAATTGTCCCTCAACACTTCCAGTCAAAAGGCCTCTTGGTTTTAAATGAAGGCTCCGATGATATGAATGAATTTGATGATTCTTGTTAGAACTCACAGCGAGATTCTGAAGGAAGTCTTAGAGAAAAGGAAAAAGATTCAATATGCTAGACTCACCCGGCTGAGTTATAGCAGGCAATGCCAATATCTTAACTCTATAAGCAGAGTTACGGCCAATCCCAATGTTTCTGTAATACAGCACCCCCTTCCCCGAGATCAAAAGCACAGGCTGTATCCGAAGATCCGCCGTCGGTTCAACTCAAGAAGACTCGAGCAAACATACCGTTCGAGACTTTATCACACCAAGACCTTATCATCTGCAACAACATCACCATCTCCCACGAGACGTCTCCCGAAGGCCGTACTACATTCTCAACATGAATTTTCCGCCATTTGGGTATCAACCACAAAAGGGCCATCCATCTCCAAGCAAGAGAAAGAAGGAGATCGCCTTCAAGGGTTCTTCCCAATAGCACCATCCATCCCAACATAATGCTAAGCCGATTCCAAGAAAATTTAAGGCTTCACACCGAAAGGTCTCCACATCCCGCCATCTACAAACTTGATAAGCCCATGACATTTGGGGCTTAACAATCTCTTAAAGCTTGGTATCAATGATCTTCTCTTGGGGCTTGCCCACGTCGACAACAAAAGACAGTTTATTTGAATGGGCTAAGAGTTGATTCATCTTGGGGCTTCATAAGCCACTCAAAGTTCAGCATTCGAGGGGCTTTACAGTCAGCAACCCCTTGGCATCTCGGCATCAATAGTCCTTTTGAAGCCCCATAAATGACAAATCTCTTGGGGCTAAACATCAATTTTCGTTGGACACCGCGGCGACAACATTCAAGCGAGGCAATCCGGACTTCGATTGAACATGACTTGATCTTGGGTTGGCTTTACAAACACACAATGGTTAAAATGGTTCACCCACGAACTAAAAAAAAAAAAAAATTCTCACGTGTATGCATATTCTTTCCCTTCTAATCTTAAAAAAAAAAAAAAAAAGATTTTTTTTCTCCTTCTATGTGCAAAAGTATGTGGTCTACTTTGCTTTGCTCCTAGCTTCTCCTCCAGCATTCTCCATCATCCTTGAACTACGCTGGTCTGATTCCTTCCAAGGGATACGTAGGCAGCCTTTTGGCACGACCAACCCATCATCCGGAATACTGTCCCACCGACACTCCATCAAAAACGAATTCATCATCAAAGGCAGCGACACTCTCCGCCGAAGCATCTACCACAACATCACGAATCCATCCAACGACAATGGTAAGTGAAGGTATGGATATCATTCATCTCTCTCAAGCATATCTCTGCTTTCAAAAACCACTTCACACACAAAATCACTTTCTCCATTCTTACAAAACCTCTCTCTCATGCAAAACTGCTTTCAAATCACATTGCACCACGAGCACAATTTCTCTCTTCATTTCACACTTCATGCATCTTCTTGCACAAACACATATACCTGCCAAGCACACACATAGCAGGTACCACCACGAAGTCAACAGCATCCGCTACTCAAAACACTTCATCCCCAGCAGAAAATGGTCCAAAGTCAACTATGCCCGCATCCCCACGATAAAGTCAACAGCAGCTGTAACAGCAATTTGGTCCACGGTGATCTCGCATTCCAGCAAACGGATCCCGTACCAGCAAACGGATCCCGCAATCAGCAAACGGATCCTGCAATCAGCAAACGAATCCCGCATTAGCAAACGGATCTCGCAATCAGCAAACAGATCCCGCATCAGCAAACGGATCCCGCAATCAGCAAACGGATCCCGTAATCAGCAAACGGATCCCGCATTTCAGCAAACGGATCCCGCCTCAGCAAACGGATCCCGCATCAGCAAACGGATCCCGCAATCAGCAAACGGATCCCGCCTTCAGCAAACGGATCCCGCCTCAGCAAACGGATCCCGCCTCACCAAATGGATCCCGCATCAGCAAACGGATCCCGCATCAGCAAACGGATCCCGCATTCAGCAAACGGATCCCGCTTCAGCAAACGGATCCCGCTTTTAGCAAACGGATCCCGCTTCACCAAATGGATCCCGCTTCAGCAAACGGATCCCGCATTCAGCAAACGGATCCCGCTTCAACAAATGGATCCCGCTTCAGCAAACGGATCCCGCATTCAGCAAACGGATCCCGCTTCAGCAAACGGATCCCACTATATCCTTTCTATAGCAATTAAGCCACTCACACAGGGAGCGCACTCCTATCCTTTGTAATTTCAAATTCATGTTTTATCGAGTCTTTGTTTTCTCTTGTCGATGTCCTCGGCGGTTGTCTTTCTTTCATCGACGCGTTTTGCTTCGCAATCCACGTCGCCGAGGGGCTCTGTAGACACCCCTCTTTGGACCTCTCACCCCGATTGCATACATAGTATTTTTATTTAACTTGTTTTTGTTAATTTCTGTTACTTCCATTAAGTTCCTAACTGATTCCGTTAGTTTTGGACTAAACTGCATAACAGAGTTAACTTTTAGAGTCATTCTGTCATTCTGTTATTCTCACACGCGGGCGCCTCTCGTAATAGTCATGGGGCGCGCGCGCGTTTGGTCCAATAGGCCGGACCCGCGCGCTTCCCACTTTGGCAGTAAGAGATAGCACCATTCTTCCCTCCCTTTTCTTATTTAGAAAATCTCTTCTTGATCACAAACACCTCTTTTTTACATCCACATTCATTCCCCCTTATTTCATACCTCCCAAATCCTTTATTCTAGCCATTCTCCATAAAAAAAAATATTTCATTTTATTATTATTTGATTTTCTTTTATTTATTTCATTAATTCTTTTATTTATCTTTTTCTTGATTGGTCAATTTCATTTCACATGGATTGACCAATTTCCCTCCAACCTTTCCCTCCTAATTTTACCTATAAAAACCATCATCTCCTGCCTTGGAAAAGGACATTATTTTTAGACTTGAATTTTCTCTATACACACACTATACACAATTCTCCACACAAATTCTCCCAACAAGAGTTCTTTGTAACAAGACTCTACATAAAATTATTCTACAACAATTTCTTCACAACAAAACACCATTTTCAAGTCCACGTTTGAAGTCCTCTTCTTAAGGTGCAACTTTATTTTTCTTCTATTTTCTTCTTCTTAAATGTATGCAATCTCCATAAAAAGGGATACAACCAAAAGGCCACTTCACTATTGAAGTTTGGTCAAGGTTACATCCCAACATTTTAATTCCACTTTAATTTACATTCTCATTTCTTAATGTAATTATCTAGCAATAATTCGACATGTAATCTTTAGTATAAATCAATAAATAAGCAATTCTCCTTTATTTTTCCTCTATAAATTTCCCATTTCTTTTCATTATAATTGTTAGCACATTTCTCTTATCATTAAATTGAAGGACATTTAACATTAGAACACCAAAAGTAGCAAGACCCGCGTAAGCGGGGCGGAGTGGGTGTTTAAGTACTTCCCACTCCGTCACCTAACCCCCGAACCCTTCTCTCCCGAATCTCTGGTTTTCGTACAAAAATTGACTTTCTTTAGGTTTTTCTTATGTTCCTCTAAAACATAGGTGGCGACTCTTAAAATCAAGTAGACATCCTAGGTAATTCACGCGCTCTAGCCAAGCCGTGGTCCCCCCAGGTATCTACAGCCTCGCACGGGTGCAAGATACCCCTTAAAAATCTTACTCGGGTGCAAGATACCCTTTAAAAATCTCTTTCGGGTGGGAGATACCCCTTTAAAAATCTCACCACTCAGAACTACGCCCCGACTTGATTCCCGCGAGGGATACGTAGGCAGCTCGAATAGGAGCTCAGTTGCCGATTTCTTCAAATCATGTTTTGTTTTCATCCCCAGCCGAACTACGATTGGTCTGATTCTCGCAAGAGATACGTAGGAAACTTGGGACTCCGAGTTCGACCATACCTCGTTTGTTAGTTGGATTGCTTGCCTGCTTGAGTATAACTACGGAGGCTTGATTCCCGCAAAGGATACGTAGGAAGCCCTACTTTGGGCCCAGCCGTTAAACCGAGACGAGATCAGTTGTCTATATTGTGATCGTCGAATCCTCCTTACTTTGTAATGTGAATTCGATGAGGGGCTCTGTAGACACCCCGATCTCGCACCCCCTAAAACCTTCCCTTAATCGGTCTAAATCGCGACAATCGACCTAAACCCCTAGATTTGGCCGTACGGACTACCGTACGCCTTATCGGTGCATCGGATGCAAAAACCGAGTCCGGATTCATGATCAGGGCTCAAAACCGAGTAAAAAGGTCTATCCTCGAAATTTCGCGTGTCGGGACCCGTCGCCGGGTCCCGCACTGCCTAAAATACCTTTTACTCGTCATCTTATGCATTTATAATATTATCTATGTTTTCCTTTCTTTCTAACCTTTTTGTAGGTACACTGGCGTGACCAGAAAAATCAACCGAGCAACTTTCCTGTTGGGCCCGCGGGCAACCGGGACACCGGAGCTCGCACAACGGAGCAGTTGCGGAGCGGAAATCCGGAGCTGGAGCGAACGTGCACAAGTTCAAGCCTGGACCAGCCATGAGGTGCCACTTATCACTCCATGATTGGCCAAGAGAATTAATTTAAAATCAAGAATTGGGCACCAAATCAGGGTGCACGGCCGAGCAGTTTAAGCTGCACGGCCGTGCAGCCATGTTTCCAGCTTTTTCTCTTTTCTTCGTATCCATGATTTCTTGCCATCTTTTTCTTCTCCTTCCTCTTCACCCCTTCCACCTCCACCACACCTTCCTTGGCCCCTATACCAGCCCCTACACCCTACCAAACTTGCCCCCCAATTCTCTCCTCCCTCCTCTCTCTAATGACTACCCAAATGGCCTCCCATTCTTCACACTCCCAACCAACTCTTTTCATTCCTCTCACTCTCTCTAACCAGATCTCTCTCTCATACTTAGTCCCAAACTCCCTCTCTTCTCACTTCATAGCCCCACCAAGTGGCTACCACTAAACCACCAATAAACCACCACAACCCTACCATACAACCACCACAAAACAACCACTAAAACACCCTTCAACTCAAGCAATTCAAGTCTTCCAACTCTCAAACAACTCAAACAACAAAAAAAAAAATCCTTCCCTTGGAAGCAAAGGAAGCACACCACCCCCTAACCTAGGTAAGTTTTCCATTTGTAATTCATAGAATTGATGTAATGCAAGTTTATATGTGTTAGTTGGGAATCTAGCCAACTAATGGCTAGATCTCCCCTATTATCTATGTAATCTATGTTTTAGCTTTGTGAATAAACATGTTCAATGTATTATAAATGTTCAAGCTTCTGTTCTAGCATGTATATATATGTGTTAAGTTCATTTTGGTGTTGATTTCATGCTTTAAATGTTAAATCCCAGCAAGAGATGGCTCCTTCACTCAGTATGTGATGAATCTGTCCTCTTCCCCTTCTTTCATGTGTATTCTCACTTTTGTTAATGTTTGTCCATAAATATATACATGATAATGTTAATAACATGTTAATAAATAAGTTCCCTAGTCCCATGGGTTTGCTCTGAGTTTATGCCATGTTTTGATCTTCATCTTCATACCATGTCTAATCTGTCCAGCATATCCTGTTTCAACCAAGCTTTTTGATGAGCTTTTTACTCAATCATAACTTCGTTTCTAGATCTATCTTAAAACATAAAAGTTGTTTCTTATACATCTAATATGATGCTTGCCAAGTTTCGTGGTCTTAATCCACGTTTAGGTCATGTTTTGGTAGGTATTTTCGTAGTACAAAACTGCTGCCTTGCTTGCTGCATTCTGGACTAGTCTGAGTTTTTACATCTAAAACCCTATCAAAACTCGATTTCTAAATCAAAGTCAAAATATAAATTTTTTTCTTAAGATACTAATAAATACATTAATACTTTTGAAACAATTTAATAACCTGAGGAAAGGCTTCTTTCCATTTTCTAAATCAAGTGTTTGCTCCCAGATTCATAATTCTCAGATTCTGATATTTAAATTTCATAACACTTTTGAAGCGTCAAAACTTGTTTTATGACTTTGAAACTTGGCATACATCATGTTAGATATGTGATCTTCGACTTTCATGCTTTGTGTTTTCCCAGATTCAACATCTATGATAGTGTAAATTGTCCATCAAAACCTGATGTGTTATCTTTTGCTGTGCTGGGCTGAATTCATATGAATGTCCTTGACATGATTTGAGCATGAAATATTAACCCATAAATCCAAAAAAAATTCATACATGTGCTCTAACATCTTGGGAGTGAATCCCAAGTTTTAGATTTGTTTTTGGATAGGTTATTCACAGCTACACTCCATGGCGATCCACAGCAGCCCACAAACTTGGAAGATCATACCTTGGCACCCGGACATTCTTTCATGGGATTTATCCCATTTTTGCGTATATGTATTATTTGTACAATATTACCCCCTTTTCCCCTTTAATTGTATTACTTGTCTATTTGATTCAAACCCTTTTCCCAAAACCGATCGGGAATCCACCCAAACCGGTTCCCGGTTGAGAGCAAATAAATCGACCTAGACTAGGAAGACTCCTTTGTACATAAACACACATTCTTTTTCAAGTTAAGCATAAATCAATATTTCAAAATAAGGCATTAAAATCAAGCGTAGGCGGAAGCATGCTAGAGACCGAAAGGGCGAGTGGAGTGCTGCTTATCACCTTCTCCTCTCGTAACTTAGTCCCCCGAACCCACTTCTCTAAAAAAAGAAGGGTTTTATCTTTATTTTTCCAAATAAAATGAGGTGGAAACTCTCTGATTTTCAAAACCAAAGGAGGGTAACCATTGTATGAGAACCGAGCGGATTCAAGCCACATTCGCACGAGGCAAACTAGTCGCTCTTACACGAACGACCAGTTTAGGTTCGCGCGTGGGCTCTCACACTTTCTCGATCCCGAGTAGATTGATATGAGAAAATAACATTGAACACTTCAATTCATTTGGGTACGGCCGTACACTATTATCAATATCAATCATCGAGTGACCAAGCAGATATCTCTCTTGAGAGAGGGACAAATCCCATCTTGACTTCTCATTCTTCCCTACAAGAATCTGATTATGCCAATCGTAGCCTTTATAACCACCCGATTAGGAGTAGCTTTTGAGTACGTCAAACATAATATTCATCATGTGGAAGACTATGATAATCTCATATCTAAGGATAAATGATATAACTATATGAGATTTAATTATGACACTTGACCATGACATAAATCTCATAGGTGGGTCATGTCCAGTACTTGTTCACCAACGAGTACTCATAAGTTTAATTTGTATCACATACACATGATCATCATATGATCATCGATTAAACTTATACTAGTTCTTCATAAGTACTAGGGACGGGGATTATTATAATAAACATGTAAAACATATAATAATCCAAGGTTGTTGTCTCCATAACAAATGAGAACATGATGTAACGTAAGGCCTTTCTCAAGGGCCTAGGGCATAATCTCCAACAATCTCCCACTTGCACTAGGCCCAATCAATGTGTATCCAATACCATTGAGCTTAGCTTATGACCATCATAACAGCATGTGGAAGAATCTTATGTAGGAAGATTATCCTTTATAATCATAAGGTATTTTGTATATTTTGACATCTCCCATGTCAACGATTTCTCGTAGAGATGGAAACGTCTGAGTATGTGTTTGGATCATAGATGAGCCTTTGGCACCTCAACTTGTGGAATAACTATTATTTCACAATAAAGGTCCATAGGATTAGTAGTACTAGAAACTATTTCTAGTTTTACTAATAATGTCTATATTCAAACAACCCCCTTAGTTACAACTCTTGCAACTAAGCCCAGCCAATCAGAAGGACTAGCCACGCGGCCAGTTATTACCCCAGGCAATTTGTTTTTACAATTTGGCCCCTCGGCTTATTTTTTAATCCAAAATTGGCATCCTTAGCCAAACTAAACCAAAAATTAACCTAAAATTGGTCCGAAAGACCGCGTAAATTACCAAAACTTACTAAAATTGGTCCGGAAGACCGCGTAAATTACCAAAAGCAACTAAAATTGGTCCGGAAGACCGCGTAAATTACCAAAAATTACGAAATTGGTCCGAAAGACCGCGAAAATTACCAAATTGGTCCGGAAGACCCCGAAAATTACCAAAATGGTCCGGAAGACCGCAAAAATTACCAAATTGGTCCGGAAGACCGCGAAAACTACCAAAACAATCCATAATTAAAGGCTGGGAATGTCCTTAAACCCTAAAATTATGATTGGAGGTCGGATACATCCATAAACCCGAAGGCGGATTAAGAAAACCGTCATAAAATCCTTAAATAACTAAAATCAACCTATAATTGGAGGCTGGGAACGTCCTTAAACCCTAAATATTATAGTGAAAGGCTGGGAACGTCCTTAAACCCTTCCTATTTGAGAAAGTTATTTGGCGTAACACTGTGCGAGCTCTAAACAATCGGCGTTACCGGTTACCGGATCCTGCGATGCTGAGGACTACACCTCTCGAAAGTACCGTAGTTTACCGAGAAATTTTGCAATTACGCGCGCTTTGTAGGAAGTTAGAATCCATCCTTATCTCTGTTCTTGATTCTTAAAACTTTTTTTCGTACTGTGCGTATGGCCTTTCTTCCTTTCCCCAATAGAGTACATCTACAACGACTTTATTTCTTCACGAATGTTTGTCGATCTCAAGCGGAAAGACGACGTCTCGTTTCTTTTTCCTTTTTCCCAGTAGGGTCCACGTGACTTCATTATCTGACGAATGTTTGTCTATCCCCGGCGAAAGACGATGTCTCATTTCTTTTCTTCCCAAGTTTCCGAACTACGATTGGCTTGATTCCACTTGGATACGTAGGTAGCCTGACTTAGGTTCAGCCACTCAACCAACCTGGTCACCTTCTCTCTTGCCACTTCTCTCTCCCGATTTGGAACTCATGTTACAGATCGGTTCCTTTCTTAAATCGGCGACCCTCCATGCCTTGCAAGAAACATCGCCGAGGGGCTACTGTTAGTACCCAACCTGAAAATGAATTATTAGGCATTCTAGAACTCACACGAACCTCCCAGGTATTTACGAACTGCGCAGGACTTATCCAAGATTTCCTGAAAAGACCAAATAAGAAGATATTCTCGACTAATCGGATGAGGGATCGGAGATAGACGTTATCTAGGATTTCTCAGAGTTCATATTGATCAGAACCTTGGGATTCAAGCCAATCCGCTGGGATCGGCCGGGCGGCCACTCTTTCGGCCGGGCGGCCACTTCCTCCAGGTCAACTTTTCCTATAAATAGGTGACCTCAGTTCATAATTTCGACATAATTCTCTCACCCGAGTTCTACAGTCTAAACTGCAGACAAAACTCTCTCTCTAAGCCTTTCTAGCAATTCCGAAGGTCCGGCGAATCCGCGCAAGAGATTCGACTTCGTTCTTGTCAAGATTGGTGAGAATTATACATGTTTTCTTAGTTTAGATCTGATTTATGCTAGTTTCATTATGTTTATACATCTATATTCATATGATTCATAACGTGTTCTTCATATTCTTACTAGAATTCATAATACGCTCTATATCTAGGGTAGAAATCTTCATGCTTATGTGTTATCTCATACATGTTTCATGATGTTCTTATTACTATGTTAGATTGAACATGCTAGATCTAATGTTTTAATCCCTACTTATAATGCATATCCGATGATGATCAACGAGATCTAGGAACTACTTCTAAACCCTAAAATTTAGGTAATTACTTCCATGATCAGTAATTCTCCAAGGATGAATATGATGACTACACATTGATCTTATCAATGGTATAATCATTATTCTAGGATGTGATCATTTTGTATGATTCTTTCTCCTCCCCCTTCATTATGCATGACCCCGCTTCTTCTCTCTATTCCGATTATGTGCGAACTACGTCGACCTGAGCTTCTCATCACGAGAGGAACGTAGGCAATCTTTGGATCCGGTCTCAATCACTAACACACTACTAACACATTCATCATGATAGAAAGTCTGATCTATCGGGCGATAGGAGTGATAACTTGATATTCTTCTCTTGTCGTAACTTGACCCCCGAACCCTCTGTGTTAAGCCTTTTCTCAATGTTTTAGCTCGATAAAAACAAGGTGGAGACTCTTAATAAGGTTAAATGCCAACTTGAATATCCTAATCCTATAGAAAAGATAAATAAAGATAAATAAAAGAAAGACTTCCCGTGCGTCGCTTGCATTTTCGGAAAGGGGTATTCACACAAGTACCCAATCATCATAACAATTAGGCATACCTAAAATTTTGTTGATCAATGTAGGGTTGAATTTGAAGATCTTGCTTCTAAGAAAAAACTTGCCATATTGCTTGGACCGTTCATTGTCTAAGTTGGGATGTAAATTGGCATAGAAATTTCTCACATTATTCTATACATAATTCGAAGGATAGAGATTGGCATTAAGAAATTTTCTATCTTTCAAGAACTGAATCACACCATGCTTTTTCAAGTTAACCTCATCAATGTATTTTTCCCGATGAATTTTCTTAGATGAATGCAACAACCTTTTTTCCATACGCTCTTTCTTGTAAAATTTTAAAGTAAAAATGGTTTAGGAAAAGCATCATCATCATCATCAAAGCTTATCTCAAGAAAATCATCAGAAGATTCACGAATATCCGGTGCATTAATAGGAACTCTAGGAGGTTTAGACGAACCAGATGTTACCTTATGTGTTACCTGCTTTCCAGTAGCACGCGAGGTAGCACTTACTTTTCCCTTGCCTTTAATTACTTGTTTCTGGACAGCAGCCAGGGGTTCATCTTCATCCGCTACCCAATCTTCCAATGTCTCCACAGATTGAGTCTTCTCTGCTTCAACCTTGTAGTTTTCATCCGAGTTGTGATCAGAGGAGAGACCAAGTGACTCTTCATCAGAAACTGTCATGGGATCAGAGGGAGTATTGGACTGAGATTTTGGGTTTGGATTGTTCCTTGCACTGATTCGGCTTGAAGTCCTCTTCTTGGAGGGTTGAGCAGCCGATTTGAAGGAAGAAGGGGATTTTCTTTTGGGTTTCTTGGTGGCGGTAACCGGTGGTTGAGAGGCAGTCACGATGGGAGTAGGTTGGACTGAGGCAGCAACCATGGAAGGCTCATCAATGGACATAGCCGATGGAGAGATGTTTAAAACCATGGGAGATAAGTTCATGGGTGAAGTAACACCCGAGACAATACCTAGTGACTCCTCTAATGGTGCATATCGGTTAGGGTTTTGGGAAGGCGATGTCATTATCGATTTTTTAGAGGTAGAGAATGAGAATTTTGAGAAGGGTTTTAATGTCGGAAGGTTACTGAGATAGAGAAAAAGACGATGGAGAGGAGGGAGTATATCGGTGCCTGTGAGAGAGAAAGTGAGAGTAAATAGGGATAGGATTTTAGGAGGCTAGGAATGTGAATAGAGATAGAATTTATGTTAGATTTAACTCTTATCACCTAAATTAACTAAGACCCCTATTTTTACTCACATTTAAACTATCATAATTAAACTCCCCCTATTTACTTGCACACAAAATAACCACTCCCTACACATCCGGCCTACACAAAACGGCAGCCATCATCATTTTTTTTAAAGTTTAAAAGAAAATAAAATAAGATAAATAATATATATATATATATATATATATATATATATATATATATATATATATATATATATATATTAAAGTTGGTGAGGAGAGCCATGGTGTGGACAAGACTTAGAGAAATGTTGCATTTGGTGTTGCCACATCATTACCACTCTTATAAATAAGAGACTTTTCAAATTCTTTTTCTTAGCTAATAGTATTAGTTACTATATAGGGTAACTATTATAGTTAACTACTATAGTAACGAATACTTATAATAGTAATGGTTACTATAATAGATAACTATTATAGTTAACTACTATAGTAACTAATACTTATAATAGTAATGGTTACTATAATAGGTAACTATTATAGTTAACTACTATAGTAACTAATACTTATAATAGTAATAGTTACTATAATAGGTAACTATTATAGTTAACTACTAATCCCTCCGTCCCACTTGAATTAGGACAAATTTCCATTTTGAGTGTCCCATTCGAATTAGGACAACCCAAAAATGGAAATATTTTATTTAAAGGGACTCACATTCACACTCACAACAACTTTCCACTCATTATTCTCTACCCCACTTTCTCTCTCTTACTTTACTTTTCATACTCACAACACCTACTCCACTAATACTTTTTCCTTAATCCCCGTGCCCAACCCAAAAATCCTAATTCAGATGGGACGAAGGGAGTATATAGTAACTAATACTTATAATAGTAATAGTTACTATAATAGGTAGCTATAATAGTTAACTATTACTCCCTATGTCCCAGACTAAGAGTCATACTTTCTATTTTGGTACATCCCAGAGTAAAAGTTTTTTCTTCATAAAATAGCAAAGAATATTTACTATTTATCTAACTCATTTTCTCTCAAAATTTACTTTTATACTCACAAAACCAATCAACTTATTATTCCATCCCACTCATTCTCTCTCCAAATTTACTTTTACACTCACAACACTTACTTACTTTCATCATTTTTTAATCTCCGTACAAATAAGAGGTATGACTAACTAATACTATTAATAGTATTAGTTAATTATAATATTTAAATATAATTGTTAACTATAATAGTTACTATATAAGTTAATTATTATTATTAATAGTTTTAGTTAATCATAATTGTTACAATATATATTAACTATTACTATTAATTATATTATTTAATCATAATAGTTACTATATATGTTAACTATTACTATTAATACCATTAAGTTTTTTGAAATATTCATACAACAAACTTAAATGTACTTCTAAATTAATTTAAAAAAATGTATTACAACTATGTACAACCAAAGCTATGAAAATGTTTTGATTAATTTAAAATATACATATATTTTCAAATAAAATTATTAGGTTAATTTATCAATTAAAAACATCAAAAAAAGAAAATACAAAAACACTAACGGAATAGATTTCCGTGCGGAGCACGGGTTACCTACTAGTAACAGGTAAAATAAGGGAGTAACCGATTCCCATAACATTTTTAAAGATAAAATCCAAGATGTTAGGAAAATAGTTACTAGAGTATTTTACCACAATTAAAAATATTTGTTTAAGATTTTTTCAAAATTATAAACTCTTTAAATAATAAAAGACTTTCAAACTTTGAAAACTTAATAAACAAATCTGAAAATCAAAGAATAAAAACTAATATAGCACACACTATGGATGGCCAAAACCGGTTCCGGGCCCGGTTCCGGTTCGGAACCGCCGATTCCGGTTCGGCATATATGTGACCCTGAACCGGCCTGTGCTTACCCCGTTTCCGGTTCCGGTTGGCACAATCCGATTCCGGTACGGTCCCGGTTCCGGTCCAGTTCCGGTCCCCCCTTTAAAATTATTAAAAAACAAGGGATTTTCGGTCCGATTCCGGTCTGGTTCGCCATTTATGTGAACCGTAACCGGCCCGGACGAATGGCGGTTCCGGTTACTCCGGTTCCCGTTTATTCGCTGGTTTGCCCCGGTTCCGTGCTTTTCTGGTCCGGTTCCGGTCCGATTTTCCGGTTCCGATCCGATTCCGGTTCCGTTTGGCCATCCCTAGCACACACTAATGTGTTAATGGCAACGATGATAACACTTAATATAACATACGTGATAAACATCTATTGATAAATAAATTCGTATTAATTCATTTAAGCATGATAAACCCCATTTTTGAACACTTGAGGCAGAGATATGCTTCTTTAATAAGCATTTGAGGCATAGCAAACTTGTTTTTCATTTTTTAATCATTTCAAACATAACAATCTTTGGATTAAGCTTAATTTATACTTCTTTATCTATAAGGAAGCATTGTAGTAGCGAGCTCCGTGCCCCGAGTCCTTATAAAGTGTAAACATGCTTTAGCGATTTATACCGTTAAAGTAGGATACACTGTAGTAGCGAACTCCATATTCATAATACTTAGTACGAAATCACTTGATAACATCTCCCTTTGGCAAGAGTGCATCGTCACATCGAACGCCGTGCCCCGAGTTAATATGGAAATATTATAAGTGCTTTTTAGCCTTTATGCCTCTGATTTTATCAAAAATATTAGTGACTTTGTCACTTTTGAGTATAAATGGAGTTTCATCAATAATGTTACCTGGGTGTTATCCTACCATAACACAAAGGTCAGTATGTGCCACCGTCAATGGATAGAAAAGACAACCCACTGACAGACTGAAAAAACATTGTTTTTTTTAATATGTAAATAAAACACTAATATACAGGTTTTACTTCAAGTGTTGTCAGCACTCGAGGTAACACAACATAACAAGGACAACTAGAGATTGCAAAGACCAAGAGAGTTTTTGAAGCTAGAAAATCTCTCGTGGTCTAAGGCCTTGGTAAAATGTCAGCAAGTTGATACTTGGTATCAATATGCTCTATATTAATTATGTCTTTTTCAACCATATCTCTTAAGAATTGATGACGGATGTCGATGTGTTTGGTGCAAGAGTGTTGGACGGGGTTTTTAAAATATTGATTGCACTCAAATTATCACAGTACATGGTTAAGATATTTGTTGGTCCTAGGGACACAACAAGTGTATGAAAAGGAGGCTAGAGGGGGGGTGAATAGCCTACTTAAAAATTTCAAACCTTTTTCAAAATTCAACCAAGTGCTTACTCAATGAATTTTACGGTCAATGAAAACCACTAGTTCAAGAGTAATATGCATAGAAAAAGTTTTTGATTTAAATAAGGTAGAGTTGTTTTTGGATAAAACAATGCGGTAGGTAGATGCGGTAGATTGAGTGCGGTAGATAGAGTGCAGTAGGTTGAGTGCGGTATGTTGAGAGATTGAAAATTTGTGTCTTAGAAGTTTTGGCCAATGATAAGTTAGTCAGATTTTTAACTTATGCAATGTGGTAAACATACAAATACAATTCACAATAATTTGAATATCTGAAAAGATAAAAACACTAAACGACAAACAAAATTAACAATGAAGAACAATAAGAACAAGACTTGAAAGTAAAGTGCAGAAAATAAAGAGCAGTAAATAAATGACACAAAGATTTGGAAAGGTTTGATCTGTTAAAAGATCTACGTCCTTTACCAAGATGGTCAGTCTTGGATTTTGAATGAGGTATATATTGATTCACTTGAGTACATATTACAGAGATGAAGTATTGAATCAACATCTATTTTTTATGAAGAAAAATCCTAGACTTAGACCAATGTATCCCTAATGATGCAATTTATGTGATTGATCAATCGGGTGAGTGCGTGTGTTAAGAATCAAAAGCTCTTTGAAATCTATATGATTTAGAGCCTATTGAATCTTATGTGTTATAAGGCTTGAGATTTATAGATAAAGGTTTCTGGAGTTATTGAAGACTATGAAGATTGTGCTTGATGACACGCCCCCAGGTCCCGGGATCCCCTAATAGAACCTCGAACCCGGATGCGCGTGACTAACAAGGAACAAGAAACTTAACAAGAAACTTAATGACATTTGTTTAACAAACTGACATGATATATATACTCTAGAGTAAGGAGCTATACTAGCTCACAACACGAGTTCTAGACAAGAAAATTAAAACCAAACTTAAATACATACACAGCGGAAACATGCCTAGCACATAAGCTGGCATCAAGAGTACTATACAAGATGTCTAGTGACAACAAGAACTGAACAAGACAGTCTACCCCAAAATAAGGAGTTATAAAACCCATAATACATCGTCCTCACCAAATGTAAAAGGACACAAGCCCCAAAAGAATCACGACCTGCGTATTAAGCTCCCAGCTAAGTCGAGCCTCACTGCGCACTATCCTTCCTTTGATCTAAGGAAAACAATTAAACAAGAAACGGGGTGAGATAAATCTCAGTAAGCTATTAGATGCAACTACATGACATGTTATCATGCAATTCAAGTAGATACTCAAGTAATCATATATCAAGTATTATCAAGTAACAAGTATATGAGAGGCTAAGCCACTCATCAAGTAGCACATAAGGCTAAACAAGCAAGCTATAAAGGATATTGTTTCCTTCCTTATTCCTCCCAAGAATACCATTGTTGTCGTAGCTTGTATTACTTTGACAATCACGATCAATAACAAGAACTGATTATTCAGTATATATCAGAAGACCCGGTAACCAGTGTCATTCCCAATACCAAGACTCACGAGTGTTCACGAGGTGTTCAAGAGTTTAGCATTCACTTAAGTCAGGCGTATTGCTCCAACTAAGGAAGCTATGCCCTTACTATGGCCGGTAGTAAGGGGTCAAGCGCAAATACATAGGGACCCGATTGTCACTTAAGCCCCAGCTCTCGCGACAAGCGTGAACCTATATATTTCCGAACAAGCAAGGAGAACCAGCTGGACTCACACAAGAATGTACAAGTAGATATTTACTTGAACTACGGGAGAAGAACTAATCCAAAAGTAGTGGACTAGCTCAACAAGGAACATGCTTCAAGTAATCAAGAAGTCACCTTGTTATCAAGCAACTATATGCAATGTTTGCACATACACAACAAGAACATGTCTCCTACAAGTTAGTGCTTGTTCATAGCACTTTCAAGTTCACTACCATACATATGTATTGGTGTCAAGCCATGTACAAGATTTTATTATCTTATATTCAAGTCTTAATCCATTTCTATGGATGTTCAAGCCATGTACAAGATTTTAAATGTCTTATATTTCAAGTTATAATTCCAATCTTTGAACATTCAAGCATGTATAAGAGTTATACATTTACTCTTACAAAATCTCAATCCTATTCTTAGGATGTTCAACTTCAAGACTTTATACTAATGCCCATAAGGTGCACAATCATTGGATTCACAACAAGTATAACACATTAGTGCTTGTTCATAGCACTTTCAAGACATATAAAAGAGTTATTACTCTTATACTTAAGTTCTCATTTGAGTTCTATAAGTATAAATGTTCAAATCTAAGTTCTAATGCCCCCAAAAGGTTCAATTACACTTGCTAGGACATCTTATACCAAGGCTATATGCCTTAGGAGGGATAAGCTTTCATTTCAATTTGAATTTAAAACACTTTAGTTGGAACAGGGGACCGGGCGGGCGCTCAATGTGGACCAGGCGGGCGCTCATCCAAACATTTCTGAAACCCAAATCTTCTGGCCAAAAGGGCGGGCGCCTGGTCACTAACCGGGCGGGCGCCTGGTCCTAATTTCAGCAAACACCAAATTCTTTCACAGGCTTAGAAATCTCTGTCCCCAAGCGTAGGAGTAACTTTTACTACCATTTTAACACATACCCAAGGATGCCAACAACTCAAAACTAATACTTTCATTTCAATTTCCTTTCTTTATACAATAGGATATACTCCCTTTGTCCCACAATTACAAGTACCACAAAAATCATCCCAAACACGAAATAACATTCACAAGTATCAGGAATAACATTTATGCATGTTATTACAAGCAAGGGGGAGCTAATAACTTACCTAGTCAAAAATCAAAGCGACCCAAATAATTTTCTGTTCGGCCTGGAACGCTCTATTCAACGCCACGAATATTAATCTGGGATCAGAATCAAGAACGAGGGATAATTAAACTCGAGGAGTCGAGAATAGGGTAAACTTTAACCCTAGCTTTTCAGAACAGAGGAAGCAACGTAATGATTTGGGTAAAAATGCCTTCCTCAGGCAAACCCAACAAAGATATACATTCAAGTTTGGGGAAATGACACTTAGGCCCCTCAAGTTTCACTTTTAACAAAAAGGCCCCTAATATCAAATTTTCACAAATGACCCAAAAGTCAAAACTAGACATTTAACCACCTTAACTATTTAAAGCAGTTAAAAAATTTAACCCAAGTAAAACTAACACATAATATGCAAGTTCAAGAATTTAACAAGTAAGTCACATATTTAACGAGAATAAGGATGGGCGTTACACTTGAAGATTCGAAGGATTCTGGAAATCTTGAATATGATCTTCAATCACCAAGAATTTTAACAACAATTTCTCTCTTGGAATCTCAGCAATGTTCAATGAAGAACTCAAGGACTATTTATAGCCTTGAAGGAGAAACTAGACGTTTGAATTCTTGGAGGATAATTTTTTAGGACAATGAGCTGTTGATGTCTGATTGGAGCTCAGTCTGAGTTGTCATTTTGTTGCAGAGTAGTGGTGGTCCAACTGTACTTTTGTAGTCATTGGATGACAGTTGTGTTCAAATTTAAAATTTGAATTTTGCAACATTCCAAACTAACCTGAGGTTTTGGACACTAGCTTGACCATGGTTAGTTTGAACCAAACTTGATTAACCTTAACTTTAGTTATATGCGGCAAACTTGATCCATGCAGTAGCTTTGGGCATGCGGCAGATTGACTTGTGCAGCAGACTTGTACATGCGGTAGGCAATGCCTTGATCGCATATCTCCAGACATAGAAAAATTTAGGGGTCCTAATTAACTAAGCCTATCAAACTAAAAAGTGAACTATTCTAAATGAAGTACAAGTACTTCTTACAATAAATCCTAAAGTCCACAAAATGTAAAATTAGGTTATGGGATAAATCAAATTTAAGGTAATAGGAGTGGTTTATAATAAGCATACATAACAACTTGGTTGAATAGGTATTCCCACGTTTTAACATTTACCCACATGTTAAAGATGGTGAAAGTTATCCATAAATAACCATTTATGAATAACTCTCTTTTAATCCATTCTCCATGTATTTAGTTTCAATTTCCACCTTATAATAACCTGAAATATGAACCAAAAATACAGACATCTAGAAAATAATATTAGGACATCAGTATAAAAATTATTATGGAAAGAAATGTAAAACTATAACACATTTTCCGTCGGGTAACACATGACTGCCAGTGATAGCATCTGAGGTAACACCTCTGTTTACACTAACATGAGTGTCCATTTTTATCATAACTTTGTCCCTAATTTTTTTTTTTCGAATTTTTTTCCACCGGTCTCTTAATACTTGCAAAATCTAAATGTTTGTAATGAATATTACAAGATTATACATGAATTTTGCCACCATATTATACAAAAAGTTATGTCCCTTAAAATGAAACTTGGACACTCATTTAGGGACAAAGGTAGTATTATTTTTCTTTTAATTATGCATGCAGTCCCTAAGATTTCAATCCCTTTTTAAATTCTCCCCACCCCCTTTTAAGAAACAATAAATCTTAGGAAGAAATTTCGAGTTAAAGTAGGAAACTTAAACTTATAAGACCAGCCATAAAGCCGGGCGGGGCATGTGACTAACACATTCATGTTCCATAATCAAACCTTTTGACCCCCTCTATTTTGAATCTCTAGTTTTAAAGTGACTAGATATAAGTTTTTTCAATGTTCCTTTAAAAACAGAAGTAGCGACTCTAAACAAATAAAAATGGATTGGAAGTACTAGGGAATTAGCATTTAGGACATCTTAGTGCTCTTCCCGGGGTATCTACAACAGGACTCCATTTCTTTTGTATGTTTGTAATCCTTTAAGGTTTAGGACTCTTGTAACCCTATATAAGTCAAGTAATGGTTGTAAACACATTGTAACGCCATATAGATTGATTATAGAGTACTCCCTATATCCCAGTACAAGTGAGACTAATATCGTTTTCAGTCCGTCCCACTACAAGTGAGATTGCCCAAAATGAAAATGTTTTAATATTTTTATATTCAACCAACCCCACTAATTAACCCCATTCATTCATTCTCTTCATTTTCCACCACTCAATTTATTCAACCAACACTACTATTTACCCTACTCATTCTCTCTATTCATTTTCTACCACACACACACTACATTTTTCTTAATTATTGTGCCCCAAAAGTTGGTCTCACTTGTGGTGGGACGGAAGGAGTATAATTAAAGCTTGGTAGTTCCCCTAGATGTAGTCCAATTTATAGATAAATTGGGTAACATTTCTTGTGTTGTGTGATTGTGTTTGCTTATTTTCACTTTCTTTGTTTTTCTCATATGATAGCCCCTGATTTCTCAAAGCTGCTGCTGGCTATTAATCTGGTGGGGTCTTGATTCTGATTATGATCCTCAATAAGAGCATCTACAGTCATAAACCTCTTAAAAGGTTTATTCAGACTGCCACGTCATGCAACAGCAGTACTTTATAACCCACTCATCTTATAACCTCTAACAGTTTTTTTGGCTCACAACTATAAACCTCTAAAAAGGTCTATAGTATTTATAAAGTTACAATATTCTATTATATAACAATATAAATTACAAGTAATATTAAATTATAATAAATTATAAATTATTAATATATGAAATAATATTAAAAAACTATTTATTTAATTAGAATAATACATTAAAAATTTATTTAATCATCAACGTAATACAATAAATTTATTGAAGAAATAAGTACTACGATACAACTTAATTTTCATTGTTATTTCCTCCGAAACGTTCCCAAATACGCTCGACCAAGTCAGATCGGAGTTTAGAATGCACTGCACGATCGCGTATTTCTAAATGCCATTGGAGATATTGTTCAAATTCTTGAGTAGATCCTTGCGCAACGGGTGTCTGAGGAACTTGTACATTTCTATCAGACCAATCACATATTGCATTTCCTTCGTCCTCTAAGATCATATTATGCAATATGATGTATACTTACATTATATCTTTCAATTGTTCTCTGCGCCAAAAACGTGATGCACCTCACCTCAAAGAATCGCCCAACGAGCTGGGAGGACTCCAAAAGCTCGTTCAACATCCTTTCTTGCGGCCTCTTGCATTTGCTTAAACTTCTTCCTCTTAGGGTCTTCAGGACGTGGAGAACTTTTAACTAACGTAGGCTATTCAGGATAAATACCATCTTCCCGATAATACCTGTCGCGACCCCGACCCCACGGGACCGGAGTACGCGAGCTGGACGTCGACTTAGAACCAATACACCAATTTACTGAAGATAAAAATTTTATTTTATACCAAAAGGTAATACAAGTTTTTGTAAATCAAAGTTTAATAATAACAAAGTACCACTAACATAAGCTCCACAAGCTTATACCCCAAAATATAACATATACAATTCTTAATGACGTCATTGTTTGGTGACACTATCCCAAGGTTATACATTTAAATAATGCAAACCGAATAACAACCTTCCCCAAAAAGCTATATCTGCATTCGACGTCCTGTCTCGTGATCAGCGAATCTAATACTTTCCACCTGGGGGGGGGCTTAAGGAAAAACAAAGACAAAAGAAAAGGGGGTGAGATAAATCTCAATAAGTTACTAATGCAACTACATGACATGCTAATATGCAATAGGCAATAAACAGCATAATAATCCACGTAGCACATAACAATTATCAGATAACAGATAGCAGCGGAAATAAACACCTTACAAAGGATATTAGCCAAGGTTTCCAAATCGATAGACCCAAATAAAGGATCGCTGCACAGCTTCACAATCAACCAATCAACATCTTCATAGTAGCATGAAAGCCGAAGAGAAAACCCCGGTACCGGAACAATAACCAAGTAACATGTCACAAAGGACGGGATATATGCCACAAAGTCATACTCCAAAAAGTTAGCTAGACTACTTCACAATGGAAGCTAGCTCATCTCATTCCAAGGCCAATCTGGAAGAGGAAAATATGGGCAAAACAATGGTCAACATTATAATGGACTTGGCTCGGGCCATTATAATCTTTCCCATCGCCCGACACAACCACAAATACCAGCTGGACTTCCAAATAAAGGATAAGTAATAAAATACTAGCACAATAAACAACCATTGATTCCAAAGTAGGGAATCCTTCCAATTAATCACCAAAAAGATGAATAAATCAAACACACATCATAAAGGTGCTTCAACATTCCGAAACAAAGATTAATCAAATCCCATAACACATATATTCACAAAGGAACCATTTTCATTATTAGAGTATTCCAAAATAGCCATTTAAGTCTAAGAGGACAAAGCCCAAAACCAGGGTTAAAGTTATAACCTAAACCAAAATCAACTAAAGAATAAGTGCCAGGAAAAGGGGGCGGGCGGGCGCTTGGAAGGGGGCGGGCGGGCGCTCATTTCATCAGTAGGTTGGCCGAAGGAAAAAGGCCAGGTGGGCGGGCGCCTGGTCGACGGCTGGGAGGGATTCTCAGCTGGGTTTGCACCATTTCGACCAAAAATCCACCCATTCACAAAATGCTCAAAATCAACTCTTTTAACAAGTTCCATAATGAACCAAAACAACAACTAAGCTTATGGGAGATCTAAACAACATCATCCAACAACTTAAGCCAAGATTAAATCTCCACATTCCCAAAAACACCATTTTTAACCAAAACACAAATAACTCCCCAAATAAAATCCAAACTCAACCAAACATCAAATATAACAACTTAAGCATTATATGAACATGATATGAACAATTTAGCATAACAATGGGGGAAAAGAAACTTACTTGGAATTTCTCAAAGATGACGGAATTCAAATATTTTTGGTTCTACGCGATCCTATCGACGATTTAAACACATTTCATAAAATGGGTAATACGAAAAGATGAGAGGAAGAGGATGAAAATGAAGAGAAGGGAGAGGAAAAACTTACCCTTTTCTTGAGAGAGAGAGAGTTTACTGAGAATGGGGAAATGAGGGAGAAGGGAGGAAGAAGAAGGAGGATGTTTTAAAAATGTTACACTTAAGCCCCTCCGCTCCAAACTAACGCAATTAATGTCACGACCCGAAATCCCGCCTCTAAATTTTAGTATTTAATAATTATTATTTATTTATTCGATTAATTATTTATGTGAGCATTTTGTGTTTTATAATGTTAAATTGTGTCTAGCTTATTTGGGTAATATTGTGTTAAGTGAGAAATAGGAGAATTATTTGATTAGAGGGTTATTTGGGGTTTTATTGCGATAGTTCGAAGCGGAGGGGCTTAAGTGTAACTTTTATTTTAAACTTAACCTCCTTCCTCCTTTCCTTCTTCCTCATTTTCTCATTTCTCAGTAAAGTCTCTCTCTCTCTCCAAAAGAAAAGGTAAAATTTCTCTCTCCCTTCTCTCTTCATTTCCTTCCTCTTCCTCTCATTATTTCTCATTTCTTAAAACATGAAACTTGTTTAGATCGTCGATAGGATCGTAGGAAGCCAAGAAATTTCGAGTTCCGTCACCTTTGAGAAAATCCGGGTAAGTTGCTTTCCCCCCATTTATGTTAAAAAATGCTCATCTTTAACTCCATTGATGCTCTAGTTGTTATATATGGCTTATTTGGTTGATTTGGAACCTATTTGTAAATTCTTCATATTATTGTGAAATTTGGGTGTTTGAATCATTCCTTGGTTAGGGTTGTCCAAATGTTGCTAGATGAGTTATTTTAGGCTTAGAAGTTGTTTTGGCACTTGGGTAAACTAGTTGGGAGTGTTGGTGTTGATTGGGGTTGAAGTGGTGAATTTTGGGGTTGAAATTTGGGTAGAAGAACCTAGGAAGAATTCTGGGTTTTGCTGATTTGGTTGGAGGCGCGCGCATCCTATTGGGGTGAGGCGCGCGCACCCCTCCATCTCACCTTGTGCGTTTTTCTTCTGTTTATAGGAGGCGCGCGCACCCTATGTGTGGGAGGCGCGCGCACCCTTTGTATCCCTGTTGGTGCCTTTCTTTCTGATTAAGGGAGGCGCGCGCACCCTGTTGGTGGGAGGCACGCGCACCCCCTTCCTTTCTGTGAAAATTATTCGCTTCTTGTCCAATCTTTCGAAGGCTATAACTTCTTCGTCCGGACTCCGTTTTAGTCAAGTAAGCTCTCGTTTTAAAGCTCTTTTAGCGTACTACGAGATGAGGTGGTTTATTCGGTTGGGATTTAGTTTTAGATTGTGTTGAGTTTTCAGTAGGTGTTCTATAAAACAAAACGTTTATGATCGGTCCGTTGTGTCCAAGAACTCCCTTTTTGTTTGTTATGGACTAGGTTGTATCCTTAGTCTAGGTTTTTGGTATTACTCTGGTAGACTTAATTGGTCATTGTGGAATACTCTAGTGTTGAAAATGATTCCTTTGTGAACAAATGTGTTATGGAAGTTGGTTATTGATTATTTGGAAATGTTGGGACACTTTCGTAATGAGTAGACGTTTAGGGTCATTTTGGTGATAATCATTGTGCTACTTGTGAGCGACCGTTTGGGTAGTACTCTTTACGAGTAACTCGCGTGTATCGTCGTTAGGATGTGTTTGGTATGGGTCCTTGTTTTAGTGTCATCTTGTTTTAATAACCAATATTGTTGGGCCTTTTATGAGCAATTCCGTTATTGTTGTTGAACTCTTTATGAGAAACTTCTTGCTATCGTTGTTGTTAAAACTCTTCATGAGTAATCGTTGTATCCTTATGGTGATTATTTGGTAAGGTTCCCTACTTTGGAATCATTAGTTGTTATCGTGCTAGTATTTTATTACTTAGCCTTTACTTGAAAGTCCAGCTGGTATTTGTGTGTTTCGGGCGATGCGAAAGATTTTAATGGCAATGAGCTGAGTCCATTATAATTCTTGACCATTGTTTTGCCCCATTATTACCCTCCTCCAGATTGGCCTTGGATGTGAGATGAGCTAGCTCCTTTCTTGGAACAGTCTAGCTATTATAAGGGGTTGCGACTTTGTGTCGTATACTCAGTTATCGTTTGGTTATTGGTTCCGGTACCGGGGTTTTCTCTTCAGCTCTTATGCTGCTATCGTTGATTGGTTTATCGGCTCTTTGATGCTGCTTATTGATGCTGCTCTTCGATGCGGCCCTATCGTCAGTGATCAGATTGTTATATCCTTTATTGGGGAAACCTTGGCTCAGTATCCTTTGTTAGTTGTTTATTTCCGCTGCTATCTGTTAAATGATATTTTCTATGTGCTATGTGATATATTATTATATTCTATTGCATCTTAGCATGTCATGTAGTTGCATTAGTAACTTATTGAGATTTATCTCACCCCCTTTCTTTTATCTTTGTTTTTCCTTAACCCCCCCCCAGGAGGAAAGGAATAGGATTTGCGGATCGAGGAGGACGTCGAGAGGATTGAGATTTTGGGCAGGTTGTTATTGATCGGTTTGCATTATTTAAATGTATAACCTTTTGGGGATAGTTTTACCAACAATGACGTCATTAAGATTTGTAATCTTTTGTATTTTTGGTGTAAGCTTGTGGAGCTTATACTAGTAGTTTGTTGTTGTGGTTAAACTTGGATTTCTAAAACTTTGTTTTAAACCTTTTGGGTATAAAAATGGAATTTTTATCTTCAATATTTTAGTAATTGTGTGTTAAGTCGACGTCCAGCTCGCGAGTTCCCGGCCCGCGGGGTCGGGGTCGCGACAATTAAACCCCAAATAACTCTCTATTCAAAATGATTCCCCTATTTCACACTTAACACAATATTACCCAAATAATGCTAGACATAATTAAATATCATGAAACACAAAATACTCAAATAATCAAATAAATAAATAAATAATTATTTAATACTAGAATTTAGAGGCGGGTTTTCGGGTCGTGACATTCACTCCCCCTTAAAGAAAATTCGACCCGAATTTTAAGAGACTTACCCGAACCAAAAAGCCACGGATATTTCCGTTCCACCTCTCCTCGAAGCTCCCCGTTGATTCCTCAACCATGATTTCTCCAAAGAACTCTAACCAACGATATGCTCTTATTCCTCAACTCTTTGACTTTAGTATCTAGAATCCGAACCGGTCGCTCCTCATAAGACATGTCGGGCTCGATATCCTCGGGTATCCTCGGTAACACGTGAGATGGGTCACGCAAATACTTACGAAGCATAGAAACGTGGAAAACGTTGTGCAAACGATCAAGAGAAGATGGCAATGCAAGTCGATACGCTAGAAGTCCCACTTTATCCAAAATCTCAAACGGTCCAATAAATCTCGGAGCCAATTTACCCTTCTTTCCAAACCTACGAATACCCACCTTCGGGGATACTTTCAAAAACACGAAATCTCCGGTCTGAAAATTTAAATCTCGCCTTCGGTGGTCCGCATAACTCTTATGTCGACTCTGGGCTGTTTTCAGTCGGTCTCGAATAATTTTCACCTTTCCACCGAGTCCTGAACCATGTCAACACCCCAAAGTTTTGCTTCCCCAACCTCGTCCCAACAATAGGCGATCTACACTTTCTCCCA
>JAOWBW010000901.1:248233-293461 GCA_026119855.1 Campanula takesimana
ATCTCGGTTATCCGTTTGTGAAATCATTCTTTGGGTTTGTTCGTATCGCAATTTCGAATCTTTAGAATCCAACTTTACAACGATCAATGCTTTATTTGTTGCAAATCTGAGAATCTTAGATTTTTAGCTTTTCAATTTTTTTGTCACTTTAATTGCTTATTATGGCTTTGTTGTTGATTTGTTCATGTTTTGGTTTACTTATTTGGAATCATTGTGTTCATGCGGTCATTTTGACATATTATTTATTTGATTTGTTAAAGTTCATGATTTTTGTGTTCTTGGTGTTCTTCGAGCACCCAAGACATATTCTTCGTTTTTTCTTGCATGACTTGGGTTCTTGGATTTTCAAAACTTGTTTTTCGAAAACTTTCATGTTTGATCCATATTCCTTCTATGTTTATGTTGTGCATGTGTTTGTGTTATTATTGCGTTTTATGCTAAGTAAAAATTAAATGTATAGAAATGCGCCTAAGTACAAACGTACGCGCCTACATTGATTATGCGCCTCATGTCATTATGCGCCTCTACCGTTCATGCGCCTATGCCATTTTGCGCTTAAGTAATCTATGCGCCTAAATTCATATTTGGTCATTTTTCTCTATGATTAATTTTTCCTTAGTATTTACATAGAACCATATCTATGCGCCTCGTAATCTATGCGCCTATATTGACTATGCGCCTATTTGTTGTATGCGCCCTTTGTAAATTACAACTGTTATGCGCCTATTCATTCTATGCGCCTATATTTACTTTGTTCATTGTTATGTTTCTATGTGCCTCTTGTTTTTTTAGCGAAAGGAGACGGTACTCCCTAGATTTTATAAAAAAAATTACAAGAAAAATGATGGAGGACATAACGGCCTTGCCACCATAAGATAAACAACTAGGGGGAGGACTTATACAAACCATAAGACCTTTACTAAGAAAGGGGCCTAACCAAAACAGAGGAACCATAAGGCTAGAGTCTAATGTTAGGATAGGAAATCTTATCAAAATAAATCCTACTTTGACAGTGTCGAGGGCATGAATCCAAGGAGTGAAACTCGAAATCATCCCTTCCATCCGCAGAGAAATTGGCAAGGAAATCAGCAACTGTATTCCCTTCACGAAAAATGTGTGTAACTCGAATCTCTAGGATCTCCATTAATCTGAAAATAGCCTGGATGAGGTACCAAATCTCCCAAGGAATATGGTATTTCCGATTAAGAATGTGGGCTAAAACTTCAGAATCAACTTCCAACAAACGTTATGAAAACCCATCAACCGAGGATGAGTAAGACCATCAAGAGCATCCCTAGCTTCCGCCACCATACTCGATGCATGGCCATAAAAATGAGAGAATGCAAATAGAAAAGAGCCACCATGATCACGAATAATACCTCCTCCAGAAGCAACACCCGGGTTCCCTCTAGACACCCCATCAGAGTTTAACTTAACTTGATCAAGCACCGGGGCTGCCCATGAAACCATCCTAGCACGAGGACCCACCAAGGTAGCTGAATGAATATCAAAAAACTTTGAAATATGAGAGTCTTGTGAGACAGTTCGAATGTAGACCTTGTGTGCATGGACAATATCCACAACTTGTTGTCGAATGTTATGAATCACCTGGGAGGATTTGGGATGCAACCCATCAAATCTGCACTTATTCCGATGCTTCCATAAATCCCAACAAATAAGGCCAGGGATAATATCTTTAAGCCAAGAGATCACTCTACTAGTACCTTTAGGAGCTCCATGCCAAGATATTAAAAGATGAGTACGAGTATTCCCGTATAAAGAGACACCCAACATAGAGCCAAAAAACAGCTATACACTATGAGAAAGGTCACCATTAATCAAGATATGGGACGTAGTTTCAACCGAGGGGTGGACACAGCAATGGCATTTAGAAACTAAAATGATACCTTTCCGAGAGACATTATCATCGGTTGGAATTGCCCTTTTGAGAGCTTTCCAAAGGAATACCGAAACCTTCAGAGGAAGGAATTTATGCCGGCACCAAGCAAAGACATTACTGCTTACACGAGATACTCTACATTCCTTCAATGCCGAGGAGATGGAAAATTTGCCCGATGAAGCCGGAGTCCAGAATAGAGTGTCTATCCCTTCCATAAGACGAATATCTTGGCTTTGCATTGCCACTAAAAATTGCTGCCCAAAGGTTTCTCGAACATAATTTTCACGTAACTCACCATTCTCAAATAAAGAGAAGATCTGGTCATGTCTGTCATCAAGAATAGGAATATCATAAGAGAGCCACCGCTCTTGAATGGATATTTCTCCATTACCAATGCCCCATCTTAGACGAGTTTCCACCAAGTCTTTGGCAGCAATCATGCGCCTCCAAATATAGGAACAACCCACCCTTGCCGTAGCATCCATGGGATGAGAATCCCTACAATATTTAGCAGCAAGAAATTGTCTCCAAAGAGAATTAGATGTACGGAATCTCCACCACAGCTTCATAGAGAAAGCTAAAGATATTTCATCAAATTTCTGTAATCCCAAACCACCTTCTTCCACCGGCCAATAAAATTCTTTATGGGATACCCAATGACACTTTCTTCCACCCTCGGGGCTACTCCAAAAGAAATTTGCAACGAGGCGATTAATGGCAGCAATAACTCCCTTTGGAGGTTCAAGAAGAGAGATGTAATACAAAGGAATTGCCTGCAAACAAGTCTTAATAAGAATCAATTTAGCACCAGCTGAGAGCAACTTCCCTTGCCAAGTCTCAAGGCGATTTTGAAGCTTATTCATCACCGGATCAAAAAGGGATTGGTTCTTTCTCCCAATGTAGAGCAGGCAACCAAGATATACAATAGGTAAATGCTTCTTTTGAAAACCTGAAACCTGAGCAATAGCATTATCTCTCTCAGCATTATCCCTCCCAGTGACAAAACATGATTTGGAGACACTAATAAGCTGGCCTGAAAACTGTTGGTAAGCTTCTAAGAATTCCATATGCAATTCCAAGGCCGGGTGTCACGACCCGAAAACTAGGCTCTATTTTATTAGTAATAAATAATTATTATTTATTTATTTGCTTATTTAATTATTTAAATTATTATTTATTTAAATATTTATGTGTGCATTTTATGTGTTATATAATTTATGCCTAGCACTTAATTGGTTATTTGTGCTAGTGTGGAGTGTTGGGTCTTAGTTGTTAGTGGGGAGTGTAAGATTATTGTGTTAGTATGTAGGGGAAGGGGTCAATGTGTAAATTCTCTAATCCTCCTACTTACTCCCTCTTTTCCCCTCTCCTCCCTCATTTCACCCTCACTCTCCCTCTCATTTCTCCCAGCATTTTCTCTCTCTATCCATGGAAGGGGTAAGTTTCTCTCTACATTCTCTATACATTTCCATCATCTTCCTCTTGTTATCTCTCATTTCTCATAACTTGAATCTTGTTTAGATCGTCGATGGGATCGCGTAGAGTCAAAAATATTTGAAATCCATCAACTTTGAGAAAATCCGGGTAAATTGCTTTTCCCCCATTAATATGCTAAATTGTTCATATCAAGCTTATATAATGCTTTAGTTGTTATATTTGAAGTTTGATTGAGTTTGGAATTTATTTGGAATTTATTTGGATTTTTGGTTAAAAATGGTGATTATATGAAGGTTGGGATTTAAATCTTGATTTGGGTTTCTAGATGTGTTATTTTGGTCCTATTCAAGTTTATAAGTTGTTTTGGTTCATTGTTATGCTTATTGGAAGTCTTGATTTTGAGTATTTGAGAAATGGTAAGAATTTTGGGTTGTTTGGGTGCCATTTTCGGGTATGTATGAACCCAGGAAGAAATCTGGGCATTGTTCTTCTGGCACAGTCGTGCCCCTTTATTTGGCACGGTCGTGCCAATATTCACTTTCCTCTCGTCATGTTTGGCACGGTCGTGCCACTTTCTTAGGCACAGTCGTGCCAAGCTGGGACTCTGATATATTCTTCCCTTTTCTTCTAAAACTGTTTCCCCCATAACTTCTTCGTCCGGACTCCGTTTTAGGCGTGTAAACTATCGTTTCGAAGCTCTATCCGAGTAATAAAATATGATATAGGTTTTTCAGTTAAGTTATAAGTTTTATACTTCGGGATTTTATTGGGTGTTTGAGGTTAAGAGGAGTTGTATCGATCCATTGTGAACAAGTTTTGTAAATCAAATTGAGTGACTTTATTGAGTTGTTATGATCATTTTGGGATATAAGTGAGGACTTCATACTTTGAGACCCTTTAATTGAAAGTTATTTTACTGATCGGATTGATTTTAGAATAAGACTTGGTCTAGGTTTTAGGTGATATCCTATACTACCTAGAGGGTTGTTTTGGAACACTAAAGTGTAGGGTTTAGTCCAGTCGTGATCATGTTCTAATAAGGGTAACCTTTTGGATTCGCTTGGGTACTTACGGTTTGATTAACCTTAAGAGGCATTCATTCGGATTTCTTATTTGGAATTCCAGGTGTGATGAGATGGTTGAGTCCATAGTCCTAGTATATCTTTTGAGTAAATGTTTATGGACATTTTGGTAATAGTCATTGTGCCATTTGCGAGCGACCGTTTGGGTTGTGCTCTTTATGATTAACTTGTGGGTATCATGTTTAGGATGTATTTGGTACGTGCCTTATCTTGGAATCATTATGTTTTAATGGTCAATGTTGTTGGACTCTTTTATGAGAAACTCCTTGAGCTATTGTTGTTGAACTCTTCTTGAGTAATCGTTTGCATCTTTTATGGTGATTAATTGGTATGATTCCCTACTTTGGAATCAATGGTTGTTTATTGTGCTAGTATTTTATTACTTAGCCTTTACTTGAAAGTCCAGCTGGTATTTTGTGTGTGTTTGGGCGATGCGAAACATTATGATGGCACAGCCAAGTCCATTGTGATGTTGACCATTGTTTTGCCCCATTATTACCCTCCTCCAGATTGGCCTTGGATGTGAGAAGAGCTAGCTCCTTTGTGTGCATTTTAGCTTTACTTGGAGCATGACTTTGTGGCATGTCTCCCGTCCCTTGTGACACTTCATTTGGTTATTGGTTCCGGTACCGGGGGTATTCTCTTCAGCTTTTATGCTACTATGAAGATGGTTTAATGGGTTGATTGATTGATTGGTCGGTTCTGACCGGGGATTTCTCTTCAGCTTTCATGCTATTATGAAGATGTTGATGGTTGATTATTGAAGCTGCGCAGCGACCTTTATTTGGTTCTTTCAGTTGGGTGAAACCTTGGCTATGTATCCACTTATGAGTGTTTATTTCAGCTTTATGTGTTGCATGATGAGCTGGTCGTTATTTCCAACCGGTATGGGACGGTTGGCGATAGGGAGCCTCTCATTTGTTGTTATATGTTTATCTATATGATTGATTATTGGATATTACTGTTGACAGCATGTCACTTATTATTCCGCTGCTATCTGTCTTATGTTAATTGCTATTGGTCATTGCATATTAGCATGTCATGTAGTTGCATTAGTAACTTACTGAGATTTATTCTCACCCTGTTTCTTGTTTCAAATTGTTTTCCTTAACCCCCCCCCTAGGAGGAAAAGGATTAGGATTCGTGGATCGAGGAGGACGTCGAGAGGATTGAGATTTTGGGCAGGTTGTTTGATCGGTTTGCATTATTTAAATGTATAACCTTTTGGGGATAGTTTTACCAACAATGACGTCATTAAGATTTGTAATCTTTTGTATTTTTGGGGTGAGCTTGCGAAGCTTATTCTAGTAGTTTGTTGTTGTTGTTAAGCTGGGATTTCTAAAACTTTGTTTTAAACATTTTGGGTATAAAAATGGAATTTTTATCTTCATTATTTTGGTGTATTGTTGTAAGTCGACGTCCAGCTCGCGAGTTCCGGGCCCGCGGGGTCGGGGTCGCGACAGTTGGTATCAGAGCTATGGTTTAGCTCTATGTATAAGTATAGGTGGACTAGAATGACCTAGGAGGGTAGATGGGTTCGGAGTGAGTAACGGTGAGTATTTTATGCAGGTATTTGTTTGTGATGGCTAGAAGAAGAGCTGGTGAAGGCATCAGTGGGACTCAGAATCAGAATGGTCTACGGGAAGAAAACCGTGTAATGTTTCAGGACAGGTTTGAAGCGGCCGTGAAAGAAATTCATGACCAAGGGCCGAGAGAGGAACATGTAGCACCTCCGCGATATGGGTTGGAGCAATTCTTGAAGTTGAGACCAAGTGAGTACGACGGTGAGCCTGATGTGAAGAAGGCCGAGCTATGGATAGAATCAATGGAGAAAATCTACGAGATCTTTGGTTGCACTGATGAGGATAGGGTTCTGTTTTCAGCTTATAAGCTCGTGGGGGCTGCGGAACATTGGTGGAAGGCACTGAAGACCAGTTGGGATGCGACTCTTGTACCATATCTTTGGGAGTGGTTCGTGAGGAAATTCAAGGATCATTTTATCTCTCTAGTGAATCAAAACCGGAAAGAGATCGAGTTCCTCAGCTTGGAGCAAGACATGATGTCAGTAGCACAGTACTCAGCTAAGTTCACCGAATTAGCCAGGTGTTGTGAATACCTTGTGCGGACCGAGGAGCAGAAAGCGATGAGATTGATCAGGGGATTGAAGACAGCTATTAGGACTCAACTTTTAGCCCAAAGAATTCAATCTTTTCAGGATGCGGTGGATCGAGCCTACTTGATTGAGCAGGATATTGGGGAACACAGAAGGAAGACTGAGATGGTTAACCCGGGTAAGCAAGGAGGGCAGAGTAAGTCACAACAGCAACATTCGGATAACAGAGGTAATTCTGGAGTGCAAACTCGATTCAGAAGGCAACTTCAAGGGCAACCAACAGTAGGAAATCAAGGTTCTAATAAGGGGACACGAAATGGGAAAGTCTGCAGCTACTGTCAGAGGAAAGGACACTCAGAATACAAGTGTTGGAAGAGGCAAGGAAAATGTGTGAAGTGTGGTCAGTTGGGACACTTTGTTAAAGATTGTCCGAGGTTTAGAGTTCAGTCATCGGGGACAGGAACTGGAATACCACAGGGTCAGAAGACGGATGCTTCGGGAAACCCTAAAAGTTCAGGGTAGGGTATTTGCGACCAATCAGCACTCACCAGGTAACGGATAAATTTCAGGAGGTATTATTTTGCGTCGTGAGAGCGAGCGCGTGCATTTTAGGATCATCGCATTTATGTGTTTCTATGCATTAGTTGCATTTATTTCTTCTGAGTCTTTGACTATGTGTTGTAGGTGTCTACTCCTATGGAGGAGTTTAGGGTATCTGATGAAGTCTTATGTGCTTATGATGTGCTTAAGTATGGTTGTCTTACCTGCTAAATTAGCCATGTTGCTATTACAAGATTTTGACGTTACTCTTGCTTTAGTTGATTGTTGTAGGAAGATGGTTATATTCTCCATTCCTGATTTCTTAAAATTATTTGAGACCGTTCCTTTGCGTAGAGTTATACCTAATTTTTTTTTTATTGAAATCCGAGTATTTAGCTTCGGTCAAATTGTTGGTGTAATTATCATTGTAAGGTTTCTACTTTCTTCTAAATAGTACCTAGTGTTTGAGGAGAAGCTTGGGTTAAATTGGGTTGTTGTGGTACAAGGTTGTAATGCTAATATTTAGATCAATATCCATATTGTATCGGTTGGGTTATAGGAGTTGAAGATTCAATGAGGATCTTTTGAGGAAAATTTTAGTCACTTTTAGTGCATCTCCGTGAATGCATCGGAATGGATTAGTATGGAGAGGTGTACGATTTGTTATGGATGATGAGTTTGTTGTAGGAGTTATTATCATTAATGGTGGTAAGCGTGTTAAGTTAGAAAGGACTAAGTACATTTTGGGAGAGTAATAATTTCTCAATCTATGTTAAAGGCATTTCGAAATTTTGGGTAGATAGTGGTTCTATGGTTCTAAATCCCTTCTTGGTGGCGTTTCCCGAATTGGATCAAGGGTGTGTGAAGGAAGTTGATTATCAATACTTGGGCATAATTAAGGAATATCATGAATTGGTCTGGGGTCAGTTGGAACGTTACTAGCTAATTGGGTTATTACGATGGTAGTACTATTGAGCCTAAGTATCATTAGGTTAATAAATGTATGCGTGAAAGATTAACGTGGCTTAGCTATTGAGGATTTGAGATTTGGTGACTTCCTTGGATATATGAGCACAGATTAATAACTAAAAAGGGAGCTAGAGGAAATCCCTTGAAGATAAAATTTAGATCATCTTCGGACTATTGAGTATTCGTAATTATTTTAGGCTTTCAAGGATTGGAGAGTTATGACGATGATATTATGGCGTAGATTTAAGTGAACATTTTGTATTAAAATTTTGGGTTACATTACACCTCTAGTTTAAGGTGCTGCCTAGAGCGAGAGCACTATAATGGGAATCCTTAGAGATATAGCCTTTGGTGAATATTATGGGGATGGAAAATTTCTTTAGCCTTTCATATTTTAAAAGCTAACTAAACTCGAGATGGTAGTGTTTTGAAATTCTGGGGAATAACACTAAGGAGGCGATTTACAAATGGAAGTACCTTTGCGGTGTAGTTAAGGTTTTGAATAAGGCGAGTTTGAGATATCTCGAGAATTATGCGTGGAAATAATTCGGATTCTTCGATTTTGAGTATGAATTTTGATTAGTAATGAAGATAATGATGGAATGATTCGGTTCGAGAGGTGGTGTTATCGTGAGCATTATTTAAGGTTACCTTGTAGTGGGTTAGATTGGACAATTAAGGAATTTGAGAAATGGAGGAACTATCGTATCCGTAGCTATTCGGTCTTTAGGGTAAGTCTCGTTAAAATTCGGGTCGAATTTTCTTTAAGGGGGAGTGAATGTCACGACCCGAAAACTAGGCTCTATTTTATTAGTAATAAATAATTATTATTTATTTATTTGCTTATTTAATTATTTAAATTATTATTTATTTAAATATTTATGTGTGCATTTTATGTGTTATATAATTTATGCCTAGCACTTAATTGGTTATTTGTGCTAGTGTGGAGTGTTGGGTCTTAGTTGTTAGTGGGGAGTGTAAGATTATTGTGTTAGTATGTAGGGGAAGGGGTCAATGTGTAAATTCTCTAATCCTCCTACTTACTCCCTCTTTTCCCCTCTCCTCCCTCATTTCACCCTCACTCTCCCTCTCATCTCTCCCAGCATTTTCTCTCTCTATCCATGGAAGGGGTAAGTTTCTCTCTACATTCTCTCTACATTTCCATCATCTTCCTCTTGTTATCTCTCATTTCTCATAACTTGAATCTTGTTTAGATCGTCGATAGGATCGCGTAGAGTCAAAAATATTTGAAATCCATCAACTTTGAGAAAATCCGGGTAAGTTGCTTTTCCCCCATTAATAAGCTAAATTGTTCATATCATGCTTATATAATGCTTATATAATGCTTTAGTTGTTATATTTGAAGTTTGATTGAGTTTGGAATTTATTTGGAATTTATTTGGATTTTTTGTTAAAAATGGTGATTATATGAAGGTTGGGATTTAAACCTTGATTTGGGTTTCTAGATGTGTTATTTTGGTCCTATTCAAGTTTATAAGTTGTTTTGGTTCATTGTTATGCTTATTGGAAGTCTTGATTTTGAGTATTTGAGAAATGGTAAGAATTTTGGGTTGTTTGGGTGCCATTTTCGGGTATGTATGAACCCAGGAAGAAATCTGGGCATTGTTCTTCTGGCACGGTCGTGCCCCTTTATTTGGCACGGTCGTGCCAATATTCACTTTCCTCTCATCATGTTTGGCACGGTCGTGCCACTTTCTTAGGCACAGTCGTGCCAAGCTGGGACTCTGATATATTCTTCCCTTTTCTTCTAAAACTGTTTCCCCCATAACTTCTTCGTCCGGACTCCGTTTTAGGCGTGTAAACTATCGTTTCGAATCTCTCTCCGAGTACTAAAATTTGGTATAGGTTGTTTAGTTAAGTTATAAGTTTTATACTTTGGGATTTTATTGGGTGTTTGAGGTTAAGAGGAGTTGTATCGATCCATTGTGAACAAGTTTTGTAAATCCAATTGAGTGACTTTATTGAGTTGTTATGATCATTTTGGGATATAAGTGAGGACTTAATACTTTGAGACCCTTTAATTGAAAGTTATTTTACTGATCGGATTGATTTTAGAATAAGACTTGGTCTAGGTTTTAGGTGATATCCTATACTACCTAGAGGGTTGTTTTGGAACACTAAAGTGTAGGGTTTAGTCCAGTCGTGATCATGTTCTAATAAGGGTAACCTTTTGGATTCGCTTGGGTACTTACGGTTTGATTAACCTTAAGAGGCATTCATTCGGATTTCTTATTTGGAATTCCAGGTGTGATGAGATGGTTGAGTCCATAGTCCTAGTATATCTTTTGAGTAAATGTTTATGGACATTTTGGTAATAGTCATTGTGCCATTTGCGAGCGACCTTTTGGGTTGTGCTCTTTATGATTAACTTGTGGGTATCATGTTTAGGATGTATTTGGTACGTGCCTTATCTTGGAATCATTATGTTTTAATGGTCAATGTTGTTGGACTCTTTTATGAGAAACTCCTTGTGCTATTGTTGTTGAACTCTTCTTGAGTAATCGTTTGCATCTTTTATGGTGATTAATTGGTATGATTCCCTACTTTGGAATCAATGGTTGTTTATTGTGCTAGTATTTTATTACTTAGCCTTTACTTGAAAGTCCAGCTGGTATTTTGTGTGTGTTTGGGCGATACGAAACATTATGATGGCACAGCCAAGTCCATTGTGATGTTGACCATTGTTTTGCCCCATTATTACCCTCCTCCAGATTGGCCTTGGATGTGAGAAGAGCTAGCTCCTTTGTGTGCATTTTAGCTTTACTTGGAGCATGACTTTGTGGCATGTCTCCCGTCCCTTGTGACACTTCATTTGGTTATTGGTTCCGGTACCGGGGGTATTCTCTTCAGCTTTTGTGCTACTATGAAGATGGTTAAATGGGTTGATTGATTGATTGGTCGGTTCTGACCGGGGATTTCTCTTCAGCTTTCATGCTATTATGAAGATGTTGATGGTTGATTATTGAAGCTGCGCAGCGACCTTTATTTGGTTCTTTCAGTTGGGTGAAACCTTGGCTATGTATCCACTTATGAGTGTTTATTTCAGCTTTATGTGTTGCATGATGAGCTGGTCGTTATTTCCAACCGGTATGGGACGGTTGGCGATAGGGAGCCTCTCATTTGTTGTTATATGTTTATCTATATGATTGATTATTGGATATTACTGTTGACAGCATGTCACTTATTATTCCGCTGCTATCTGTCTTATGTTAATTGCTATTGGTCATTGCATATTAGCATGTCATGTAGTTGCATTAGTAACTTACTGAGATTTATTCTCACCCCGTTTCTTGTTTCAAATTGTTTTCCTTAACCCCCCCCCTAGGAGGAAAAGGATTAGGATTCGTGGATCGAGGAGGACGTCGAGAGGATTGAGATTTTGGGCAGGTTGTTTGATCGGTTTGCATTATTTAAATGTATAACCTTTTCGGTATAGTTTTACCAACAATGACGTCATTAAGATTTGTAATCTTTTGTATTTTTGGGGTGAGCTTGCGAAGCTTATTCTAGTAGTTTGTTGTTGTTGTTAAGCTGGGATTTCTAAAACTTTGTTTTAAACATTTTGGGTATAAAAATGGAATTTTTATCTTCATTATTTTGGTGTATTGTTGTAAGTCGACGTCCAGCTCGCGAGTTCCGGGCCCGCGGGGTCGGGGTCGCGACAGTTGGTATCAGAGCTATGGTTTAGCTCTATGTATAAGTATAGGTGGACTAGAATGACCTAGGAGGGTAGATGGGTTCGGAGTGAGTAACGATGAGTATTTTATGCAGGTATTTGTTTGTGATGGCTAGAAGAAGAGCTGGTGAAGGCATCAGTGGGACTCAGAATCAGAATGGTCTACGGGAAGAAAACCATGTAATGTTTCAGGACAGGTTTGAAGCGGCCGTGAAAGCAATTCATGACCAAGGGCCGAGAGAGGAACATGTAGCACCTCCGCGATATGGGTTGGAGCAATTCTTGAAGTTGAGACCAAGTGAGTACGACGGTGAGCCTGATGTGAAGAAGGCCGAGCTATGGATAGAATCAATGGAGAAAATCTACGAGATCTTTGGTTGCACTGATGAGGATACTGTTCTGTTTTCAGCTTATAAGCTCGTGGGGGCTGCGGAACATTGGTGGAAGGCACTGAAGACCAGTTGGGATGCGACTCTTGTACCATATCCTTGGGAGTGGTTCGTGAGGAAATTCAAGGATCATTTTATCTCTCTAGTGAATCAAAACCGGAAAGAGATCGAGTTCCTCAGCTTGGAGCAAGACATGATGTCAGTAGCACAGTACTCAGCTAAGTTCACCGAATTAGCCAGGTGTTGTGAATACCTTGTGCGGACCGAGGAGCAGAAAGCGATGAGATTGATCAGGGGATTGAAGACAGCTATTAGGACTCAACTTTTAGCCCAAAGAATTCAATCTTTTCAGGATGCGGTGGATCGAGCCTACTTGATTGAGCAGGATATTGGGGAACACAGAAGGAAGACTGAGATGGTTAACCCGGGTAAGCAAGGAGGGCAGAGTAAGTCACAACAGCAACATTCGGATAACAGAGGTAATTCTGGAGTGCAAACTCGATTCAGAAGGCAACTTCAAGGGCAACCAACAGTAGGAAATCAAGGTTCTAATAAGGGGACACGAAATGGGAAAGTCTGCAGCTACTGTCAGAGGAAAGGACACTCAGAATACAAGTGTTGGAAGAGGCAAGGAAAATGTGTGAAGTGTGGTCAGTTGGGACACTTTGTTAAAGATTGTCCGAGGTTTAGAGTTCAGTCATCGGGGACAGGAACTGGAATACCACAGGGTCAGAAGACGGATGCTTCGGGAAACCCTAAAAGTTCAGGGTAGGGTATTTGCGACCAATCAGCACTCACCAGGTAACGGATAAATTTCAGGAGGTATTATTTTGCGTCGTGAGAGCGAGCGCGTGCATTTTAGGATCATCGCATTTATGTGTTTCTATGCATTAGTTGCATTTATTTCTTCTGAGTCTTTGACTATGTGTTGTAGGTGTCTACTCCTATGGAGGAGTTTAGGGTATCTGATGAAGTCTTATGTGCTTATGATGTGCTTAAGTATGGTTGTCTTACCTGCTAAATTAGCCATGTTGCTATTACAAGATTTTGACGTTACTCTTGCTTTAGTTGATTGTTGTAGGAAGATGGTTATATTCTCCATTCCTGATTTCTTAAAATTATTTGAGACCGTTCCTTTGCGTAGAGTTATACCTAATTTTTTTTTTATTGAAATCCGAGTATTTAGCTTCGGTCAAATTGTTGGGTGTAATTATCATTGTAAGGTTTCTACTTTCTTCTAAATAGTACCTAGTGTTTGAGGAGAAGCTTGGGTTAAATTGGGTTGTTGTGGTACAAGGTTGTAATGCTAATATTTAGATCAATATCCATATTGTATCGGTTGGGTTATAGGAGTTGAAGATTCAATGAGGATCTTTTGAGGAAAATTTTAGTCACTTTTAGTGCATCTCCGTGAATGCATCGGAATGGATTAGTATGGAGAGGTGTACGATTTGTTATGGATGATGAGTTTGTTGTAGGAGTTATTATCATTAATGGTGGTAAGCGTGTTAAGTTAGAAAGGACTAAGTACATTTTGGGAGAGTAATAATTTCTCAATCTATGTTAAAGGCATTTCGAAATTTTGGGTAGATAGTGGTTCTATGGTTCTAAATCCCTTCTTGGTGGCGTTTCCCGAATTGGATCAAGGGTGTGTGAAGGAAGTTGATTATCAATACTTGGGCATAATTAAGGAATATCATGAATTGGTCTGGGGTCAGTTGGAACGTTACTAGCTAATTGGGTTATTACGATGGTAGTACTATTGAGCCTAAGTATCATTAGGTTAATAAATGTATGCGTGAAAGATTAACGTGGCTTAGCTATTGAGGATTTGAGATTTGGTGACTTCCTTGGATATATGAGCACAGATTAATAACTAAAAAGGGAGCTAGAGGAAATCCTTTGAAGATAAAATTTAGATCATCTTCGGACTATTGAGTATTCGTAATTATTTTAGGCTTTCAAGGATTGGAGAGTTATGACGATGATATTATGGCGTAGATTTAAGTGAACATTTTGTATTAAAATTTTGGGTTACATTACACCTCTAGTTTAACGTGCTGTCTAGAGCGAGAGCACTATAATGGGAATCCTTAGAGATATAGCCTTTGGTGAATATTATGGGGATGGAAAATTTCTTTAGCCTTTCATATTTTAAAAGCTAACTAAACTCGAGATGGTAGTGTTTTGAAATTCTGGGGAATAACACTAAGGAGGCGATTTACAAATGGAAGTACCTTTGCGGTGTAGTTAAGGTTATGAATAAGGCGAGTTTGAGATATCTCGAGAATTATGCGTGGAAATAATTCGGATTCTTCGATTTTGAGTATGAATTTTGATTAGTAATGAAGATAATGATGGAATGATTCGGTTCGAGAGGTGGTGTTATCGTGAGCATTATTTAAGGTTACCTTGTAGTGGGTTAGATTGGACAATTGAGGAATTTGAGAAATGGAGGAACTATCGTATCCGTAGCTATTCGGTCTTTAGGGTAAGTCTCGTTAAAATTCGGGTCGAATTTTCTTTAAGGGGGAGTGAATGTCACGACCCGAAAACTAGGCTCTATTTTATTAGTAATAAATAATTATTATTTATTTATTTGCTTATTTAATTATTTAAATTATTATTTATTTAAATATTTATGTGTGCATTTTATGTGTTATATAATTTATGCCTAGCACTTAATTGGTTATTTGTGCTAGTGTGGAGTGTTGGGTCTTAGTTGTTAGTGGGGAGTGTAAGATTATTGTGTTAGTATGTAGGGGAAGGGGTCAATGTGTAAATTCTCTAATCCTCCTACTTACTCCCTCTTTTCCCCTCTCCTCCCTCATTTCACCCTCACTCTCCCTCTCATCTCTCCCAGCATTTTCTCTCTCTATCCATGGAAGGGGTAAGTTTCTCTCTACATTCTCTCTACATTTCCATCATCTTCCTCTTGTTATCTCTCATTTCTCATAACTTAAATCTTGTTTAGATCGTCGATAGGATCGCGTAGAGTCAAAAATATTTGAAATCCATCAACTTTGAGAAAATCCGGGTAAGTTGCTTTTCCCCCATTAATAAGCTAAATTGTTCATATCATGCTTATATAATGCTTTAGTTGTTATATTTGAAGTTTGATTGAGTTTGGAATTTATTTGGAATTTATTTGGATTTTTGGTTAAAAATGGTGATTATATGAAGGTTGGGATTTAAACCTTGATTTGGGTTTCTAGATGTGTTATTTTGGTCCTATTCAAGTTTATAAGTTTTTTTGGTTCATTGTTATACTTATTGGAAGTCTTGATTTTGAGTATTTGAGAAATGGTAAGAATTTTGGGTTGTTTGGGTGCCATTTTCGGGTATGTATGAACCCAGGAAGAAATCTGGGCATTGTTCTTCTGGCACGGTCGTGCCCCTTTATTTGGCACGGTCGTGCCAATATTCACTTTCCTCTCGTCATGTTTGGCACGGTCGTGCCACTTTCTTAGGCACAGTCGTGCCAAGCTGGGACTCTGATATATTCTTCCCTTTTCTTCTAAAACTGTTTCCCCCATAACTTCTTCGTCCGGACTCCGTTTTAGGCGTGTAAACTATCGTTTCGAAGCTCTCTCCGAGTAATAAAATATGGTATAGGTTGTTCATTTAAGTTATAAGTTTTATACTTCGGGATTTTATTGGGTGTTTGAGGTTAAGAGGAGTTGTATCGATCCATTGTTAACAAGTTTTGTAAATCCAATTGAGTGACTTTATTGAGTTGTTATGATCATTTTGGGATATAAGTGAGGACTTCATACTTTGAGACCCTTTAATTGAAAGTTATTTTACTGATCGGATTGATTTTAGAATAAGACTTGGTCTAGGTTTTAGGTGATATCCTATACTACCTAGAGGGTTGTTTTGGAACACTAAAGTGTAGGGTTTAGTCCAGTCGTGATCATGTTCTAATAAGGGTAACCTTTTGGATTCGCTTGGGTACTTACGGTTTGATTAACCTTAAGAGGCATTCATTCGGATTTCTTATTTGGAATTCCAGGTGTGATGAGATGGTTGAGTCCATAGTCCTAGTATATCTTTTGAGTAAATGTTTATGGACATTTTGGTAATAGTCATTGTGCCATTTGCGAGCGACCGTTTAGGTTGTGCTCTTTATGATTAACTTGTGGGTATCATGTTTAGGATGTATTTGGTACGTGCCTTATCTTGGAATCATTATGTTTTAATGGTCAATGTTGTTGGACTCTTTTATGAGAAACTCCTTGTGCTATTGTTGTTGAACTCTTCTTGAGTAATCGTTTGCATCTTTTATGGTGATTAATTGGTATGATTCCCTACTTTGGAATCAATGGTTGTTTATTGTGCTAGTATTTTATTACTTAGTCTTTACTTGAAAGTCCAGCTGGTATTTTGTGTGTGTTTGGGCGACACGAAACATTATGATGGCACAGCCAAGTCCATCGTGATGTTGACCATTGTTTTGCCCCATTATTACCCTCCTCCAGATTGGCCTTGGATGTGAGAAGAGCTAGCTCCTTTGTGTGCATTTTAGCTTTACTTGGAGCATGACTTTGTGGCATGTCTCCCGTCCCTTGTGACACTTCATTTGGTTATTGGTTCCGGTACCGGGGGTATTCTCTTCAGCTTTTATGCTACTATGAAGATGGTTTAATGGGTTGATTGATTGATTGGTCGGTTCTGACCGGGGATTTCTCTTCAGCTTTCATGCTATTATGAAGATGTTGATGGTTGATTATTGAAGCTGCGTAGCGACCTTTATTTGGTTCTTTCAGTTGGGTGAAACCTTGGCTATGTATCCACTTATGAGTGTTTATTTCAGCTTTATGTGTTGCATGATGAGCTGGTCGTTATTTCCAACCGGTATGGGACGGTTGGCGATAGGGAGCCTCTCATTTGTTGTTATATGTTTATCTATATGATTGATTATTGGATATTACTGTTGACAGCATGTCACTTATTATTCCGCTGCTATCTGTCTTATGTTAATTGCTATTGGTCATTGCATATTAGCATGTCATGTAGTTGCATTAGTAACTTACTGAGATTTATTCTCACCCCGTTTCTTGTTTCAAATTGTTTTCCTTAACCCCCCCCCCCCTAGGAGGAAAAGGATTAAGATTCGTGGATCGAGGAGGACGTCGAGAGGATTGAGATTTTGGGCAGGTTGTTTGATCGGTTTGCATTATTTAAATGTATAACCTTTTGGGGATAGTTTTACCAACAATGACGTCATTAAGATTTGTAATCTTTTGTATTTTTGGGGTGAGCTTGCGAAGCTTATTCTAGTAGTTTGTTGTTGTTGTTAAGCTGGGATTTCTAAAACTTTGTTTTAAACATTTTGGGTATAAAAATGGAATTTTTATCTTCATTATTTTGGTGTATTGTTGTAAGTCGACGTCCAGCTCGCGAGTTCCGGGCCCGCGGGGTCGGGGTCGCGACACCAGGATACTCCCATTACAAAAAATAATAATGTCATCGGCATAAGAGAGATGAGAAATAACAGGAACGTTAAGATTACCCGTATGATAGACCACATGAGGATGGAGGACATGTAAATTATTAAGACCACGACTTAGAACTTCAGCTGCAATAATAAAGAGACTTGGAGATATGGGGTCTCCTTGTCTAAGCCCACGAGAAGAGGTAAAATAACCACAAGCAGTACCATTGATGAGGACAGAGAACCAACATGAATTAATACACCTGAAAATCATATCAAGCCATATTTTGGAAAAACCAAATCTACGCATGACTTTAATTAAAGCAAACTAGGAAAGTCTATCGTACGCCTTTGCCATATCAAGCTTCAAAGCCACATTAGAACCAAAAACCATCCTCTTAAGCGATTGAAAAAGTTCTTGAGCCAATAAAACATTCTCATGAATTAACTGACCCTTCACAAAACCACTTTGTTGAGGAGAAATGATACGAGGGAGTACATGTTGCAAGCGAATACATAAAATCTTGGTGATAATTTTGTTAGAAAAATTACACAAACTAATAGGCCTTAACTCAGAAAAAACCATGGGAGATTCTACCTTTATAATTGTGACAATGAGAGTGCTCGTCCAACTGCGAGGGATATGAAAACCACAAAAGAATTCGACAACAGCTTTCAGAAGATCTGAACAAATAATATCCCAACACTTGTGATAAAACTCACCTGTAAATCCATCTGGGCCTGCAGCACTAGAGCCACTCATACCGAAAACCACTTCCCGAAGCTCTTCCATAGTAGGACTAGCCGCAAGCAACTGATTGTCTTCATTCGTAATTAGTCTAGGAATTAAATCCAAGAGATCATCCGGGGGGTTGTTGTTATCACCATGTAATTGGTCCGAATAGAATCTAACGGCCTCCTCTTGAATCTGATTTTGAGATACAATCCAATTACCTTGGCCGTCCCTAATCCGTTGAATGAACAATTGCTGCCTTCTTTTCTTGACATAGTCATGAAAAAACTGGTGTTATGGTCACCATCTTTTATCCACGCTAGGTTCGCTTTTTGCATCCAGAATTCTTCCTCAATTTTTAACCTATATGAAAGATTAGCTTGAGCAAGATGTAAAGCCGCCCTATTTTCCTCACTAGGATCTTGATCAAAAGCTAATTCTTTCCCACAAACCTCATCCTCAGCATTCTTAACCAGCTGATCCACTTTACCAAACGTAGTACGATTCCAAATCTGCAACTCACGCTTAAGATTGGTAAGTTTTTTGGAAAACTTAACCATAGGTCTACCATAGACCCTAGAGGCCCAAGCATTTCAAACCACAGCTTTGAAAGTTGAATGTCTTGTCCAAACATTAAGAAAACGAAACACACCTTTTCTGACTTCATCCATCAGACGAATATTAACCAAAAGGGGAGCATGATCAGAGCATGTTCTACTAAGATGATCAATGGCTGTATTGTCAAAGCTTTGAAGCCATGTCTCACTATATAAAGTACGATCAAGCCGTTGCAAAATTGTTGCCCTTTCCTTCCTCTTATTCCACCAAGTGTAGGTATGACCGCGAAAACCTCCATCAATTAGATTCGATACTTGAATCATATCAACAAACTCAGACACCATAGAATCCACAACTGGTTTACCACCTAACTTCTCAGATTGATCAACGATAGCATTAAAATCACCCACAATCATCCAAGCTTCGACCGTGGTGCTCATATCAACAAAGTAGTCCCATAGATCCCTTCTAACATATTTGCTGCAACTAGCATGAACAAAGGACATTAGAACCGGGGTTGGCCAAAGAATATGAGAAACCCTAACAGTAACAACTTGAGCATCTTGATGTAGAAGCGCGCCACACAATCCAAATATTCCCCTTATCATTAGCAAATCCCCCACTACAGAGAAGCTTTCTAATATACGAGGGAAGAACATACGAGTCCAGCTTAGGCTCATAGATACCAAAAATAGACACTTCATGCATTCTTAATAACCTTTTAACCCTTCTTACTGAGGAGACATTTCCAATCCCACGGATATTCCAGCTAAGAACTCCTACCATTAAAACAGTAGATATAGAAAATAGCAGAAGAGGGCTTTTAAGCCAAAGAACTACCATCCCCCCTTATGTTGGGGGCAATACTTTCTGGATTAACTTCACGTGCAAGAGAGGAAAGATCTTGAATGTCAAAATATTAAGTAACATGAGGACCACGAGGAGAAAGTTGCAATTTATCAATTGTATCCTCCCAAGAATGCTTCTTAATTACTGAATCTTCAATCTGCAATTTTGAGTCAGAATCTCCTCTATCAACAATCACATCTACCTTCTCGTTATGAATATGAATAATGGCTGGCTGATCATGCAACTTTGTACTTATTCTTTCTTCTTCTAAATCGATAGCCCCATCATCAACAATTATACTTCCATTTTGATTAGTGGAGGTCTTAAGAGACATTGGAGAAACAAAAGGGGTACCCTGTTTAGCTAAAAAACTGAAACCACTTGAGACAATATTAGGGAACAACACTTTAGTACCATTTGGGGAGGAGGATTTTTTGCCCTTGGAAGGTCCAGCCCCATTGACTTGCCCATCACCAGTGACTTTTGTGTGATCACCCGCATTCTTATTCCTCACTTGATTATTCTGACCATTCACCAATCCATTACCAAGAACCTGTTGAGTACCTTTACCTTAGTCCATCTCATTAACTTTAGTTTTTTCAACATACACCTGTTTTGGTTTAGCCCTTAACGCACCAGAATTAGGGTTCACTTGATTAACACCTTCATTGTTTCCTTTAGAGTTTGCATCAACAACCTGAGTATGTCTTAAGCCATCTCCTTTTAAGACCTCTTCTTGCTTAGAGTTGTCATGCCGAGGATGAAGAAAAAGGCAGGAGTTTATGTCATGTCCAAGCTTGTAACAGTGCTTACAATACTGAGGCAAATTAATAAAATTTAGAGCTTGATAAAAACTAGAGAATTCATCACCACAATCCAGAAAAACCCTAGAAGGAAGCTTTTTAAGTAAATCTACTTGTACCAACACCCTAGCCTCACTAGGCCGAGACAGATTAGCTGTGGGTTGATCAATAGAGAGAGGCTCCCCAAAAATCTTTGCAATAGAGAATAGACAAACTTTATTAAACATATGGATAGGAAAACCTGGGAGGCTCACCCACACCGGATACAAAGAAGATTCCTTCTCAGGATGCCATGAAGGAGTCCAGCGAAAAACCCTCATGGGGAATCGTCCAAGCTGCCAGGATTCTCTAGACCACAATCTGTTGAAATCGCCTTCGTGCACCAATCTGATCAAGATATGCTTAGAATCAATATGGCCCAAATGAAATTCACCTTTGAGTCCAAACTTCACAAAGTACTCCCTAGTATTCTCCATATTAGGTCTTCCGTGTGAAAATTTTCCTATGAGAGTAAATTTGAACGGCTGGGCAAAAACGTTAATCACATCTTTTGAAAATTTAAGAGTAGGTTCACCTTTATAGTTGGACATAGGAATCATGTTAACTAGCGGAGAAGGAATTGGAGTGACATGGGAATTCTTAAGAATCTCGGCAAAGGATTTGCGCTGAGTAGGCGATTGCGGCATTAGGTTTTCCTTAAGATCCAAGGAAGGCGCGTTATTTGTTACAGCCGTAATAGGGTTCTGAACGGAAGGAGAAGCTGTTTGCATCGACGAAATAGTATTAGGGTTTGCATGTGGAGATTGTGCCGCCGCAATCGGATTAGGGTTAGAGGCCGGGAAGGTGTTGTTTAGAGAAGGTACAAAATACGAATTACTATTACTAGAATTCAGAGAATGAAAGATTATGTTCGAAAAAACCATGGCCGACGGACAATGCCCCTAGGGTAAAACCCTAGCGATAGGGACGAGAGAGAGCTAGAGAGAGAAAGAGAAACCGCCTTTGGCAGGGCCTTGTGTGTGCCTCATTCACTCCTAACATCAACAAATGTTTGTTTATGCAGGATCCAGCTAATTTTAAACCCGGTGAAACTTTCAACGTGTCTGAGTTAGCTGCTGAGCCAATGGGCATTGACATCATAGACTACATCAGAACTACAGGTCTTCTGCCTCTATACACGATGGATCAACCCTACTATGCGCCTTTGCTAGTAGATGAGTTCTTTTCTTCAGCTGAAATAGTGGCGACTGTTTCTGAAGTTGATGGGCACACTCGCTACAGAGTTCATGCTCCAGTTCATGATGTGCCCGTCATAATTTCTTATGGCATCCTCACCAAAATTTTCCTTACTTACCCATATATGGCGCGTTTCTTGAATGAGAATGCTGACCATAAGTCCGATGATATACCAATTTTTGGTAAAGCTAATCTGGTTCTAAAGAGGCGCAGAAAGAGGATTGCTAAGCGCACCCCAAGAGTTCATGTTAGTAGATGAGGATACTGAATCTGAAGCCAAGGCAGGCGCAGAAGATGGCGCAGAAGCTGCTACTCAACCAGGCACAGAAACTGGCGCACCATCTGGCGCAGTTCCTGGCGCTGAAGAAGATAGAGGAAAAGGGATTGCTGATGAAGAAGGCTTAAATAAGGTTGGAAAGGCTGAGTTAAGAAGAGTTCAACGTGGATATGCGCCCCGTGACCTATCTGGTGGAACCATTGACTTTATTGAGCGCAGGGGCCGACCACCGAAGCGCCCCAGAATAGACAAGGATGCTGACAAAGATCTAAAGCGCGCTCAGGAAGCCAGCAGGATTAAGGCTCAAAAAAAGAGGGATGAAGATTATCAAATTAAACAGGCTGCTGCCTTAGCTCATAAAGAGAGGCAGAAAGGCGACGGTTCAAGCGCTGATGTACTCGTGCCTGCCCCTTCTGTGCCTCTTCCTCCCCGTGCGCCTCCCTCTACTCAAGATCCACCAACTTATGTAGCTACTAAGGCTACTATTGCGCCTCATCCATTTTTCAAGCCAGCTGCTCCAGCACCAACTCCAACTCCTACTCCTACTCCAGCACCTGCTAAACTCACTCGTCATCAACAAGAAGTCAGAGATAGGATTTCTTCTGAATTATTTGGTGATCTGGGAGAGGAACAAGTTCAGGGGGAGCAAGAGCCTCTGAAAAGGCGCAGAATAGTTCCCGCGCCTCCGGCTCTTGAGCCTCCCCCTCCTACTGCAGTTCCCACTACATATGTTGACTCCCTGACCAGACATATGATAGCAGATGCATTTGGTGAGTCAAGTGCTGAATATACACCAACTTCTCCTACGCGCACAACTGTTCCCTCACCTACCAAGCGCACTACTGCAGCGCCCCATTCTACTCATGCGCCTCCTCCACAAACTTCTGATATGAGTTTTGTTATTTTACTTCTCCAATAACTTCAGCAAGGCCAAGTTATTACTGAATCCCAATTAGAACTTCAAGCTTCAATGATTGCGAATCAGACAGATGAGATTGCTGCCATTAAGGGGGAGATAACGCGCATAGGCGATGATATTAGGGAGAAATATTTCTTAACTCCTCAATAATGGAATGATGCGATAGATCAGATGAACAGTTTGTTTCAAGCCACTCTTACTTCTCTCCATGAGAAAATCGATGGAGGCATTAAACTCAACGACAGCCAAGAATTTCTTGATGCTATAAAAGTAGAGTCTAGCGTTGCTTCAGACATCAGAAGATTGTTCGATATGGTGGCTGGGGATTGTCATAAATTGTTAAGTGTAGTTGATAAATTGAAGGAAGTTAAGGATGAGCTTGAAATCCTGGGAGTAACTGCTTATGGCGCAGTACCTAAGGCGCTTGTTACTCCAGCACCTACTGTGAGCACAGATTCTGGCGCGCCTGTTGACTTCAGTGCCTTACTTTCAAAGATAGGTGTTCTGAAGGAGCTGATTATCACTCATTTCAATGCAGCACACTCTAGCGCAGATAGGCGCACTGAACGAGTATCTACTGACATTCTTACAGCGCAAACTGCAGTTGAAGCAAACTTACAAGTGTTAGCTGAAAACTTTTCTCAACAGCAGGTAATTACTCAGCGCTCCATTGATAAGTACCAATCAATCAATGATGGTCACTTGCTCTACATCAGAGATGGAGTTTCTGATACTTTCTCAGCAGTCAACAGGACCACTCAGCATGCAAAACAGATTTCTCGCTCAGTGAGCGAAATTGAAGAAGGATTGAAGGAAGACTCTCCGGCGCCTCCTAACCCTTAGTTCTTTATTTTTTATTGTAAGTTATTTGTAACTCTTTTGAAGTTAGTGATTTTTGTGCTTACCTGTTTTAGCACCTTTTGACTTTGTTCTATTGAATACTTGTAATCTGTAACTCCAATATTTCAATTAATAAGAACAATGCATCACTTGTTATCTCAAACCTTGTTCATTCAAACTTCTTGTTTGTAGAGCAATGATTGATTTTAAAATCATATGCATTATATTTGAACTGTTTCATATTTTCATGCATTGAATTTAAACTTTGTTTAAACACATTTCAAAACTAAAACTCATAGATTTTGAATGTGTTAAACTGTTGTTTCTATCTTTCCATTTGTAATGTTTTATCTTTATTGGAATAGATTAGAAATATATATCTTTGACAAGTGTGTGCATTAACTTGAGACATGATTTACCAATTTTATTTATTTGGACATGTTGTTATCAAGTATAATGTTTGTCCCTGATATAGTAGGTAATGGCATCAATCAAATAGGGGGAGATTGTTGGGTATGCCCACTTAGATCTCAGTATTTAATGTATAGGATTGATTAGATTTGATTGATCCATCACCTAAGTTTTATTTCATGGACTTTAGACCCATATGTAAGAAGTAATTATACTTCATTTTTTAGGTAGTCCATTTGAATAGAATAGGCTTAGGAATAGGGCTTGGATATCAAAATTCAAGAAAATCACATGTTGAGTCAAGCTACGCGCCATGCGCCTGTGTGCCTTATAGGCGCGCGCTATTCCATGCACCCCAATGGCTCACGCACCTCAATGAAAGTTTCAACACTTGATGATTTATTGAAGACTTGAAGACTTGACAAAATTCAAACTATGCAAAATATCTAACGGTGGACAAATAACACGTATGCACCTAGATTTGAGGACACCTGTCCATAACGGTCATATTTATGTTATGTGTCTAACGGCTATAAAAGGACACGTGTTCCACTCAATGAGCTCTAGCACATCTGTCCTTGATCTTATCCACAAAGGATTTCCAACGGCTAGTTTTTGGAGCTCACCTATAAATACCCCATAACTTCAAACGTTTGAATTTGCTAAGTTGCTCTGAATTTCTCTCTTAAGTATTTGTTGAAGATTTGTAGATTGCTCATAGATTTCCCAGAATTCTCAAGAACACCTTCATACTTTCATACTTAGCCCAGATCCTCAAGCAAAAACACTTTAGTTTTCTTGTGCTCTCAATCTCTTAGATCTAAAGATCCTTGATACTAAGAACACACATGCACCTTTTAAGTTTGATCACTTAGATCTTTCTTTAAGAGATACACCGGTTTTGTCTAGGATTTGTTCTTTCATAGATAATAGATCTTGAGTTAGTAATGAGCTCAAAAGTTGTAATTTGTAATACTCACTCATATTATAAGATCTCCATTAGAAATCCAAGACTAACCATCTTGGTAAAGGACGTAGATCATTCCGCGATCGAACCTCTCCAAATAGCGCGTATTTATTTCTTGTCATTTACTTTCAAGTTTATATCTTATCTCACTACTTGCTTGTTTAATCATTGTAGATTGATTGGATTGAATTGTGTTGTGTTTGTTTCTCATTTGCCTTAGTTTCATCTTTCACTCACTTTGAGCCAAAATACTTAGAGTGTGTGTGCACCCCCTTTATCATACATTGCGCCTCTTTTCATTACTAAATTCCGTTGTGCATTTTGCTCACTCACTTAGGCGCATTTCATAAAGTTTATTTGATAAAGTGCGCATTTGCAATTGAGTTTTTCAAGGGTACGAAAAGAATTTTAAAATAGCTATTCACCCCCCCTCTAGCTATTTTTATACCCTTGTTGCCCCTTTGGGACCAACAGACTTGATTCTTAAGGAGGTATTTTTGGACTCTAGGATCATCTATCAGATTCTTCCCGGATTGCATGAGTGTTTGCCAAGAAACGGGGTTGAGATCAACGAGGAAACTGCTGAAACCCGACTGTCAAGGGGGATGTCTCGTATGTGACATCCAATGTCTCGTACGAGACATCTTGTGTTTGAATCACAAATTTCCCTCCTGCAGTAGTTTTAATGTTCATTTTGGCCCCTAACTAACGGAGTCAGTGAAAAACTTAACGAGACATGTCAAACTTAACGAGTTTCGACCCAAATCAAAGGCGAGACACAGAAGTAGTGTAATTATGAATGAATGTTCAAAATGTGGTGTCTACATATTTTCTATAAGGTAACTTTGGACTTTCAAAGTTATACTAATTGGGTAGTCATAATAATGGCTTGCTAGAGTTCGCTTATGACTTATGGGTTCTGAATGGTTCAGACTCGTTGCCAACATAGTATAATCCTATTGGGTCACACACAATAGAACGGATTGAAAAGGCTGAAAATATGGGATTTTGAACAAGGAAACCGTACGGCTATGTTGGCACCGTACGCCTCCTGGTGAGCCGTAAGGCTGCCTCCCCGTAACTATCCAGTTTGTTCAGTTTTATTGTACGACAAGGAATCCCGATCCCAAACGAAATTAGGTCAGACCCTCATATAAGATATACAGCCGGGTTTGACATCCTCTAATGGTGATTTGAGAAATCACAACACATTGTTTAAGAAATAGTAAATTATAAAGAGGTAGGATTATTTATTTTGTGATCCATGATCATCAAAATACAATAATCATTGAAGCAAAATAATTCCAATGAAGAAATCGTTTCTTCATCAAGCCTTGGGTCTAGCAATCTAGATCAATAAGGTGTTCTTGATATCCGTTCGACGTGTGGATACTGATAGAGGGTGTTTGCGTTAGCACCTCAAAATTCATGTTCATGGATTCGATCTTCAAGGGTATGTTTCTTTTATCTTGTATTTAATTTAATCAACATGCACGGATCCGGGCTCATGGGTGTTTGATCTTATGTTTGTTCCGATGCGCATGATGCATCAAAACCCAACAGTGGTATCAGAACCGCGTTCATCGTTGATTATTTAATACATCATGTTTAAATTATCTAATTTGATTATATGATTTTTCATGATGATAAAGATGAATGTGTGATTTGAGTTTTATATATAAGATATAAAATTCATGAGCGTGATTGTATGGGATTATGTAATTATTATATTATTGATGTGATCTATATGAACAATTGCATGTTAGGATTATCAATAAATAATTGGATTATGTGTATTGATTATTTGGATCTAATTTGTATATGTAATAAATTGTTTATTCATGATATTGATTAGATCTGTTTAAATTTGTAATCTATAAATTCGTGTTGGTTTAATCTGATTAATGCATGAACACGATATTGGGATTGATCGAATTTAAAAATTCTGGAAATCTGGGAATCTGGAAGAGGCCACCGTACGGCGCCCTGGCTGGCGTACGCCTCCTAGGAAGCCGTACGGCGCCCCTAGGGATTTCTGGCAGACTTGTTTTTTTCTGGTTTTCTGATTGTTCTGTAAGTCGTTTACAGAATTCAAATCAGAAATCGAATCTGGTTTCAGATGGCTGGTTTTCGAAACCGTGTTTCCTGAAATATGATTTAGTCCAGAAAATTACAGAAATCAGAATTCTGAAGAGTTCAAAATTGCGGTAGTCTATGAGATTAAGAGACAATGAAAAGGTCTTGAAACAAAGTGACCAATCTATACGGGAATGTGAATACCTTTTGGTTTAGTTTCGACCGTATAGAAAAGTTACTTGGTTTCTTGATTTTAGTACGGGATTGTGGATGCCTTTTGGCTTAGTTTCGACCGTACGTTTTGTGCTCTCAATTTATAGATGTTCTGCGGATTCAAATGTTTCAGAATTTATCCCTATGAACAAAGTGCAAATTGTTTGCAGGAGAAGGAAACTAAATTTGGATTAATTCATTGCATGGGCCAATGGCAGGCTTACGCCTTATTTCTGGGAATGCGAATGAAATATTCAATCTGTAAATTGTTTACAGATAATTTAGATTCGGTCCCCATAATGTTGCTTCATAATTAAATCACAAGATTTTGCTTCAGTTAATTAATTTGATTAGTTAACATCCATTATGCAAAGACTATATTATATTATGTTTGACATAATTAAATATATGATGCATGTCTCTGTGTAAATGAACCTTCATCAAAAATTTAAGTTTTATGCCATCCACTATTTAAACACTTGTTAAGTACCTTGATCGTTTCGGTGTGGTTTATCTGTCAAAGCAGGGCACATTATTCTATCATTGAGAAGCAAGATGAGGCAAAGGTTGTATATACGTTTAAAGTGGTCAAACTTAATTAGGCTATCATAACGGTTATGGGCCTAAGGCATAAGATGGGATTAAAACATGTAAGACATAAGATGTCACAAATCCCATAAAGGATCTAAGAGTCACATGTGATTGATTGATAAGGAGTTATCTACCTAAATAGCTTGGTTTTGAGGTTCATGCCAAAGTAGACTCACAAATCAAGTGAAATATGGATCTTAGCCCATTTAAATTATATTATACAAGAGTTGTATTTGAAGGTGTATAATTTAGTGGGAGTATTTATGAAATACATTATTTATCTCTAAATGATAATGGTATGAAATATAGGTGTATATTTATTTGTATATTTGTGTAGAATGTTTTGAACTATAATCAAGTATGATCACTGCGATTGACCCCACTTAAAAGAATGGGATTAACTTTCTTGACCTAGTCATGAGCTTAAGAATTGTTCTAAAGCAAGAACGGAAGTTATGAATTCTTGATAAATCATATACCTAAGAAACCTAATGCCTTAAGGATAGAGAAAGACATAAATTAGAATCATGTGGATGAATCTATGGATGTCAATTGTCCTACGACTTGCTACTAAATATTTGAGAACTTTAGAAGTATCTAAAACATATGGATGCTTATGTGATAAGCAATCACGTAGGAAACGTTCCTACAAGCAAGAAAGGCAAGTAAAGTTTGAGATTGATTAGAGCCTAACATTCATGTGATGAATGAAAGGTATGTTGATAAGTTCTCATGTTTTGAACATAGAGAGACATATTAATTACCTTAGATGGCTTGGTGATCAAGTTAGTTTGGAACTAACAAATGGATTTGATATCAATTCATAAGCGACATTTGATGTTTAAAATGCTAAGTCTTAATATCAAATGGAAACCTTCTCAAACTCTAAAGGTTAATAAGGACAAGGATTTAAGATAAAGGCAAGACAAGAGTTGTCAAGCCTAAAGGAAATATTTGTGGCCAAACCTAAAATCCTGAGGATGTAATTGCTACCATGGCAATGTGATTGACCATAGGAGAAATTACAATTTGAATTAAAAGATCAAAAGGAAGGGTAGTAGGACTACCACTTCAAGTATTTATGTTAAAATTCTACTTCTATGTCCTTGGGTATTGGATACCGGATATAGATCCCACATTTGTATAAATGTGTAAGACTTGAGAAATAGAAAGTCTACTTAAGGAAGGTAAATATTAACCTATGTGGACATAATGATGCAAAGGTTGCAACATTAATCATAGGAACTTGTGAAGTGTCTTGACCTAGTGGGTTCATATTTGTTTTGAACAAATGTTGTGATGATCCTACTTTAAGTAGAAATATTATTTTGGTTTCTTCATTAGAAGATTATGGATATTTCTTATTTTGAATAAGAAGGTGCACCATTAAATATGATTTTCTTTATTGTATTGTTAATCATATAATGGGACCTTATATCCTTATCTTGGAATAACAAGATAATAAGTATAACATAAATAATTGAAATCTGAAGCTAAGGATGTAAGCGTTACATTCTTAAGGCATTAATGTCTATATCAATAATAAGAAACACATATATAAAATTCCATGGGACGGACTTTTAAATTCACATGATTTCGAATCATGTGATATATGTGAATCTTAGAAATTGATCAAGACATCTCTTACTAATAGTAGTAAAAGGAAGTACTCTTTTGAACTAATACATATTGATGTATGTAGTTCATTAAAGTAATAATGCTAGAAAAGATTTCGATAACTCATGGCAAAAGTATTAATGTACTCTGATCTGATCAAGGTAATAAATATTTGAACCATGGACTTGATGAGAATTCTGCAGAAAGTCTGCAGAACTTAAACAGATCTGAAAACAACAACCGTACGGCTGCAATTTAGGCGTACGCCTAGTAATGAGCCGTATGGCCCTTGTTTACAGAAATCTGCAGATTGTCTGCAAACTGCTGTTTTTCACCTCATAATAAGTCAAACTTGTCTTTAATTAACCTTCTGGATTATGTGCTGGAAACAGCTGCACTTACACTAAATTGAGTTTCATCCAAGGAGGTTCGACTGATACCATATTAGATATGGAGTGAAAGAAAACTTGGTTTGTCTTTCATAAAGATTTATGAAGTGATGCTTTTGAGAAAAGTGTTGTTTTGGACAAAATCACACCCAAATCTAATTAATGTATTTTCATGGGATATCTTAAGGATATTAATTTTACATCCCTGAAAGAATACAAATTGTTTGTTACTCAAAGTAGTACTTTCTAGATAAATCATTTATCACTAAAGAACTAAGTGGGAGTAAAATGTATCTCGAAGAGTTCGAGACCCAGAAAATGACATAAACCCTACGATGGAAGTTGAACAAAGTTTCACAAGGAGTTGTGGAAATTCGTTCAAGTATTCACAAGATATTGCATATATGATAGAATACTATCTATAACAAGAAATATTGATTTCTCGTAATAGAAAGTAATAAGGAAGATATCATTGCGAATGATTGACCTATTACCTATCAAAATGCAATATCTGCTCCGGTTTTAGATCAATGACTTGGAGTCATAAAATCTAAAAGTGCAATCCATGTATCATAATCAAGTTTCGAACTTGATTGTTCTACCCTAAGACTTAAAAACTATAGAATAGAAAATGAGTTTTCTTGGAGAAAACAGACATGGATCGCAAGGTGCATATTGATTAAGCAAGACTGATTGAGAAAAGTTAATTTTATTTTTTTTGGCGAAAGGAGACGGTACTCCCTAGATTTTATTAATATGAAAAAAAGGAAATTACAAACGAGGTGGGGGACTTGACGGCCTTAACCACCTGAAAATAGATACTAGGGGAGGAGGCCTTACACAGACTGTAAGGTCCTCTACAATAAAGGGAATGGTGACTACTAAATAAAGATAACAACTTATACAAAAATCTAGCCATTAAATCTAGCCAAAAAAACTAAAGCCGAATGTATGGGGTAGAAGAGCAGTCCAGCAAATAAGGTCCTTTGCAATCCTTGGGAAGCTCACTAAAAGAATAGAAAACTGAATTAATTCCAGAAGATGTGGCAGCATTAGCTAAACCATCAGCTACTTGATTTCCTTCACGAAGGATGTGGGTTAGTCGAACAGACATCGCATGCATGTAACGTTTGATTTCTTGAACTTCATACCAAATGCACCAAGGAATATGATAATCTTCAATTAGGATTTTAAGAAGGACTTCGGAATCGATTTCGAGCCATAAGGAAGTGATACCAAAATTCCGAGCAAAGGATAAGCCATCTCGGACAGCCTTTGCTTCAGCAACCATGTTAGTCCCAAAACCATAGAAATTAGAAAAGGCAAAGATGATTTCCCCTTTCGAATCTCTAATAATGCCACCACCTGAACTTGGACCAGGGTTCCCTTTTGAAGCTCCATCGGTATTCAACTTGAATTGCTCACAAAGCGGAGACTGCCATCTCACTAATCTCGACTTTTTGACCATAGGAGGGGACCGAGGGATGCCAAAATAAGACATAATCGAAGTGTCAAACCACTTGGGAACAAAAGTTATATTGTAAGCAGCAACTATACCTCGAATATCAACCAAGAAATGAAGCAATGATGCGTTGGGCACTCATTTTTTGACCTTCAAACTTAGCTTTATTTCGCCCTTTCCAGATTTCCCATAGAATGAAGCACGGGAGTATATGATGCATCCATTTCAGATCATTAGAACCTCCTTTAGATTTTGTAAACCACCAGCTAGCAAGGGTTGTCCGAGTATTATAAGAATGAGATTTTATGCCACAAACATTGGATAAACGAGCCCAAACTTCCATAGAAATTTCTCCGTGAGCAAACACATGATCAAGATCTTCAAGGGACGGGTTATTGCAGCAAACACATGCCGAGGTCAGATTGATACCTTTCTTTTGTATAGCCAAATCAGTAGGAAGGCCATCATGAAGAATGCACCACAAAAAAATAGAAATCTTAAGGGGAATGTGCTTATGCCAACATTTCTCAAACATCGGATAACTTAACCCTCCAACTTTACAAATATTCCATGCAGAAGCAATAGAGAACTTACCCGAGGCAGCTGGGCGCCAAAACGGAAAGTCTGGAACATCTAATAAAGTAATATTGTGCCGAGTAAGATATTGAAGAAGATCATCCCCAAAGACTTCTCGAATAAAATCAATCCTGGGCAACCCATTATCAAAGAGATTAGAAACCTCAATGTGATTTCTTGGAAGAACTAAATTGGGATCCACCCAGTGATCATGAATAGAGATGTCCCCTTGACCAATCTTCCATCCAAGATGAGCCTCGACAATATCCTTAGCACTCAACATTCTAATCCAAATGTGAGATGAAAAAGAAGGTCTTGTGGCATCCATCAAATGAGAACCATGACAATATTTTGCTTCCATAAAACTTACCCATAACGAATTTGTAGTTCTCAATCTCCACCACATCTTCATAGCAAAAGCCATAGAAATATCTTCAAATTTTCGAATCCCAAGCCCTCCCTCACAAGTAGGCCGAAAAATTTTATCTTTGCCAATCCAGTGACATTTTCTTAAGCCATCTTCATTAGCCCAGAAAAAATTAGAAATCAGTCGATACATATCATTCATAACTCCCTTTTGGGGGATCAAGGATAGATATATAATATAAAGGAATAGCTTGAAGGCAAGTTTTAATAAGAGTTAGCTTTGCTCCATAAGACAAAATCTTACCTTGCCAAGTAGCTAACCGATCCTCCATTTTCCTCAAAACTTAATCAAATAAAGCCCTTCTTTTGCGACCAACATAGAGAGGACAACCCAAGTAAGTAATAGGAAGGTCCTTCTTCTGGAACTCAGTAGTAGCCAAAATAATTGCATCTCTCTCATCATTATATGCGCCAGTAATAAAGCAAGACTTGCCAACACTAACCAATTGACCCGAGAAATCTTGATACCAATTTAAACACCTCATATGAGCTTCCATTGAATCCTTTGACCCATTACAGAATATAATAGTATCATCTGCATAAGCCAAATGAGATATCAAAGGGGTATGAATATGGGCTCTGAAACGATATTGAGGATAATTAGATTGCAAAAGATTTAAACCACGACTTAGAACTTCAGAAGCAATGATAAAAAGAATAGGGGAAATTGGATCCCCTTGTCTAAGCCCACGAGAAGATGGAAAAAACCCACAACTTTCTCCATTAACTAACACAGAAAACCAGCACGAAGAGATGCATCGATAGATCATATCATTCCACACTTCATTAAAACCAAACTTCCTTAAGACTTTGATGAGAGCAAACCATGATAAGCGATCATAAGCCTTAGCCATGTCTAATTTCATGCACACATTAGTACCCCACACTTTTTTTTTAACGATTGCATTAACTCTTGAGCAAGGAGGACATTTTCATGGATCAATCTACCTTTTACAAAACCACTTTGTTGAGGGGAAATAAGTCTTGGAAGAACAGCAGATAATCGGTTGGTCAATAATTTAGTGATAACTTTATTAGAAAAGTTACACAAACTAATTGGCCTCAACTCAGAGAAGGAAGTAGGAGAGACAACCTTTGGGAGCATGACAATAAGAGTGCTAGTCCATCTTCGAGGCATATCATATCCCGAGAAGAACTCAACCACAGCTTGATACAACTCAGTTTTAATAATCTCCCAACAGTACTTGTAAAAATCACCTGTATATCCATCCGGCCCCGCTGCACTTTGTCCATTCATAGACCAAACAATATCTTTTATTTCCTCCATGGAAGGAATAGCAGTAAGCCGAGAGTTATCCTCCTCCAAAATCAGGGTTGGAATCAGATTCAAAAGATCATCACTAGGATTGTCATGAGGCTTTTGCAACAGAGAAGAGTAGAAATTTATGGCCTCTTGCTGAATATCTTCCTTTGAGTGGATCCACCTTCCACTAGAATCTCTAATACGATGAATATATAATTTCTGCCTTTTCTTTCGAACATAAGAATGAAAGAACTTCGTATTTTTGTCCCCCTCCTTAATCCATGAGATATTAGCCTTCTGACACCAAAAGTCCTCATCTAATTTAAGCTTGGCCAAGAGATTGGCTTTTGCTAAATTTAGAGCAACATTGTTACTATCCGAAGCATTAGATTGCAGCTCTAATTCACACCTTGTAACCTCATCTTCTGCCATTTTAATTTGTTGATCAATACGTCCAAAATTTTCCTTATTCCACAAAGAAATGACTTTTCGTAATCTAGCCAATTTCTTAGCAAATTTAACCATGGGTCGACCATCCATAGCACCCTTCCACGAATGCTCAACTAAAGAATAAAAAGAGGAGTGTTGCAGCCATACATTTAGAAACCGGAAAGCACTGCCTGTCTTTTGAGCCTCGGATTTAATTTGAATGACAAAAGGAGCATGATCAGAACAGGTACGATTAATATGAGTCACATCAGTAACATGGAACATACCTAACCATTGAGTGTTATAAAAGGCTCTATCCAGCCTTTGATAAATGGTAGGCTTACCTCTTGGTTTATCAACCCAAGTATAACCATTGCCCCTATATCCTGCATCAATAATACCAGTAACTTGAACCATATCAACAAATTCTGAAACAATAGCTTCCTCGATAGGTTTACCTCCCATCTTTTCAGCCTGCTCAAGAACACAATTGAAATCACCAGCAATTAACCAAGGAAGAGATGTCTCATTCAGATCTATGAGAGTGTCCCACAATTCACGCCTCTCATATCTATCACAACTTGCATAAACAACAGTCAAACGCACCGGAGAAGCCCAAAGAGGATGGGAAACTTCAAGAGTCATTTCTTGAGTAGAATTGTGTACAACCAAACAATCAAATCCATGCTTCCAGAAAACCCAAATTTTACTATTACAATTGGAGGCATCATCAATACACCCAAGAGTAAGTATAGTTCTCTTCAAATGACTAGCAGGATGTTTAGGTTCAGAAATAGCAATAAAAGAAGCTCCATATAATCTAAGTAATCTTTTTAATCTACGAAGAGAAGATTTATTACCAATCCCTCTCACATTCCAATTTATCACAGCTACCATTGGAAAACAAAGAAAAAAGAGTAAACGAGGTACCATTTTAGGAAGGTGGGGAAGCGGATTGGCTCCTCTTTTTTCGAGACTTCATGAGAGTAAAGCCATCAGCATCAACATTAATATTAGCTTGACCAGCAAATGGGGTAGAGCCAGCTTGTTCCGTAACAAAAGAAGTAGTAGGGGAGCTCTTGGGGATAGATTCAATTCAGGGACAATATCACGAGTGTCATCATGAGAATTGACAACTTCAGTATCTCTAGGGAAGACAGGAATCTGATGTTGTTCTCTATGAGCAGCAACATTATGCAAAACAGCCGCAACATCTTGAGAACTGGAATTTGAACCCCCAGTCTTGTGAATGACCTCATTACATACACTCTGAAGAGCCTTATGAACAACTTCTGGAAGGGGTTGTCCACGTTTTGCCATCATAGGTAAAACAACCTTTGTAGCCTCATTCCCCTCTATATTGCTTGTATCCTTTGGCTGCTCAGTACCAATAGATTTCTCTACCCTTGAACCTCCATCATCAACATTATGATTATCTTGATCACCATTTTCTTTAGAACCCTTCCGAATCTCCTTATTTGGAGCTTCCTCATTCTTTGTGTTAGAATTCTTCACCACAAATATTTTTGAATGTTTATCCTTAGTACCTTCAGATTTCTTGTCATTAAGATTTGGGTTAGCTCTTCTACAAACCGAGATATCATGACCCAAAATAAAGCAATGCTTGCAATAACTTGGGATGTTATCATACTCAACCTTTTGGTAAAAACTCGAACATACATCTCCACAATCAATGAAAATCTCATGAGGCATCTTCTTTGAGGCATCTACCTGTATCAAAATTTTTGCAATGCTAGGCCGAGAAAAATCAGCAGTGGCCTTATCAAGAGATAAAGGAGTACCAATCATTGAAGCTGCCGTGAACAAGAAAGGTTTATTGATAAGGTGAATTGGAAGACCAGGAAACCCTACCCACACTGGAACAATAGGAGATTCTTGTTTCGGTCTCCAAGAAGGTGTCCATGCCAAAGTACGCATAGGGTATCGATCAACATACCATACATCTTTCATGAATAATCGTTGGTAGTCCTTTTCCGTGGATAGTTGTATCAACATATGCCGGTTGTCTAAATGTCCAAGCTTGTAATTCCCCTTCAATTGAAACTTTGCAAATGAGATTCTAGCGTCTTCCATAGATGGTCGACCGTGCATGAATTTCCCAACTAGGGTAAATCTGAAAGGCTTTGAAAACACATCAATAACTTCTTTTGATAATTTGACAGCAAGCGTTCCTTTGTGAGATCCAGTTTGAATTGCCGAAAGAGCATCTAAATTATTTGTAGGGGAGGAATTCCTATTCAAGGATGGATTGGATGGTTGAGAAAACAAATCAGCCAAAGATTTGGAAATCGGCGCTTTGTGAGTATGAGTAGAAGGAGGAATAGAAGGGGTCAAAGTCGTATTCTGTTGAGGAGAAGGATTAGTATGCGGAATAGGATCTTCCGCATTAGGGTTTGCATGAGACTGGCTTGGCGCCGTAACAAGATTAGGGTTTTGGGACACCAAAGTAGAATTAGGGTTTAGGTTAGTGATAGCGGATTGAGGTGTAAAGTAAGGATTACGAGAACTAGAATTCAAGGAAGGGAAGAGCAATGCCGGAGCAGCCATAGCCGCCGGCCAGAAACCCTAGGGAAAACCCTAGAAAAGTTAATTCATAATATCGATTGTGATGAAACTATCACCTGTAGTCATGCTTAATGTTATTAGGATTCTAATTGTCATGACCTCATATATTGAATATGAAATATGATGAATGGATGTCAAAACTGCATTCCTTAACAAAAACATACTTTAGGATGTGTTTGATTCAACCTAAAAGTTTTGATCCATAAAATTCTAATAAAATATGCAAGTTACAGAAATCCATGAGATGGATTAAAACAAACTACTTGGAGTAAAATTTCATTCTGATGTAGTATTCAAAGAGTTTGAATTCATCAAAGATGAGACTTGTGATTACAATAAATTTAGTGGGAGCATAACATTATTCCTAGTCTAATATATGTGGTTGACATATAATTCATTTTGAAAGAGTTTCTAAATGAAAGACTTGGATAAAGCCGCCTATACCCTTGGACTGATTTATGGAGATAAATCTAAAATGTTGATTGGTTAAAGTCAAAGTACTAATATAGACAAGATAGTAAAAGGTTCACTAAGCAAGACTCTTGGAGAGGTTACTTGCAAAAGTCTAATGGCATTAGTCTTAACAAGATTTAGTCTTATTGGAAGACTAATGAGTAAGACCAGATATCTCATATATTTGGAGTATGATGAGATAATACTAATCGGATTCTAGTGACAGTCACTAGTTAAACAAACATCCTTATGTACTTGTGAAGAACTAAATGATGCATTCTTGATCTTTGATGGAATGAAATATGATCTTGTAATGGTTACACAGATGCATTCTTCCAAACCAACAAAGATTAATATCGCAGTATGAATACACGTTTATGTTTAATGATGGTGCTAGACGAGTTCTAAATGTACCATTACTATTCTACAAAAGGTTGAGTATCTAGTGGCATGGGATGGAACCAGAAACTTGTTTTGATCAAGATAGTAATTAGTAAACTAGAAATCGTTTCTAGTATCACTAATTTAATAGACCTTCATTGTGCCATAATTGTTATTGCACAATCCAAAGGGCTAATGTCTTATCTAAATATATGCTCGGACGTTTCTATCTTAGTCGAGGAATCGTCAAAGATGAGAGATGTCAAAATATGCAAAATACCATATGATGATAACAAGGATAATCATCCTACAAAACTCGCTTGCAATTATGATGGAGATCATAACTAGCTCAATGGGTATTGGATACGCGAGTTGATTGGGCCTAGTGCAAGTGGTAGATTTTTGGATATTATGCCCTAGGCCCTTGAGAAAGGCCTATGTGTTATATCATAGCTTCATTATTATAGAGATAACAAACCCGATTATTATATCTATTTCATGTTTATAATAATAATCATTATCCCTAGCACTTATGAAGGGCTAGCATGAGTTTAATGGATAATGATATGATGATTATGGTGCATAAGATGTGGATTAAACTTGTGGGTACTTATTGGAGAACGAGGTACTGGATAGACCCATTATGAGATTTATGTCATGGTCAAATGTCATAATTAAATCTCATGATAGTCATACCATTTGAATCCTTAGACCTGAGATTATCATGGTCTTCCACATGATGAACATTATGTTTGACATAGTCAAACGCTACCTTTAACCGGGTAGTTATAAAGGCTATGATTGGCATGATCGGATTCTTGTAGGGAAGAATGATAAGTCAAGATGGGATTTGTCCCTCTCTCAATAGAGATATCTGCTTGGCCACTCAATGAGTGAGATTGATGATAGTGCATGGCCATGCCCAAATGAATTGATGTGTTCAATGTCATTTGCTCATATCAATCTACTTGGGATCGAGAAAGCATTGGACAACATAAGTTGACGTGGACCAAGATTTATGTCCTATATGATATCGCGTGACAAAGGGATTGTGATATGTTCTATAAAGTAACTTTGGACTTTCAAAGTTATACTAATTGGGTAGTCATAATGGCTTGCTAGAGTTCGTTCGCTTATGACTTACGGGTTCTGAATGGTTCGGACTCGTTGCCAACTTAGTATAATCCTATTGGGTCACACACAATAGAACGAATTGAAAAGGTTGAAAATCTAGGAATTTAAAATAGGCAACCGTACGGCTATGTTGGCACCGTACGGCTCCTGGTGAGCCGTACGGCTGCCTCCCCGTAACTGTCCAGTTTGTTTAGTTTTCTTGTACGATAAGGAATCCCGATCCCAAATGGAAATAGGTCAGACCCTCATATAAGATATGCAGCCGGGTTTGACAGCCTCTAATAGTTTGAGAAATCACAACACATTGTTTTAGAAACAATAAATTATAGAGAGGTAGGATTATTTATTTTATGATCCATGATCATCAAAATACAATAATCATTGAAGCAAAATAATTCCAATGAAGAAATTGTTTCTTCATCAAGCCTTGGGTCTAGCAATCCAGATCAAGAAGGTGTTCTTGATATCGTTCGACATGTGGATACGATAAAGGGTGTGTTTGCGTTAGCACCTCAAAGTCCGTGTTCATGGATTCAATCTTCAAGGGTATGTTTCTTTCATCTTGTATTTAATTTTAATCAACATGCACGAATCCGGGCTTATGGGTGTTTGATCTTATGTTTGTTCCGCTGCGCATGATGCATCAAAATCCAACAATTATGTGGAAGACCGTAACAATCTTAGGTCAAATGATTCTAATGACATAACTATTTGGAGATTTAATTATGAAATTTGACCATGATATAAATCTCATAAACGGGTCAAGTCCAATACTATGTTCACCAACAAGTACCCATAAGCTTAATTGTATCACATACACATACTCATCACATGATTATCTATTAAACTTACACTAGTTCTTCATAAGTACCAGGGGCGGAGATTATTACTAACAAAACATGTAACATCAATTAATAATCAAGTCATCATTTCTATATATAATGAATAAAATTATAACATTAAACGTCATAATATCATGCCTAGGGCATGCTCACCAACACAAACCTCTCATAAACCTCTCCCAATGTCTTTCATAAACTTGAAGCTTTTGGATCTCATGCCTTTGTCAAGGTAATCCCTCAGATTCTTGGCATATTTCAAGGGTAAATCCATATACTTTTATAATCTTTTTATTCTCATCAATTCTTTGTTACAGGCAGTGTAATCCATAAGAAATGGTTAGCCTATAGCCTCTTCAGTTCACTAAGATGGTCTCGAAGCATGAAACTTGACATTCCTAATAAATAAGATATTATTTATTGGTTTTACTTTAAAGAAAAACCAATAAATAATATCTTATTTATTAGGTGCTCCTTGATTGATACAAAATATGATGATGATGATGATATTTAGAAGCAATACCAATATTTGATTGGGTGGATTGGTGCTCCTTGACCTTCCAATTCAATAACTTAACCCCCGAATTCATAAATATCAATGGTTCATTTACACCATGCAATAACATGATGGCAACTCGAGAAGTAAAATGATGGTTCCGTTAAATAAAGGGTAATGAAAATTCTCACATTTTCCAAGTGGAAACTCTGCTGGGGACCTGAATATAAGTAGGTTACACTTGCGTATGTTAAACATCATCATCGTTACCCATTTTTTATGTACATCTATTAAAAGTCGTAATCTGTAACTGGATGTCTCGTACAAGACAAGCCTTCAGTTTCTGAATCTGGTTTTCATTGTCTAAAAGAGGGGTTCATAACTCGGATTAGACATGCAAGAGGGATCCCAGATTCATTATGTGATGTGTTTCTTCATCTTAGGACATTCTTAACGATAAGAGACTAAAATCCTAATTTATTGTACTAATATTTGGTCTGGAGAAAATTATAAATATATTTTTTATACTTCTTTTTTCTTTTTTAAGAGGATCTATAGTGTTTCCCCACTTACCCCCAATATATTTTTTATACTTTACAATGCTTTTCTCCCTATCTTCTTATGTGCGAACTACGTTGGCCTGAGTTCCTCCGCATGAGGGAAATGTAGGCAACCACTTGTGCCACCATTATCTATTTTTTTTTTCAAAAAAAAAAAAAAAAAAAAAAAAAACTCCCTCCGTCCTAAATGAATGTCCATATTTCATTTAAGAGACATGAGGAAAATATTCACTTTTTATACAATTTAGTGGCAAAAATGTATTCATATTCTTGTTATCTGTTTCCTAAAAATTTTGTTTTGCATGTAGAAAAGGATTAGTGAAATCCTTTTTGTAAAAAAAAAAATTAGAGAGAGTTATTTTCAATAACGACATGCATTTAGGGACAAAAATTTCTTGAAAATGAACATTCATAAAGGACACAGGGAACAATATTCTTTTCACCTAGACTTGACTCTCGCACACATGCACTCATTAGAGTAATTGCTCTACGTCTACCCTTGTTTAACCCGGGACCCTACTCAGAGGACGGATGACAGTCACCTATGTCTCCGGTCTCTCCAATGATTGTCTGCCCACTCCGTGTCTCGCTCCAAGCCAACTAAGTATCGTGGGAAGCCTAAGTCATAAGCATGCATTAGCCCGCATGGATACATACTAGTTTTTAAGTCACTTTTTTGACTGGACGGTTGGACCTTTGGGGTTATTTTATCTCTTTGACCAAAATAAATCCATGCATAATTTACCTTTGTGACTATGTGTAGATACCCCGGGGGCCACGGCTTGGCTAGAGCACGTGTGTTACCCTAGGATGTCTATTTGTGTTTTTGAGTCGCCACCTATGTTTTAGAGGAACATAAGAAAAACCTAATGTTTATAGCCTAAGTTTGATTACGAAAACAGAGATTCTTTGTTATGAGGTTCGGGGGTTAGGTTACGAGATGGGAAGTACTTAAACACCCATCTCGCCCAACTAAAGTTGGTCTTGCTTGATCAAGATCTACATAAATGATGAAATGTTATTCTTATTCTTGATGATAAAAGGGGGTAAAAAGGGTGTTTGGAATGTAGGGAGATGACTTCGTGACTAGCTTCAATGAAGTGGAGTAGTCTTTGATGTCATGTCCCAAAATGTTTAGGTGATTGCACTTTTGATTTAAAGCAAAAGAAAGAGAAAAGAGATGAAGTAGAAAAGAAGGGAAAAGAGTAGTCTTTTACCTATAACTTTAAAGAACTTCAAGGACTCCTTCAAAAGGTTCTTAGGAAAATGCCTTGTAAGTATTTGTGTATAGTTTTGGTTAATGATTTAAAATCTTCCTCCCATTCAAAGGTGAATTAGAGGTGTTTATATAGGTGAAGAAGGTGAGTTTTGGTGCCAAAACCAAGTCACAAAGGTCAGTTTCTTGGGCAAATCCTGTTAAAAGGAGCAAGGGAGGGATTCTTGGACAGAAATCTGTAATTGACGCCTAGGTGCACGCGCTTCCTACCTTAGTGGCGGGATGCGCACGCCTCTGGTCCAAAAGGGAGGATGCGCGCGCCTTGGAAATGGTAAAAATGACAGAATGGACTAGAAAGTCAGCACCGTTATCCAGTTTGGTCCCTAGACTTAACGAAGTCAGTCAGGAACTTAACGGAAGTAACAGGAACTAACGAGAAACACTTAAAATAGGGAGAAACACAAAATCAAATGTGCAATCGGGGTGAGCGGTCCAAGGTGGGGTGTCTACAAAGCCCCTCGGCGAGTGGATTGCAAAGCAAAACGCGTCGACGAAAGAACAAAACATCCACCGAGGACATCACCAGGAAAAAAGCAAAAACTCGATTAAAACAAGAATCTTGAAATTACAAGAGATAGGAGTGCACTCCCTGTGTGAGCGGCTTTTGCTGATAGTAGGGGTGCGGTGATAGAAATCGGCCCACCGTGGCCAAAATTTAGAGTCCGTATAGAGGACTTGGAGGGACTGGAGAGTCTGCCTGCCGATGTAGAGGGACTCTAGAGTCTCCCTACTGATTTGGAAGGACTGGAGAGTCTACCTGCCGGTGTAGAGGGACTCGAAAGTTTGCCTGCTGATTTGGAGGGACTGGAGAGTCTGCCTACCGGTGTATAGGGACTCGAAAGTCTGCCTGCTGATTTGGAGGGACTGAAGAGTCTGCCTGCCGGTGTAGAGGGACTCGAAAGTCTACCTGCTGATTTGGAGGGACTAGAGAGTCTGCCTACCGATGTAGAGGGACTTGAAAGTCTGCCTGCTGATTTGGAGGGACTGGAGAGTTTGCCTGCCGATGTAGAGGGACTCGAAAGTCTGCCTGCTGATTTGGAGGGACTGGAGAGTCTTCCTGCCGATGTAGAGGGACTCGAGTGTCTGCCTACTGATTTGGAGACACTGGAGAGTCTGCTGCCGATGTGGAGGGACTCGAGAGTCTGCTTGCTGATTTGGAGGGATTGGAGAGTCTGCCTGCTGATATAGAGGGACTCAAAAGTCTGCCTGCTGATGTAGAGGGACTCGAAAGTTTGCCTGCTGATTTGGAGGGACTGAAGTGATTTGGAGGGACTGGAGAGTCTGCATGCTGATGTGGAGGGACTCGAAAATCTGTCTGTTGATTTGGAGGACTGGAGAGTCTGCCTGCCGATGTGGAGGGACTCGAGAGTCTGCCTGCTTTTTTAGAGGGACTGGGAGAGTCTGCCTGCCGATGTGGAGGGACTCGAGAGTCTTCTGCTTATTTGGAGGGACTGGAGAGTCTGCCTGCCAATGTAGAGGGACTCGAAAGTCTGCCTGCTGATTTGGAGGGACTGGAGAGTCTGCTGCGATGTAGAGGGACTCAAAAGTCTTCCTGCTGATTTGGAGGGACTGGAGAGTCTGCCTACCGATGTAGAGGGACTCAAAAGTCTGCCTACTGATTGGGAGGGACTGGAGAGTCTGCCTACCGATGTAGAGGGACTCAAAAGTCTGCCTGCTGATGAAGAGGGACTCGAAAGTCTGCCTGCTAATTTGGAGTGACTGGAGTAGCATTTGTAGTTGACTTTTGTGAGGTGCGGGTACAGTTGACCGCAGACCGGGGAAAATTTCAAGATTGCCTTTGACTTTTGTAACAGTCGGATTTAGCGATGGCCGTTGCGGAGTTTTTGTACTTGAAATACCCCAAGGCGGAGCTGAAAACTCAGATGGGAGTTGAATGAACATTGATGTGATGCATTTATTCCTGCATGGGAACTTGCACCTGGGCCTAACTGGACATGAGAGGCGCCCGCGTTTGGCAGTTGATGTGAGACGCGCCAGCGTTCCAAGTGTATAGCGGGAGGCGCGCCGCCTTGCGCATTAGTTCAGCATATATATTCAGAAACTGCTCATTCTGTTCGAGCCAAGTTCAAAAATAGCCCAAACTCTCTATATTCTGAGTCAAAATTCTGCGAGGAAAATCATCCCAAAATGTTTCCTTTGTTCATTTGAGGCCAATCTAGCAAGAAATCATGTCGAGTTCTCATCAAACTCCCCCTTTTGAGATGCCCATGGGCGAAGAAGCCAAGGTCGGGGTTGAGGCCATGGACCAAGGCAGCTTACTTATGAGTCTCATACTCATATTTCCCACTTCGTTTCTGCGGGATTGGTAAGAATTTTGCCTTCTCTTTGACAATTTGCATTCTGGGGTCGTACCATTTTGTCTGTGATACTGCTGCAGTAACCCTTCTGATCATGCTTTGCATGTTGTTTCCATTTGTTGATTTGTTGTGAAGAGGATGTTTGGACCACCCGTTTGCATGTTCACACACCTGTTTGCACGTTATGCCATTGTCATGTTGAATATCTTCATGTTGGGTTTGGCCATTTGTAGCCGTTATGCTGACAAATTTTTCTTTGTCTCTTGTTTCCTTTCAGAGGTGGAAACCGTTTGATCGAGATCTGAGGTGGGGCTCAGGCGCCCATTTTCGTATGGAGGAAACTGTCAGAGAATGTACAAGACTCTGGTGGCCGCTACATTTTTCGGTCCTTTCATTACCAGTCTGCCTTCGTTGAAGAATGATCCTGATGTGATTCAGGCCTTGAGAGAGCGATGACGGGATACCACTCACACCTTCCACTTGCCGATGGGGGAGGTGACTATGACCCCGACTGACTTTACGGCTCTGACCGGTTTGCCTTTTTCTGGGGGCCGGTCCCTTGTGATGTTAGCGGGATTGCTAGGACACCTGCTGAGTTGTTGGCTCTAGTCGACTGCGAGTTTGTGGTGAAAAACTCCCGAGTGACCTGGGGGAGGATTCTGGCTTACTTTAGAGTCCTTGAGGATGAGTCTCGGGGAGTTACCACTGACAGGGTTGAGGCGGTGGCCCGATGCTTTGTCTGGTACGCTTTGTCTGTATGCTTTGTCCCACACCCTTTTTGCGAAGATGGGGATTTCTACGGCCTGTCCCTGCTGCGGACCTCCTCATAGACTTGGACCAGGCTGCGCAGTACAACTGGGGTGCAGCGGGTTCTGCTGCTTGTTATCATGGCATGGACTTGACTAGTCGTTCGACTAGGAGCTCGATCACAGACTTTTCTCTTGCTTGGGAGGTACATTTACTGTTTTGCCCTTTTAGATTTATG
>JAOWBW010000901.1:293561-335456 GCA_026119855.1 Campanula takesimana
TCTTTTCGGCCTCCTCGGAGATTTCGGCCCCAAGAAAGAGGTTGAGAGGGTTTGGGACTCTCTTCCTCTAGGGATCGACTTCACTCACTAGTTTCTTCTAAAGACAACAAGTAGCAAGAAGATTCTTTATTATTAGTCATTGAAATACAAACCCATCTCATCACAGTCCGCCACAACAGGCTCGTCCGGATCAGTGATCTCACTAAGTTCTACCATAAGTACATTGCTAGCTACATAATCTCTAGGGTCTTCGATGACCCCTTGTGGATGAGCTCTGCACGGCCTTCTTGAGTTCAAAGCATTCTTCGGTAGTGTGACCGGTGCACTTGTGGTAGTGGCAAAACTTCGACAAATCGCAACCAAGGCGGGGAAGGTGTCCTTCTAAATGGTTCAAGCATTTCTAGCGTCACCAATGCCATGAAGATATCCACCATCGTGAGCCCTATCTTGTCAAGGGCATCCATGAGCTCTAGGATACTAATCTCGCATGTTTGCACATATTCACCCCACCCCATTGTTAGGAAGAGGGTTATTCACCACATTAGGACCCTTCGGCTTCTCAATCTTCTTGTCATTGATCAACCCTTGTACTACGCGCTTCAATTGAATACAACCCATCCGTTGTGTGCCCGATGTGCTTGTGATACTTGCAGAACTTGGAGGCGTCCAAATCAGTTCTTGGGCAGGCAGGTTGGTAATTCTCTAAAGGCTGATAAGACCTCTCTTGACTAACACGTCAAAGACTTCCCCATGGGCATACCAAAATCATCAAAGTGCTCCCTCTCTCTTTGCGGCGGAGCCCCATTCCTTGTTACGGCTTGGACATCTAACGGGACCTCTTTCTGGACCATATTCACTGGCCGACGGCCTCCTTTCACCCCTAGGAGGCGCAGGCGCAAGTAGGAGCCTTGTAGCGGAAGGAGTTGTTGTTGTTGGTCTTTGGACTTTCCTTTGGCGGCACAATCCCAGTGAACCCTGCTTCGTACCTTACTCCCGCTCATCAACATTTCCCGCAAATCAGGGAAGTAACCATTACCTATAGCTGCTTTCATCTCTGGTAGCAAGCATTTGTAGAAAATCTATTTCTGTTCCTTCGCCTTTGGTGGGTATTGGACCTCACACAACCGATGGTTCCACCTCTTTTAAAATCATAAATAGCCTCACCGGCTTTGCATAGTGTTCTCAAGATCTGTTCGATTCACGTGCCAATCCAAGTTAGCTTGATACTTCTCACAGAAAATGGCGCTGATCTGATCCCAAGTTTGCCTCTCGCTTGGTTCTAGCCCCAAGAACCAACGCAGAGCTATACCATCCAAAGTGCTATGAAATACGCGAGCCATTTGTTCGTTGGTGCAGTCACGAGCCCTCATGGCCAACACATAACTATCCAAATGAGTCTTAGGACACGAGTCACCATGAAACATTGCCACCTTAGGCATCTTGAAATCCTTGGGGAGAGCCCCTACTTGGCTAGGGTTGATTGTCTTGGTAGTCGGTGCACTTTGCTTATCCACGGTCTCCGATCAACTTTCGCATTTGCTCTTGCATGGCCATAACCACAAGGTGATTGGAGATGTCGGGGATAGTTCTGACAGAATGACGGGAGGAGTAGTGGAAGCAGTAGCAGCGGCCATCCCAATACTCAGAGGCAACGAGGGTGCGGGTAGTTTGCTAGCGGAGAGGTAGCCACCAAGCAGTTCAGGGGAAGGTTCATAGACAGCCTTGTTCTTGCTCATGGTAGTGAAACCTTGTTGGTGTAGAGAGAAGGAGGTGGAACATTGCGGTAGCTTGGGAATGGGAAGGCAGTAGCATTGGTGTTGGGGGGGACAGTTGGTATTGACCTCTTCATCCTCGACTAAATGAAATTCTCTCCATCGGGCACCAGTTTAGTCCCCTTTTGTTGAATGTGACCCTTCAACTGTTGGTTCTGATCTCCCAACATCTTGTTGCTTTCCTCGAGATTCCTGATCTTGGCTTCGAGACCGGCGAGGAAGTTCTGGAGGCTTGGGGGAATACCATTGAGAGTAGCCTCGGTGTTGAGCTCGGCGGCACTGGCAGGAGGAGCAGAGGCTGAAGCTGAAGCGGGAGTTGACATTGCTGATGACGAGACTGAGAACGTGGACGGAGTAGAAGCTTCACGTTGTAGTAGACCACCCGAATGGATCCAAACTCGCTTTGCTGAAAGGTTGAAGGGCAATGGAGCTTTAGGAGAGGGGGAAGGCTCATGCAAAGTATATTTTAATTTATAAAAACATACATTATTTACATCCTAATTGGTTGGGAAGGGGTACCCCTTTTTCGCAACTAGTTAGAAGACTACGATCAGGGAGGCCATCATTACGTCTATAGACCCCTCGTTTTTCACCTGCATTGCACACCCCCAAACGGACAATTTGGGCGAGGGGCCTATAGGGCAAGCGACTTTCACCAACCATCGGATCCTACGACTAACCCTTCTTAAAGGCATTTAACGTGACGTCTATGTTACATCCTACGCAAGTTAATGATGAGCGGAGATCTTGACAATAAACACTCATCTCACATGGCACGTCCCTTGTAGGGAAATCACTTTTTTGTGCACTTTCTCTCAAAGATCTTGATTCATCATTGACTTGGGATGACTCGACATAGACAGCACGTTAATTGACTATTAAGAAAAAGCTAGCCAAACCAACCGGTCAAAACCTAGGTGTGATACCTATACTAGTGTGGGTTGACACGGGTTAGGTAAAAGGTTCCCACCGTATACGGTGAGTGGAATAGACGAGTGACTCGAAAAGAGTGCGGCAGTAGCACACAAATTCCTGCACATCGAATACTCCGGGTAATGGGACCTGTGCAGTGCTGACACGGACTGTGGTAGTGTGTGGCAAGAAACAAATTCTTTTTAAGGAGAAAAGAGAGAAGCTTTTGATGTTAGGATGATGCAATGCAATGCATGAGAGAGGGAGAGAGAGCCATGTACAGGGGAGCATAGCAGAGTTTTGTTTGACCCTAATACTAAAGCGAAGATAACAAGGGTACACGGTACAAGGTATATACAAAGTACAAGTATCGACAAAGTACAAGTATTAACATTGCGGGGTGCGCGGGTGCATGTGTGAACATGGCAAGTATGTAAGATGCATGTATAAACATGGCAAGTGTGTGCATGCGTAAACATGGTAAGTGTGTGAGGTGCATGTGTAAACATGGCAAGTGTGAGGTGCACGTGTAAACATGGCAAGTCTGTGCATGCGTTAACATGGCAAGTGTGTGCATGTGTAAACATGGCGAAGTGTGAGGTGCATGTGAGAACATGGAAAGTGTAAGGTGCATGTGAGAACATGGCAAAGTGTAAGGTGCATGTGAGAACATGGCAAACATCATGATGTGAACGAAAGTTAGACCCACTAAGTTTGAAAAAGTTTCAAGCATTCCCCAGCAGAGTCGCCACTGTGAATACGTGTGTTTGAATTTGAGAATATTCATAGTAACATTTAAAATTATGAGAGTCGCCACGCCGTTTTAATTATAGCCAAAACATGAGAAAAAGCATGTTAATGGGTTCGGGGGTCAAATTACAACAAGAGAAGAATATTGGACGTTATCACTCCTATGCCTGAATTGATCGGTCTTTCTATCATATATGCGGTGTATGTAGTGTGTTAGTGATTCAGACCGGATCCGAAGATTGCCTACGTTCCTCTCAATGTGAGAAGCTCAGGTCAGCGTATTCGCAGAGAATTAGAATAGGCAGAAGAATCGGGATCATGCATAATGAAGGGGAATTACCTAAAGATTAGGGTTTAGAAATAGTTCCTAGATCATCCTCGGGTTGATGAACCCTCGATCATCATCGGCTATGAAATAACATGTAATTATGAAGATCGCAACCCTAAATATAGCATAAATAAGGTTTTAATCTATGAACACGAAGAACATGCGAAGAACATATATGAACATATGAATAAACATGCAAAGCATATGAAGAAACTATGAATAAACATGCAAGAACATGAATATAAAAGATCTACATTAAGAATAATGCAAGAACATGAAGAAAAAGTTAGAAAACTTACCTATGTTGGCAAGAAATAAACCTTGGATCTTCTTGAGTGTTTGAATGTTAATTAGAGAGCAAAATAGTGTTTAAGAACTCCAAAATTCGTACTTAGAGCTCTCAAAATCCGACCCTTAAACAATAGCATGGAGTGATTTATATAGTAAACTGAGGGAGAGATCTGACGGTCCAGATCATCCAGCGCAAGGTTGGCCGCCTGGCCATGGTTGAAGCCGGTGACAATAGTGGCCGCGTGGCCAAGATCAACGCGGAGCAAGGTTGGCCGCGTGGCCAAGTCTGCAGGCTGACTTGATTCTTAAGCTAGGGTTTCTGCATGGTTTTAAGGAAACTATTTGCTACCTAATTTGATAGATTTTGCCATAAATGAGATATTTTGGGAATCCGGGACAAGTCTTTGCAAGGTTTCTAATTCCTATAAAGTCCTTGTATTTTTGGGAAAGTCCTAATAAACTCATTTTCAGGTCGGGTACTAACAGTAACTAAACCCCAGTCTGAATCACTAAACCCAACCAGATTCGTGTTAGTGTCCCTAGTATAACTTAACCCCAGATTTGTGGTACCACTCACATATCTAATTATACGCTTAACTGCAGTTAAGTGGGATACCTTGGGGTCAGCTTGATATCTAGCACAGAGGCAGACACTAAACATGATATCGGGGCGGCTCGCTGTAAGGTACAGCAAGCTGCCTATCATACTCCGATAGAGAGTTTGATCAACACTCTCTCCATCCTCGTCTTTAAACAATTTTTGAGAGGATCCCATAGGAGTTTTCAAATGAGATGAATTCTCGAGGCCGAAATTTTTAACCAAATTTTTGGCATACTTTGATTGGGAGATAGACATTCCTTCATTAGTTTGAGATATTTGTAATCCTAGAAAAAATTTTAATTCCCCAACCATACTCATTTCAAATGTGGATGTCATACTCTCAGTAAACATGTCAAGCATAGTTTTAGAGGTAGATCCAAAGACTATGTCATCCACATAAATTTGGGCCACGAGAATATCCCTTTTATTTTTCAAAATAAATAAGGTTTTATCAACCTCTCCCCTTTTAAAGCCAATTTGAATAAGGTGCTCTGTCAGTCTTCCATACCAAGCACGTGGGGCTTGTTTCAGACCATAGAGTGCCTTATTTAACTTAAAAACATGATTTGGCTTATGGGGATCCTCAAACCCCTTAGGTTGCTCAACAAACACTTCCTCATTTAAAAAACCATTTAGGAACGCACTCTTTACATCCATTTGATGTAGAGTGATCTTTAAATAGCATGAGATTGCTAATAGCAGTCTAATGGACTCAATGCGGGCTACCGGGGCAAAAGTCTCATCAAAGTCCACACCCTCTAATTGAGTGTAACCCTGAGCCACTAGACGTGCTTTGTTCCTTATAATTTTGCCTTGTTCGTCAGATTTATTCTTAAATATCCACTTGGTCCCAATAACATTGATATTAGAGGGCCTAGGGACCAAGAACCAAACTTCATTCTTTTCAAATTGGATCAATTCCTCTTGCATGGCGTTGATCCAATTATCATCTTTCAAGGCCTCAGACACGTTTTTGGGCTCATAATCAGCCACAAAGCAACAAGAGTTTACCTGGTGATATGCGGAATTCATGCATATTAAGCCGGCCAATTCCCGGTAATTGATTCTCTTACCTCTTGTTTTTCTTCTGTGTTCACCCCCCCCCAATCACCTGGGAAGTTGGATGATCTTCCTGAATCCTTGAAGATGGATCTTTGCCATTGCTCACCTGATCTCTTTCGATTTCATCAGAATCTGAACCAGAATCGACTGCTGTTTGACCATCTGATAGGTCAACTGACTGTTCATCCTGTCTGTCAGTTGTTCTCACAGTTTGTGTTTCTGCAGATTCGTTTGTAGTCTGTGGTCCAGATTCATCGTTAATCTGCTCGTGCTCCCAAGTGCACCCTGAAACATCATCCTCAGCAGATTTGACATTAAGATCAGTAGCATCATCAAATATAACATTTATAGATTCCATAATAGTTTTGGTTTTTAAATTATAGACTCTATAGGCTCTACTATTCTGAGAATATCGATGAAAATGGCCTTGTCACTTTTAGAGTCGAACTTGGAGAGATACTCACGGTCATTTAAAATATAGCAAATGCATCCAAAGACATGGAAATATTTGACTGTGGGTTTCTTTCCAAGTAAGATTTCATAGGGTGTCATGGTACTTCCAATTATTAGAAAGACACGATTCCCTATGTGACAAGCCGTATTAACTGCTTCTGCCCAAAAATTTTTAGACAAGTTTTAGTACTCAACATGACTCTGGCCATTTCTTGTAATGTACGATTCTTCCTTTCAGCTACTCCATTTTGTTGAGGAGTTTTGGGGGCAGAGAACTCATGAGTAATTCCCTTCGAATCGCAAAAAAAAGAAAAAAACAGAATTTTCAAATTCAGTACCATGATCAGATCTAATCCTAATGGCTTTTAAACCATAGAGATTTTTCACTTTCTTGTACCAAATTTTAAATTCTTCAATAGTGTTGGATTTTTCTCTCAAAAAAATGACCCAAGTATAACGAGAGAAATCATCCACACACACAAAGCAATATTTCTTTCTAGACATGCTTTCGACTTCCATTGGACCCATTAAATCAGTGTGAATCAATTCCAAACACCTAGAAGTTCCAAAAGTTTGAACCTTTTGTGACTTGACTTTATTTGTTTTCCCTTTTGACAAGGTCTACACACACTTAATTTTTTCAAATCCAATTTTGGCAAATCTTTAGCTGCCTCGAATTTAATCAACTCACTTATTTTTCTCTCACTGGCATGTCCAAGTTTTTGATGCCAAATTTCAAGTTCATTTGATTTTGCAGAAAAACAAGATTCAGGTTCACCAATTTTATAGCAATTATCGGAAGATCGAATGCCTGACATAACACTCATACTTTTGGAATCAAACACTTCACATTTAGACTTATCAAACCGAACAAACAAGTCATCGTCACAAAGTTGACTAATGCTGATCAGGTTTGACTTGAGACCATCAATAAGCAAAACATTTTGCAAGTTGGGCAAACCATTAACATTTAACTTACCTTTGCCGATTACCTGTCCTTTTGCACCTCCACCAAAGTTGACTTTTCCACCTTTGAATACCTCATAGTCTTTGAGATTCTCACGAGCACCTGTCATATGACGAGAACAGCCACTGTCGAAGTACCATCCTTCTTCCACACTACTCTTGAAGGAGGTAAGAGCCACTTTGCACTGCTGAGTATCTTTCTTTACCCATACCTTTCTTACCTGCTGCTGCTGACTGGGCAACTGACTGTTATATTGTGCCCACAGTTGTCTGCTCAAGTGGCTGCTGTTCTTGTCCAGCCCGAGTTCCTGTTTCAATTTAAAACAAAATGGACGAATGTGTCCAGGGACGAAACAGTGATGACACACGAATCTCCTCTTGCTGTTTCTCCTATTTTTGTGAGAAGATACTTGATTAGCACTCAAACTTTCTTTGTTTTTCGAAGTACCCTCACCCTCTTTGACAAACAATGGATCTCCATAGCTTATTCCTATTCTTCCTTGGTTTCCCATGTTCAGGACCTCTTCCAATTTAGCCTTGCCATTGTTAAGTTTCATGAGAGCATTAGTTTCTTTTTCAAGTTTCATCTTATATTTTTCACTCTCATTGTCTTTCTTGGTAAGCATGACCTCTAACCTAGCTATGGAGTCCTTCTGAATCTCACTTTCACTTGACAACCTTTCATTCTCAGTTTTGAGTATCAAAATTTCAGAGGTGAGCTTTTTATTTACCTTCTTGAACTTATTGAGTTGTTCCATTCGCTTGGACCAATCTGCGAACAACTCAACATAGTTCTCATGTAGTTCCTCATACGAAAGGAAATCATCCTCTTCCTGCTTTGACTCATCATCTTTACCTGCACATGTGGAGTTCAGGCAAGTATATTCAGTAACTTCTTCTGTGCTGACACTTGACTTTTCATCGTCACTGTCAGATTCACTGTCATATTCACTATCACTATGACTAGCATACACACACGATTTTCTTTCAGAATTCGAAGATGAAGGAGGTGATGATTTTAAAAAAGAAGTTTCATGAATAATTAATCTCCTTCTAAGTTCCATGAAACTCATATGTTCTAGATCATAGAATTCTTTCATCACAGAAATTATCCCATCAAAACCTCTTGGGATGGATGTTAACACCTTGTTTACAAGCCTAGTATCAGAAAAAGATTCTCCTAATACTTCCAACTCATGAGCAATTTTTTCTATAGTTTCAGTAAAATCAATCACATTTTCACTCTCCTTCATTTTTATGTTTTCAAAAACAATGATTAACACCAAAAACCTTCTCTGTTCATAGTCAGTTGATCTGTCATCTGACTGCACAACCTCACTATCACTTTTACTGTCAGAGAGAGATGACAAAGATGAATGAAGACATGAGAGATTAGCAATCTCTTCATCATCATCTGAATCACTCAAGGTAGCAGTTAAGCTCATCCCTCTCTTTTTAAGTGTGTTAGCACACTCATTAGCATAGTGGCCGTATCCCTGACACGCCCTACACTGAACCGACTCAATCGGTTTTTTGCCTTCAAATCCCGGTTTTATCACCCGGAGTCCTTTTTGAATGGTTCAGCCTTGGTGGAAGGAGTGAATCCTTTGTTAGGAAATCTATGTTGTCGTTTTTTATTCAACACATTTTTAAACTTTTGAGTGATCATAGCACACTCATCTTCCTCCAAGGTTGACTCATCCATGTCTTTAGACAGTTCCACAAGATCTTTGGACACAGTTAGAGCACTAGCAAGAGCAATTGAATTTGCTTTGCTAGTCTTTTGTACTTCAAGGTTCAGTTCAAACGTAGTAAGAATACTCAGAACCTTTTCAAGACTCACTGTCCTCGTGTCACAGGTTTCTTCAATGACAGAAACCTTGATATTAAACTTTTCTGGGAGAGTCCTCAAGACTTTACTCACAAGCCTAGCATTGGAAATAGATTCTCCTAATGCAAAGGATTCATTAGAGATATCCATTAATTTTGCAGAGTAATTTTGAATAGTCTCATCTTCTCCCATCCTTAGATTCTAAAACTCAGTCATAAGTCTTCTCAGTTTAGTTTGTTTAACACTATCTGACCCTTCACAGTGAAGTTGTAAAATGTCCCAAGCATTCTTAGCCACAGTATGGTTAGAGAATAACCTATACAGATTATGATCAACATGATCAGAGATTGCAGCCATTGCCTTATCATTGAAGTTAGCAAGAGCAATCTCTTCTGCATTCCAGTCTTGCTCGGGTTTTGGAACAAAAATTTTATCTTTTTTCTCTTCATCAGATGCAGATGCTTTACCTTTTGGATCAACCCATTCCATAGTAGGGGATGTATATCCCACTAGAATGCTGACCCATGCCCGATGATCAATGTTCTTGATGTACATGATCATCTTAGCCTTCCAAATGGTATAGTTAGAACCATCCAGAGTAGGCGGCTTATTACGAGTATGAGAACAGTCCATACTGGCCATAACAGATCGATCTCAGTGTATCGAGACCAGGCTCTGGTGCCAATTGAAAGAAATCAAGGCGGCTAGGACTGTTCTGGGAATCGACCAACTGTGTGAACAACTGTGTATTCAAACGTGCTAACAGTTGTCCAGACAGTTGTCTTAACAGTTATCAGATTTGCAGCGGAAATTAAATTAACTTAATAACAATTAAAACTTCAGCAAGAATACTTGCTGGAAACTTTCATATATTAAAAGCGATTTGCAGAGTACAAACCGAATGAAAGTAAACAAACAGAACAAAAGAACAAATCGATCTAATAACTCTAGATCGTACTAAAACACTCAACACCTTAGAGTTCTTTCACATGAACTTCTAAGAACAACAAGACTCTCTCAAGAACTTGATTTTCTACCCCGTATTCTCAGAATCCGTTTTTCTTAAACTTTATGAAGAAGTCGGCTTTGTATTTATCCTTTTGTTCTCCGCCTCCTTGCTCTCCAAGAATATCTTCTTTCCTTTTAGAGACCACCTAAAATAAAACACCTACAAAACATATCTACTTACCAAAGATAACCATAAGTAAGTTAGTCAAATAAATCAAGATTAAACAAACCTAAATATTTACAATAATTAAAATATATACAAATCAGAATCACAAAGATACTTAGAGAAAAAGACGAGTATGTCCATATAGTCACTATAAATTATAATCTGTGGAACTTAATATTCTTGGACTGACAGACCAATCCCTTTAGAATATGTACTCAATAATAGAACAACTTGGGAACTTAATATTCTTTGGACTGACAGACCAATCCATTTAGAATATGTACTCAATAATAGAACAACTTGAAGTAGTAGACCATGGCACTTGAATTATAACCATGCTCTCCTCATAGCTAAACTCAACATCTTCCCCATTTAGATGGCAAGCACTCGGTTTCTCAGAAGCAAACACCCTCATTTCTCCCGTCCCCTTCACCCCAACTCGGACGGAATAAACCGATCCATTAGATATAAACTCAACGGAGTCGATTGCACCACCGGAATTGAGCATGTTCACTAGCCCAACTGGTGCGAATTGGATGGATTTGTTGGCTAAAACCGTGACGGGGGAAACGGTTATTAGCTCGAAATTGAACGGCTCAGGTGAAATTTCAATGTTGTCAGTCGGTTTGGCTAGAATTAGCTTCTTTTCGTGAAAGAAGTATAAAGCGAATAGTTGAACTTCATCAACATGTATAGGGTGTTTCCCGTGTTGCCACTCTATGTCTTGCGGACCGGCCTTTGAGGTGACAACACGAGAGTGCTCTGAGGCGCATTTGTTGCGCCTGTCTTCTCGTGACCATCCTCCTCCTTGACAGTTGAACGCTCCAAGAACTCCAGTATACTAAACACATGAAACAAAAAATAAATAACAAAATTAAGAACATATTCACAAAATACTAATAATGAAAAATAAATCAAATGTATCCAAAAAAAATCACCTTATTTAAGTTCCAAATCTTGAGCATGGTTTCCCCATCATGGAGCGGGTCCTCAAATAGACAATCGCGAGTAGGAAGAGCGTAATATTGGCAACGCAAGATTGACCCGTCGGGCAAAACAAGGGTCTTGAGCAAATCAAAGTTGTGCTTTCCAACAGAGTCGCTAATGTAGATGGGCCCACCTGATATTGCGCGAGAAGCAGCGTGAAACTGAGCACAAGGATGAGTTGATTGGAACATGTCCCAATCCGGGTGAATGAAATTGCCCATCCACAAACTATTATAGGCACAATGCACCATATGACACCCTTGCAGCCAAAATGTACCATTTGGATCACCGGATGGATCAGTGCACCAAAAATCATCACCTATTCACAATTCAAACATAAATAAATAAATAAAATATTCCCGAGATCAAGTTAAACATGCGCGATTATGGATAATAATATATAGTTTCAAGAAAATACGTACCAACACGACCAAGAGCGATGGCCTCCGTGCCGAGGAACATGAAATCGTTGCAATGTTCCATGCTAGCGATGACTCCATTGCCTTTGAAGTGGTTTCTCACGGAGGAGGTCAGTGCTTTGTAGTATGCTTTTGCAAGCTCTACTCTTCCTCCATATTCTTCACATAGCATTTCCAATATCTGTTCAAAAATAAATTCAGAGTAAGAAATATAAAACAATGTTAAAATGTAAAATCAAGTAAATAAATAATAAGCAAAACTCTCCGTCTTTTGATCGTCCATTTTATTTTATAAGTAACTTTGTATAAAAGTGACATGTCCATTCCATCTCCCTAACATTTAAGAAAAGTACTACTACCTTTCCAAAAAAAAAAAGAAAGTACTACTACAGTTAAAATTGTTTAAAAGTGACTTCTAAAATATTCTCGAGTAAAATATGAACAATATTTTGATTTGAAAGACAAGCGTAGAAAAATTGATTTTCATATAAAACAAATTTCTTGGGGAGTAATAAGTATTACTCCCTCCGTCCCACTCGAATTAGTACAAATTTCTATTTTGGGTGTCCCATTCGAATTAGGACAACCCCAAAATAGAAATGTTTTATTTATTGGGTCCCAGATTCACACTCACAACAACTTTTCACTGATTATTTTCTACCTCACTTTCTCTTTCCTACTTTACTTTTCATACTCACAACACCTACTCCACTAACAATTTTTCCTTAATCCCCGTGCCCAACCAAAAAAACTTAAATCGGGTGGGACGGAGAGAGTATACCCTCCCGATAGTCCCACCTTAATTTCAACTTGAGTTTTCTTATAAGAATAACTATTTTAGAAATAATAAATTATTTATTAAGTTACTCATAATTTATTATCAATAATCATTTTAAATTTAAATAACCAAATTATTTAAATTTGGATAAAATGATTAATTGTTTTTATATTTATTGTAATATTCAATTAATTTAACATACCTATCAAACATGTCAAAACAAAATATATGTAGATATTGCACCGACAAAAATAGGTCATGCAATAGAAAAATGACATTTTGCATATTTTGAGTTGGAAAAAAAAAAAAAAGTGAATTTGTCAAATGCTAGAAATTTAACAAAGTCTTAACGTTAAAAAGCGACTTACATGGATAACGTCAACTTTAACGCCGTCAATCCCAGCAGACTCCAAGTGTGAGTGAAGACCTTCATACATCTGGCCAACAAGCTCCGGTGGGACCAGCCCAACACCATTGTTAACGATCTTATCAACGGCCAAATCTTCCATCGTCATCTCTAATCCCGGCGACAATTTGGGCCCCACAAGTTTAGATTCCGGCATGCCGGAAACATTGGGCCTGACCCCACCCCAATACCCACAAAGTGCATGCCAAACATACACATATTCCACACTTCCAAAATTGCCCTTTAGATCCCTAACAAATGCACCCATTCCTTTGTTAGGTGACCCCTTTTCCTTTTGTGAAGTACTCTCATAGTCCCTAAATTTGTAATTCTCCTCAAATTTGAGTAGTCTGCATGGCATTTGTTCCCCGGCGGCCGTTCTGTTCATGCCTTCCGATGAGACCGGATCATCGTCGTGCGATATAGATTGCCATCCGTCGTCGATTAAAACGAGCCCGGGTGGGCAACCACCATCAACAAGTCCCTGTACACCTTCCCATACACCTTGCGGGTGCACCTTAAGGTAGAACGCGTCCCACGTACACCATCCAAACTTGTCCACAATGCCGGGAGGGGTCTTTTCTTCTAGTAGCTTGAATGTACCAAGATGATCCCTAGCTACTTTCATGGCTCTCTTCACGAGGACGAATGGATCGTCATCAGCGTGGATGTATAGGGCCCCACTGAATGAAGCTCCGTTGACTTTTGTCGACCCGCTTTCAAGACAAATGTCAATGAAGTCATCTGTGCCGCCGGGCTGGAGGGAAGCTCGAAAAGGCCCCTCCAAGAGTGGGAGAAGCAAGACATAAGGACGGCCGCCAGAGCTTGACTTGTCAAGTATGACCATCTGAGTCTCGTGTTCAAGGTCTCGACCATTGGACCCAACCCAGTGGGTGGTCCACCAGACCTTGAACCTAAAAATGCTCATGAATCTTATGTCATTGAGCTTCCCAATGGGGACCACGTGTCGACTCTTCGCCTCTGGTGCATTGAAGCCGACAAAACAACCAGCCCCACACGGGGATGCTGTTATGTTAGAAGGGACCTCTGAGAGGATGACGTGGCCGTTGACTGTGAAATTCGATGATTCCAATGTTATCAAAGGGTCATTACTGCCATCGACAATCTTTGTAGTTTCGGGATCTTCATTTGGACAAAGTTTAGTTGAAGTTGGAGCCATTTGGTCTATATGGTATGTGTGTGTGTACTTCAAAATATGGAGAAAAAAAAATGGAATATAGAGAGTGAAAGATGATATGATAATGAAATGTGAGTAATGTGTTGAATGTTGTTATAAAGTGAGATAGATGTTGGAGTTGCATTTTGTGTAGATAGAATGGAAGATTTATATAGGCAAATCAATGAAGGGAGTTAGAAATTTCCAAGGAAGGTGACATGATAAGGGCGGTTTGGTAATTTGCTCAAGGAAGATCCCTACGTGGTGCCTGTGACTAAGATACTTCAACTTCCTGAAGTTTTTTTTTTTTTTTTTTTTTTTTGAATTATACCACGTTATAAATCTCATGACCAACCCAATTTCCATTTTTTAATATTTTTATTGAAAAGATCTTCCCTAATCCTATCCAATTATCCAGAGTCAAATTATCAAACCGACCAATTGGTGTTACTACATTAGTGACAAGTGGGACCACCCAACTAACCAAGGTCACTAAAGGATAAAAAAAAAAAAAAAACGAAATACTCCCTCCGTCCCACACTTATTAAATGTTATCAAATGGGAGTACACGGTGATTCTGAAAATATGTTGAAAAAGTAAGTATTGTGAGTGTGTAGGAAAGAGAAAATAAGTTAGTGGATATTTATTATGAGTGGATATGAGAGAGAAAAGTGAACATTTTAGGTAAGTAACAATAAGTATGAGACGTCCAAATGAAAATAAATATGTGACGGAAGGAGTATGCAAATATTTATTTTCAAATTACAACAAAAAAATCTTGATTTTAAAATACTAATTTCAAAATTTTCATAAGTAAATATTTTATTTTTCTTTCCCTTCTAGGTTTTGTAAAAAAAAAAAAAAATTACAATACAAACTGGAGACCAACTGTTACTCCCTCTGCACCATTTATATTAGTCACTTTGACTTTTTTTGGTTAACGCATGTAAACTTTGACCAAACATTAATATCAATCGAATCATCTATATGTAATTCTAAAATTTGTTATTGATAAATGCTTGAGTTATTTGTCAATAACAAAATTTAAAATTTAAAATTTAATTGTGATGAATATAGTGATATTAATATTTGACTAAAGTTTACATGTGTTGAATAGAAAATGTCAAAGTGACTAATATAAATGAGACTGATGGAATAATATCCAAATGGCAACTATTCGTCCCGAACTACTTTTGTCCACTTTAACAACCAAAAATGGTAAATATAAAGTCACAAAAAGGTGACACAAAATTTGCTCTACAAAATTATGTGTCAAAATTTTATTGGTGTTTTCAATTAGAGTGTGCCGGATCCACTATCGCTATAACCAATAAAATATCGTCACCTCATTTTGTACCCAACATTTTGTGAACTTCTTTTGTGCCCCTAGCATTGCCCAACCAAAAATTGAATAATACTAGGGGCACAAAAAAGTCACAAAATCTTGCTCACAAAATCCTAGGTGTAATGATTTTATTGGTGTTTTTAATTAGAGTATGACGGATCCATTATCGATGCAACCAATAAAATATCGCCACCTCATCTTGTGAGCAAGATTTTGTGACCTTATTTTGTGCCCCTAGCATTGCTCCAAAAAATTATGCTTGCCCCCATATAAAATTAGGGGCAGGTTTCGCTATTTACGGAATGATTTATTCTAGTTGTAACAAGATTTTTATTTAAGGCTTTGAGGTTATTCCTAGCACACATGTTGGGTCGAGCCTTTAATTTATGAGAAAATTTTGGGGGAAACTAGTTTCTCCATAAGTTATAAAAAGTCATGTTTTTATAGGGGTTAAAGTTTAACTTTTGGAGGAACTAGTTTCCCCCAAAACCACCTCTTAATTTATTGGAAGCGTTCTCGATAATGCTACATTTTACGCTTCGAGCTCAAAATATTAATAAAACTGATATGATTCATTTCCTATATCCATTAACTTAATAAGAATAAATTATTATTACATGTAAAAATAACTTGAACTAGTAGTCATAATCTTATGTAAAAGAGAAAGAAAAAAAATGCCATTACAAAGTTAAAAGAATAAATAAAAGGCAAAAGAATAAAGTGGCCATTTCCAACTAAACGAATCAAACGTAATGGCCTATCCCAAATTCCAAATCCACCATTGGTAAGAATAAATAGTTTGATACCGTCATTTTCGGAATTTGGAATGTTGATCCGTAATTGAGAAGATAACTTCCTCTGGAAATTTCGACTAATAATGATGAAATTGAGAAAAAATGTGTTTTTAAATTGCATGGTGTTATTTTTGTAAATAGCTGACACTTATTTCAAAAATGCGGTAGCGATTATATAAATAACTGACATTTGTTTTAAATCACGATGACATTTTTTTCAAATAATTGAAACTTATTGAACACACTAGGACCATTAACGCTACCACTAGCACATTTTAACACTGATAGTTATTAAAAGTGTTATTTTTAATGTTTAAAGATGTTAGTATGAATAACTGAGACTTTGTAACATTAAAATGACTGTCAGTTATAAAAGTGTCAGTTCTATGTTTATAAATTACAATATAAATGAATAACACTTTGTAACATGGCATTGGCATTTACAATGCAAAGACACACTTTTCAAAACTTGTTTTCTTTGCGCTAGGAAAACTTGGTTTTCATAAGACCTAGTGTTACTTCATTCGTCTCAAAATAAACTACTCCCTACGTCCCATACTTATTGCTACCAAATGAAACTGCATGTGGATTAAAAAAATATGTTGGAAAAGTAAGTAGGAGAGAGAAAATAAGTTAGTAGATAGTTGTTGTGAATGGATTAAAGAGAAAAGAATGAACATTTTGGGTAAGTATCAATAAGTATGAGATACACGAAATGAAAATAAATTAAATAGCGATAAATATAGAACAGATGACGACCGAGGGAGTATTGTTCAAAAGCAAAGTAGTAGTTGGTGGGAAATTATAAAATAACAGTACTAGTGTTGACTAAAAAGAAAGCGTGTGAGCTTTTCGGTGGATTAGTTAATTTATTACTATGCCGTAGGTAACAATTCACGTACCGGAGTCCACAAGGCACCGACGTTGTTGAAAGCGAAGCGATAAGGTGTCTCCGTGGGTGCAGAATTAACGGCCATTTGTAATGTAGTCAAGAGACAAGAAATAGGACACCATTAGTCAACGACAGTTGGTTGTTAATTTGAAATGTATAACGGTTTGGTGATCTTTTAACCTAAAAGTGTCGGTCTTATTGTTTCTTACCGTTTGTAAGGTTACTTTTAAGTTAACTCCCTACTAACAAAAACAAAATAAAACAATCTAAAATAATGAAGAGAGAATGAGTGAGGTAAATAGTAGTGTTGGTTGAATAAAATGAGTGGTGTAAAACGTGTTGGGATTGGAGTCCTAAACATAAGGGGAAACCAAGGGGAAAAATGAGTCTAAGTCAAAGGGGGTGGAAGAGTCGAAGAGGAGTTCGAAAAGGAGGAGGAAATCTGCACGGCAAAGCAGGCGGGCGCCTGGGCCATACCAGGCGGGCGCCTGACCTTGGCAGAAAGGATTAGATTATGGGAAAAGAATGCAGGCAGGCGCCTGGTCCCTACCAGGCGGGCACCTGGTGCCAGATCTGATTAGACTACCAGGCGGGCACCTGGTGCCAGATCTGATTAGACGATTTGTTTCCTATTTTGATTGTATCTCTTCCAAACAGACTTGGGGCTTCCTTGTACTGCTATATAAGCATAAGTTCGTCCAGAATATTGTGTACTCAAAAGGAGAGAGATAGGATATCAAAAGAGAGCACGAAAAATAGTGTGTAGGAGGGGGCCGGGGCCCTAGGAGAGCCATGGGGGCGATCCTACAACCCGGCCATAGTCATACTGTTTGTGTGTTCATGGGGAGAGATAATAATATGTAGGAGAGGGTTGTTCATGGGAGAGTATACATACTAGATCTGTGTGAGTGTATGTGTAAACTGTAACAATCAACATATTATTATAGTGATATCCTGGCTTGGAGCATCCGGATGTAGCCACGTGGAGGTGGTGAACCGGGTTAACAAATCATGGTGTTATTTGTTCTTTCATATTATTATTCATGTGTTGAATTATTTTCTCCATATTGATGACTGCTAGTATGGGCTAGTGAATGCGGTGATCCCCCAATTCCCCAACAAAACGAAGAGAAAGAATGAGTGGTGGGTAGATTCAATATAAAATTAAAAAAATTGGCTATTTTTAAGAGGTCTCAAGTGAGATGGCTAGGACGGAAGGAATATATCGCATTATTACTAATTATGGTTGGTCCGAGAGAAAAGAACTCTAGTCGCTTGAGCGAGATGTGAAGTGGAAAGTCAATAGTTTCATTACCCCATAGTGGTTCATTGTGCGTCTACAAGTGATCATTCAGATGACACAAGACGTCTATGGCAAGCGGGCTACCATATGACGCAAGAAAATTTATGGTAAGAAGACTATCAGATGGCGTGAAACGTCTATGAACGATCATTAGTAGAGTAGCATGTAGAGCAACTACCTTTTGATGTAATAGGTTCCAATTGTAGTGAAACTTCATATGAACTTGTAATAGACAGAGCTATAAATCTGTAATAAACTCCATAAAAAATTGTAAACAATGACAATTACATTTGAATGAAATGATATATTACAAAAAAAATTTAAAACAAAATAATTAGCCCTCAAAAACCAGTCAAACTGACCAAATATGCATGCCTGGCTTGTGGGATGGGCCCAAGCCTATATGTCTACAATATTTTTTTTTATTTTCAGATTTAGCTGTCATAGCCGGCTAAGCTCACAAAACCAGTCTTGACTGCTAAAGGCATAAACATCTTTGCTCATAACATTTGCTCGTAACAACATGAGGTTGCGATATTTTATTGGTTGCTTCAATAATGGATCCGCCACACTCTAATTAAAAACACCAATAAAATCATTACACCTAAAATTTTGTGAGCAAGATTTTGTGATTTTTTGTGCCCTAGTATTATTCTATTTGATTATTTTTATTTTTGAAATTTTCAATGCAAATTATAAAATGCTCATGAAGTAGGTTTTGCAACACTATCCCATAGGTATTTTTGACATCATGCATAATTTTTAGAAATCAAAACCAATAAAATCATTACACCTATGATTTTGTGAGCAAGATTTTGTGATTTTTTGTGCCCCTAGTATTATTCTATTTAATTATTTTTATTTTTGAAATTTTCAATGCAAATTATAAAATGCTCATGAAGTAGGTTTTGCAACACTATCCCATAGGTATTTTTGACATCATGCATAATTTTTAGAAATCAAGAATAAAAAGAGGACGGGCCGGATCAACGGGTTGGGTCAACACTTGAAGCCCACCTGGCCAAAATAAGTACATCTCCTATACGTGAGAGCCGTCGGGCCGGCTGTTTGGCCATCCCCAGATTTCTTCAGTTTAGACTATAAGGTGAGAGTGGATTCACTCAAGTTAGGCCTATGAATCTTAGATTGAATGTTAATTGGGCTTATTCAAGTATGAATAAATGGACACAATATATGTATAGTGTTCTTTAATCGCAGACTACATTGGGTAAATTTTAGGGATGACAATTTGTCATAACCCGATCCGTATCCGGGACAGTCCGCTCCGCAACGGGGCAGGTTTGGTAACCATTTTTCAAAATCCGACGGGTTACGGGGTGGGTTTGGTAACACACCCCAACCCGCGGGTCACCGCCCCGCCCGTCCCGTATATTAAAGCATGCTTCTATTTACTGTAATGTCCCAATACACTCCTTCATATTTTGCGTGGTTATTGCTGATTTTAGTTTCATCTCTACTTGCAGCATATATAATACGCTTTCTCATTTTCTAATGTTAATTTATGATGTTAATTTCATCCATAAAATTGTGCTTTTATGGAATGCGGGGCGGGTTTGGTAACAAGAGTGTTCATTGAGGGGCGTGTTTGGTTATGAGCAAACCCGCTCCGTATCCGCCCCGTTGCCATCCCTAGTAAATTTTACTCCCTTCTTCGTTCTTAGTTTGACTTTATATGCTTATTAAGAAACCAAGACAAATTTGAGTAAAAAAAGTAGTGATATAATTGTCCATTCATAAAGTAAGTATGTGAAAAGTAGATGGGTATGTGATGGTTTTTTTGCAATATATGAACTTCATGAGGATAAGGATGTCCAAAACACTATCTATCTTTTGTCATTTAAGGAATAAAGCAACCAAGAACCTTAAACTAAGACATACCAAAAAGGAAAGTAAAAACTTTAAACTGGAACGGAAAGAAATAGTATTATTCTTGATGTTTACCCCCTCCGTTTACAAATATAAGCAAATTGATAATAATTCAAAAATTTAGGTTATATAAGTGTCCTCTCATAGTTTGATTGAAACTCTTTACCTCCTCCAACTCCAATGATCACAACTTTAGTAGTTGCATTGTCTATCCTTTAAAATTCTTTAAAATTCTCCAACTCTATGGTTGAGATGCTTAAAATATACACTAACATTCAACATCAACAAAAACTGAGTCCGTGGTTCTTTACAAATGGGAGTTGGTTTGGTGGTTCCTTTTTCGGTAGCCCTAATTATTATTCTTCCCTCATTATCATAAAGAAAAATAATGTGAACTTTTGGATGAGAACGGTTAAGGGTTAATTTGGGTCGCTCATGTCTAATTTTAACGAACGTTTATTATTTTTTTATTTTTTTTCGAGAGAGACCGAACGCTTATTTCTGATGTGTATTGTGATATAGATATTCCCCATCTCATAATAAAAGTTATATTTAACTTGACACATTTTTAATGATTGTGATTTATTTGTTTGTACATTACTTGTACAATAACAAATTATAAAGATTATTTCCTTAGTAAGAAAGGCAATTACTTTGAGATACATTAAAAAAAAAAGTGTGACATTTGTTATGTTATGAATAGAGCAAAAAGATTTATGTCAAATATTTTGCACTACCGCCGTTCTAAAATGAAAATGAATGTCCAAACGAATTTCAAATATGCTACTGATCAAGAGCATAACTGAAATTTTTGTAATATTCATTTTGTGGCGAGTATATAATAGTTTTAACATTCATCCCGAAATAAATGTTGATTTAAGTAAAAAAATAGACACATTTATTTTGCGACGAGAAATGATATATTGCAAAGTAAAATACATTGAATCATTGTGTACAACTAATTTTGTAAATTTCTACTTGTGTACGACAATTCTTTTCCGAAGCTGATCAAATTGATTCTTGTTCTCTTAATACATAAAGAAGTTAGATGGAAGACAATGACGTTCCTCTTAAATTCGTGCGGATATTTTTGTGGATGTAAATCCACCTTACTCCCAAATTAGTATCGACACACAAAGAAAAAAGAAAGTAAAAAATTCTTTACAAAATTCTCTTAAAACCTATCAATATGTTAATTTTGTTGACATGTATGCCAAATACTACAAATTATTTAATGTAAAATATCATTAGCTCATCGTTCATAGGAAACATTAAAAAGTAATTCCCCAAATAAGGCCATTAACAACCCTAAATCATATTTAACGAAATTAGTCATGTGCAGCCATATGACGAAATTTTGTTAGATTTTTAGCAAATTTGTTAATAAAAAATATTTTGAAAAATGTGAGATCGGTGAAAACATTTAAAAAAAATAGGTTGAGAACATTTTTGAAAAAAAGCTAAAGTTAAGTGATGAATACTCCATCCGTCCCATAACTATGTACACAAAATGAGTCGTGCACGTGAATTAATGGATGAATAGTAATGGGTAGTTGTTATGAGTGTGAAAAGTGAAGTATGAGAGCGAAAGTGGGGGTATAGAATAATATGTTGATTGGTGTTGTGAGTATAAAAATAAAGCATGAGAGAGAATGCGTGAGAGGAATAGTAAAAATTCTTAGTCATTTTAGGAAATTGTGATTTATCAATGGAAGCTCAAAAAAAAAAAAAAAAAAAAACTTTGTGGATATAATCATGAAACCGATGGAGCATATAATTATGAGGTGGTCTCTTGTGATAACACCTAGATCCATCTCATAGAATAGACGGGTCGACCCATGACCCATATGTACGACATTCTCCGCGAAGTATAGAATCTCAACCCGCGCTCCACTCAAAATCTGCCACGAGGCAGCGACCCATTGGCTCAATCTTATTTTTATTTTTTTCCCAGATTTTTTTTCTTCGTTTTTTTTTTTGTTTTTATATACTCCTTTCGTCCCACCTCACTTGAGACCTAAGAGGTGGGCACAATAATTAAGAAAAAATAATAAAATAAGGAAAATATGTGGTAAAAAATGAAGAGAGAGAATGAGTAGGGTTAATAGTAGGTTGGTTGAATGAATTGTGTGGTGGAAAATGAAGAGAGAGAATGAGTGGGTGTGGTAGATTGAATATAAAATTATAAAAAGATTACCATTTTGGGGAGTCTCAAGTGAAGTGGGACGGACCAAAATGGAAATAAGTCTCAAGTGAGGTGGGACAGAGTGAGTATATTTTTTTGACTGTTTTTTTTCGTTTGCCAAAAGTAATACTTAGTACAACTAAATGTAACAATTGTGTTACTTATAAAGTAACATTGTTTATAAGTAAACGTAACACCAGTTTTACAAAAAAATAGCTCATTTTACTCATCTTTCAACTGTAATACTAACTATAAATACGTGTAACACTAACAATTACTAAATGTAATTATCGTCATACTGAAATGTAATAGTGTTTTTTTTCAGAATATTTTTTATTTTTGAGTATTTTGATTTTATTTTATAAAAGAAAGTAACATTTGAAAAATAACAACTTATATACATGAATGTAATTATTTGTACAAGTAAATGTAACACTTTAGTAGATGAACTTGTAACAGATTTCTATACATAATGTAATACTTTTACATGTATTATGATAAATTGAACCAATTGTAACTTATTATTTGAAAACATAGTGGATATACTATTATACAAGCAAACGTAACTGTTTTACAAATGGGCGGATATACAGTATATGGTGGGGGTGCAAGTGCTCCCGAATAATTTTCGTGATTAAGAAGAAAAAAATTGTATTTTTATGTTTTATAATATAAATGCACCCCCATAAGAACAGATTATGTATGTTTTGCTGGTGGTTAGTGCACCGAATTTTTGCCTTGGAGATGCTGGGTTCGAAACCTAGCATGTTTTCAATTTCAAGTCACCTTTAAATGCTTTTAACCCCTTTCAATTTGGTACCATTAATAAACCCATACTCCTCTTCAATTTGAGCATAGTGTAAGTCCATTTCCTACTTTTTATCAATGTTAGTTAATTAATTTAATTTATAAGTTTTTCTCAAAAAAAATAAAAATAAAAATAATTTATAAGTTAATAATAAATTAAAATGATTTTAAAAAATATAAACCTCTTTCTGGCGTGGACATCATCAAAAAAGAAAAAAAAAGGACAAAATTAAGCATGTTTGGTTGTTATTCTTTGTCATGATTAATGGAAATATATACTACGTGGTTGTATTTTGATTTTTCTTTCTTTTTCATACTCCTCCATATTTTTTTTATTGAAATATTAGATAATTATAATTTGATACAAATAATTATTAAAGGTATTGTATCTTAATTCCGTATTATAATTAGAAATTTGAATTGTAAACACATAGTTGTAGGAGACAATTATAATTTAATTAAATTATTGTAAATTTGTGCACCCGCCGGAGAAAATTTCTAGATCCGCCACTGGTTTTACAATGTTATCATACAAGTAAAATGTAACATTTGTTTATAAAAATTGTTACTTTCTTATTTTTACAATGTTACTAACACAAGTGTTTTTAGTTATAAAGTGTAAATAGTTGAATTATTATTTTTCTATACATATGTGTTACAATCATGTATAAACACTGTTACATATAAGTAACACGTTCGTTACATTTTAGTTGTAATAAGTATTACTTTTGGCAAACGAAGAAAACATAAAAAAAAAACACTGTTACTTTTCTGTATATATATATATATTACTTTTATGTATACAAACTGTTACATATAAGTAACACGTTTGTTACATTTAGTTATAGTAACTATTATTTAAAAAAAAAAAAAAAAAAAAATCTGTTGATCATGGATCCGGATCATGGGTAAAAAATAACCCGTCTCTACTATGAGACAGGTTATTGTGTTCTCATACAAGTTTTTATCTATAGTTATTGCCTTAATTTTTTTTTCTAAATCTTGATTATAGAGGTAAGTACATTTCACGCACTAATGATCATCACTGACCAAGTTGAACATCGGGAAAAAAAAAAAAAAAGTTGAACATCAAAGACAAACAGCCTACTGAATCTGCTCTCCCCCACTACACGCCACTCCTCCTCTCCCTTTCTACTTCACGTTTTCCACAGTCTCCATCCATTACAAAAATCAATCAAACCAACTGTCTTTCTTTCTTTAGCACATGCTCTTTCCCCCCAACGCCATTGCCGCAATCTCACGTAATTCTCTTCCAACCAATTCCTCTCTCTCTCTCTCATTCATTCCACAGATCTAATTTCACTTTCCATCCATAAAATCACAGAAAATTTTGAGTAAACTGTAAACTATTGCTGTAAGTGAATACTTGTGTGATGATTCTACTGTTTTTGCCGTAAATTGAAGTTGTAGAAGGAGGAGGAGGAGGAGACCTTTTTTTATGGTGAAATGAAGCGGAAATATACTCCGGCGAAATCGCACCACCACAGGTGGAGGCGGAAGATAGTTGCAGTGATTATGTTCGGATTCTGTTTTTTAATTTTATTGTTGTTAGAAGCTCAGTTCAGTCGGATTCGAACGTTGGCTTCTCTCTATCCTCCTTTGAGTCGTGTTCAGAAGCCTAAGATTGCTTTCTTGTTTATTGCTCGAAATCGGCTCCCTCTCGAGATGGTTTGGGATGCATTCTTCCAGGTACTTTACTTTTTAGTACAATTTATTAGTTTCTCCGTTTGAAATTATGTTGCATTTAGACTTATCAAAGTCAACTTGACTCGTTTTTCAAATGAATTTGAGGTTGATTTACTTGTTCAAGGTAATTTTTAGGAGTAATTGTTGTATATGCGCATTGTCGATATTATAAGTGCTTGATCAAATTGGCTCCGGAAGTAAAAAATGCATCTCGTTTGGGACATGTTTCCGATGACTATGTTTAGTGGACTTTATAGTGTTGTAGTTTTGTTCTCTTCTACAATTAAGTAAAATTATGTTAATCATCTATTGATGACGCGATCATATTGATTTAATTACACTGTTGGGACGAATGGAGTATTTGTAGTATACGATGCAGGTTTGATCACTTACTGTAATTATGTGAGTTACATTATTAGTCCTTTTAAGTTCGTATTTCCATAGTAAATTTGTAAATTTGATTGATGTCTTTTGCCGTTGCTTTATAAACGTTTTTGGATAATGGTGTCATATTCCTTTCGCGCTTTAATATGGGGTTTCTGGCGGTTCTATTGTTTTGAGCTGCTAGCCACTAGGAAACATGGTTACGTGGATTTGTGTTAAGAGAAGAATGTTACATATGGCTTGTCTGTTATACTTTAAGATTGTATGAGGTCATGAGGAACTGTTTGAAAACTTGGCAGCATACTGAATATAGATTGATATGGATTGTGTTGGGCTATTTATTACGGTGCATAAAAATACTAGATTTGGTTAGCTAGAAATTTGTATAAGATGTTCAACATTAATGGGCTAGCATACATATTTTGAGATAATCTAAGTTGATCGCACCCTTCATTTATCGATATCTAAGGTTTATTGTCAGTTTGTGATTTGAATTAATTACAATGTAGTGATGACCTAGGCTGTGCATAGAATTTATTAATTACCATCATTCTTTTGTGTGCCACATCATTCTCCGGAATGCGAAGGCAGCTTTAATACATTTGTACGAGCCAGATTGCTATAGAATGAAGATTGACAACCACAACCCATCAATGGTGAGAGATCATTCTCTTGGAAGTTGACTGAATGAGTACAATGAATCCCTCTTAAGAAACTTTCATTTATAGGAAAGTCAACCTAGGACAATATCAAATTGAAATACAGTTATTATGTTTTCAGTTAGGTATATTTTTTATTTTTGACCATTAAACTTGACTTGAATACTGATTTCACTACTTTTATTTATTCAATTTAACCATCCTGTTGAGATTTCTCTTTCTACTTTTGCCACAAATACAGTGTGTCCTGCTTTTATTCAACCACGTGGCATGACATAATGTACATTAGCATTGTAGCAAAAACAGAAAGAAATCTCAGTAGAATGAAAGAGATGAATATGGAAAAGTAGAGTGGTGAAGGTAGTATTTGAACCTAAGTAAATGGTTAAAATGACATTATGCCTTTAAGTTATAAAACTTCGATCGTTGGGAGAATAGGAAGAGAAGAATCATTAACAACTTAAATTTTGCAAGATTAAGTAAATTCTTTTAAATATTGGTCAAAGATTTAATCAAGCTGAAAAAAGTCAATGTGTAACTAATTTGAGGGATGGGTAAGTATGATAATGAGGTGGATGCCTTGACATGTTTGATACTATCACGACATAGTGGCAAATTCTAGGAAATTTTGATTACAAGTTCTTGTAGGTCTAGTCAGGAACATGTTGCCTTCATCTTGAGGACTGGACACTCAGAGTTGTATTTTGGTTATTAGTGTTTCATTCTCTTGCACATACGTATAAAAACTATTTTTCATTTGTTTCTGTAGGCAGAGAAGGAGAACAGATTTTCAATTTTCGTTCACTCCAGGCCTGGCTTCCTTTTAAACAAGGCAACTACAAGATCAGCCTTCTTCGTGGATCGTCAAGTTAACGAGAGCATACAGGTTCATTTAGTTCTTTTTTTAATTGCTCTTTCAAACATTGTGCAAAACTAAGTTCCCTTGTTTCTATTTATCATTGCTAATGGATATTGACGACTATTATATGCGATCCATTTGTGTTTGTCTTTGGCAAATATCATTGGAATTCGTTCCCATATACTGCATATTATATGTGCAAAGTTGGCAATATTGAAAATGTTCATCATTGAAGATATTTCAAATTTTAGTTTTCATTTTCGTCTTCATCTTCCCATTAAAGCTGTAGAAGTTTAATCAAGTTCGAGTTGTCATGTTCATAAGTTTCGAAATCTTGTCTGTCACTCTGCCTTTAGCAGCTTTAATTTAACCAATTCCTCACATATGCATTTGGGTAGAGAAGGTGATCGAACCTCTTAAGTTCTGTATAATTACAACCCCGTCTGTACTGGTTAGTGGTTACCTTCTGGGAGTTTCAAATAACATGCCTAGCACAAGTCATGTTTGTTATTTGGTTTTGCTAATGATTCTAGGTTGGCCTCAAGTAATTGCACTGTCTTGAAGTAGCTATTCAGCTATGCTTGTCATTAGTTCTTTGTCAGAGGATTACTTTTTCTCGTGTCATGTTTTCTCTTTGGCTATATGCGTGAACCAGATTTCTTTCGGCACAATTTTAGTGAGTGTGCTTTTTTGCAGGTAGAATGGGGAGAGGCAAGCATGATTGAAGCAGAGCGAATTTTGCTTCAAAATGCACTGATGGATCCTCTGAATGAACGATTTGCTTTCCTCTCAGACAGGTGAGGTTTTAATTTCCTTGAGGAATGTGGTTATTGAACATGAATGTACTTCTAAAATATTCAGATTTGGGTGGGATGAGCATTAATTTTTATGAGATGTTTCAATGTACATTGGACTATTCCAAAGATGTTACTTGCATGGACATAAGTTTGTAAAACAATAACATAGACCTGTGGAAACTGTCTCTAGGGCCTATTTTGTCTAAAAGTTGTGAATCTACCAATACCATGTATTTACAATACTGCATAGTACAGCAAGAAGAATGGTTAACATAAATATGTGGTCGTTTGATTTCTATTAATCTATACAAAAAATAAATAGATAAGTGTCTGGGTAACATTGTTGATTAATTTCGTTTTTGTAATGGACGATCCGATATTATATTATAGACAGCAAATGTAATTCCATTTTACATTACCGCCCAAGTGCATTATGCTTGCACTGTCTGCATATTATTGAGTTTATTTTCTTTGAGTTTTGTATTACCTTTCGTTTTGTTCATTTGTCTGAAGAAGGTCAGAGTTTGTCTCATCGCGTCATTTAATTATGTGGTAACAACTTTTTTTTCCAGCTGCATTCCCTTGTACAACTTCAGCCACACATACGAGTACATAATGTCTACACCAACTAGTTTCGTTGACAGGTATGTTTTTATATTAATTTCAGCCTTCGTATAAAACTACCAACAGCTAGCAAAATAACTCAAGCAAGATCACAGTTTACTTTGTATCAGTATATTACTCCCTTTTCAATCCTAAAACTTCTCTATTTATATATTGATGCCTCTCTGTCCGTCCATATAGCCTAAAATTATGAAGGAAAATTATGTTTACCTGAACACTAAATGGTTGTTGATAACTGGAAATTTATTAATGCAGCTTCGCTGATACAAAAGATGGTCGCTACAATCCAAAAATGGATCCTGTGATTAATGTTAAGCACTGGAGAAAAGGTTCTCAGGTAACAGCTTTGCAAAGGAAACGCTTAAAAAAGTTGGCGATAATGGGGCTCTTTATGAGATTAAGGCAATTTCAACAAGTGCTATAGCTCTTATTCTTCTGTGTGTTTGTATTTTTCTTGCAGTGGGTTGTTTTGACCAGAAAGCATGCAGAGATTGTCCTGAAAGATGAGGTTGTCTTTCCTATGTTTCAGTGGCATTGCAAGGCAAGTGGTAATTTTGCGAATTATTGGCAAATTTCCTTCTGGAGAAAGTTTATAGAAATTCAAATGTTACTAGGTTGTATGTTCAAAAAGTTGCTTTTTAGTTTGCACTGGCCTGGATGAAAAAATTGCATCTGAAAACAGAAGTTACATGCACGGTTGTTTGATTAGGCACTCCCAAGTTTGGTACCAATATTCAATTCGGTCTGCCAAAAAACAGAAATAAAATTTACCGGTTAAATAGGTACTCCGTTGTGAGAATGGTGAGTTGAGATTTAACATCACCTTCATATCAACAGTGCTCTCAACTTTTTCTAAAATTATTCTTAAAAAAGCGCTTAAAAACTTGCGGTTCCAAATCTCCCTGACTTCCGTGAAAGACATGCAAAACATAATTAGTTGTTAAGCCATTTGGTAGCATTACTGCCTAGGCAGGATCCGCTAATTAACTCTGTTAATCATGCATGATAAATAAGGTTTCTCCATCATACTATCTATCATAAGATCATCTTTGATACTCCCTGTGTCCCGATTTAAGGTTCTTACTTTCCTTGTTGGTATGTCCCAATTTAAGGTTTTTACTTTACTTTATTACCTAAAATGGACAATTGGACCCACTTGTGATTCTCACAACAAAAACTTCCGACTATACTTTCTCTCTCCTACTTTACTTTTCATACTCACAACATTTACTTTTACTCAATCCCCGTGCAAAGTCAAAGTAGAAACATTAAATCGGAACGGAGGGAGTATTTGTTTATCTGGTGTAGGAACTAGTGTTTTTTCACTGGCCTGAGTCCTTGTGTTCCTCTTTTTGTTCTTTTTATGCAGAGGAAGTCACTTCCTGAGTTTTGGCGGGACCATCCCCTTGTAAGTTTCCTTCGCTCTCTCTCTATTTCTCTAATAGGCTTTTCACTAATCATTAATATTGTCATTGTGCAGCCTGCTGATGGATCAAAGGAGCATAACTGTATACCTGATGAACATTATGTCCCGACTTTGCTTGCTGTAAGTTGATTTATAAAAATAAGTGTTCTTCAAGTGTTTGGATACATGGATGTTGAATTAGGAGTTTTTTCAGTTTTTCAGTTTATGGATGTTCTCTGATTTCCATTACTCTTTTTATCCTAACCAAAAAGTCATATTTCCAAGAGAGGCTATAAATTTTGTGCAATTTAAAAAAGGTACAGCAAGTAAAGCTGCATCCTAAAATTTCCCTTGTTAAATGGGACTATTTTCTCGAGGACGAAGTGAGTGGTTACTAGTTAGAGGCTTAGAGCAGTGCCATTGCTTCAACAAGACAAAATTTCAGTCAAAAGTTATGACATCGTGCTTATCCTTATCATATTTCCTTCTTTTATCGGTCTAAGGAATCACCAAGACGGGGATTCTCCATAGCCTCCCGTACATTGATTGTCCCAAGTATTTTTGGTTTAGTTTATTGTACACCTTTGGGTGTGAGGAAGGTGGTCGAGGGAGAAAACAGATATTGGTTTATGATGTAGTTGTAATGAAGCACCATCAACGTAGGCATGATTTTGGAGGCTAGCCAATATGGCCAAGTAAGACATGCGTTCAACATTATTAGTATACTCCTTCCATCCCACCTTAGACTTCAAAAATAATTCCAGGCGGAAATTAAGGAGTCATTTTTATTATAAAATATAGATAGTGGGGTTAGGTGTTGTATGGAAAATGGGGTAGGAAATAGTAAGTGGGTAGTTGTTGTGAGTATCACATGTGTGGCCCATTGAATAAAGAAGTATTATAAAATTTCCTCTTTTGAATTTTGAAGTAATGACGGGACAAAGAGAATGGAAGTTTTTGAAGTATAAGGTGAGACGGAGGGAGTATTAATAAATTAGTCTTAGTGCTTCTCTGGTCACCCCTCACTTTTTCAGATAAAACCAAGACTAATTCAAATGCAACCTGAGAGTGTAATCCATTCAGTTTGAGGTTATCTCGATTCCTCATACTCCCTCTGTCCCAAAATGATCTTCTCATTTGCCATTTCTAATTATCCCCAAAAGTTCTTCCGATTTCTATAATCTAGGTTTAAAAGTGTATAAACAAAACATGGCTCGTGAAGCAAGTGTTCATATTCTTAATAAGTTTGAATAGTCAAATTGGAAGATCATTTTGGGACGGAGGGAGTAGTTGATTGCTTGGCATGAATATTGAACGCTTCAATTTCTGGTTCCGTATTTGGTATCTGTTCCATAAACTCCCATCTTTCCGAATTCAGCATGAAGGCCTTGAACACGAAATCACACGACGAACGCTGACTCATACTTCATGGGATCTTTCTTTTAGCAAAGAACGTGAGCGGCGAGGATGGCATCCTGTTACTTACAAGTTGGGAGATGCGACTCCCACTCTCATCCAATCTATCAAGGTACTTTTTTAGCTTGCAAGCAAAATAGGAAGCAAATAACCGGAAAAAAATGTACTTCCTCTGTCCCTAAATGAATGTCCATTTTCAATAATTTTTTGTCCCAAAATGAATCTTTTCTGAAAAACACTTTGTCCCTAAATTTTTTTGTTTACCAATTTTTTTTTGACTAGTCCCTTTATACTTGCAAAACTATATGTTTGGAAAGTGGATTATGAGACTATATATATATATATTTATATATGAATCTCTGCCACTAAATTGTATAAAAAGTAGAGATTTTCATATTGTCCCTTAAAATGAAATTTGGACATTCATTTAGGGATGGAGGAGTATAAAACATAAGTACCGTCTAATCTAATTTTACCAGGTCGAGAAATGGAAATGACTTTTTTTTCCCCCAAAGCAAATCTAGTTGGCTGCATTTGGAACTTGCACTGTTGCTTTATCAGAAGTCCGATTTCCATTCAACTTAGCCGGGTCTTGCTTTCAGCTCTAATTCTATAGGCAGAAGTTACTATTCCCGTACATGAATAAGAATCATTCGTCATTTACTTCCAAAAATGGAAGGAAACCACTGAAGATCATAATAACCAACACAGATTGATGCAATTTTTCACAGTTTTACTGATAGTTGAACAAATCTGTGACCCTTGCAGGATATAGACAATATCTATTATGAGACAGAATACAGAAGAGAATGGTGTGTCAGCAAGGGAAAACCTTCAACATGCTTCCTTTTTGCCAGGAAATTCACTCGGCCTGCTGCTCTGCGTCTTCTTAATATGGTATGTTCCATAACCAAAAAAATAAGCATGTATATGCTACTTATTTTATACTTTATATTTTTGTAATATTACGCAATAAATAATCATTTTTTTGAAAAAACTAAATATTTTTAGTTTAATTATTGAAAGTAAACTCTTTAAGTGGAAGATCCCAAAATGAAATAGTTGACAAGATTCAATCATGTGGTCTTTCCCTTTCGTTTCTAAAGTTGAGAATACCATTGGATCTGCCCGATGGGATCAATGCTGTTTAATAGGTCGTCCGTCCCCCTTTTTAAGGATGTAGCTTTACTTATTTGTAACTTCACGAAATCACTCTGTAATTAGTTATTCATTTAGAAATGACTTGGGATAAACAAAAATAGTAAAGTATGACTCATATTATGGTACGCATCCCCCCCCCCCCCACCCTCCTCTTCAACCCCACGTCTCCACAAATCAACCCAGGACGTAAACTCTTGCAGATACATACTTCCCTATGCCCCGGAAAGTGAGTCCTATTTGACTTTTTATGGTCAGTAAAAATGAACATTGACCAAGTATTTATGTCAATCTAATTACCCCCCAAAAAAATTTGCTATTGATAAATCACCACTTAGTGATTTATCAATTATAAATTTAGAATTTAACTAGGATGATTAGACTGATATTAAGATTTGATCAAAGTTTACTTCTGTTGACCATCAAAAGTCAAAGGGGATTAACTTTTCGGGACAGAGGGGGTGGTTGCTTCTTTCACTAATCTGTAATGCATACCCGTTTCTCTGATGCACTGTTCCTATCTGTTCCTGTCCTGTAGTCTACGTTTGGAGTTTCAGGGAAGCAAGAATAACACCGTTGAGTTGCAAGGATAAACGCTTGATGACACGGTAAACAATAGGCAGAATTAGGTGCATATGTTATTTGTAACTTGTGTGAAAAATAAAGAGATATATAAAGGGCCAAAACGAGAGAAGAGGAGCGGCAACAGTATTGCTGTATATTTTCTCTTTTTTTTTTTTTTTTTTATTTTTTTTATTTTTTTGTAGCTGGTAACCAATGGTTAAGGTGTTTGTTGTTCAATCTCCTCTGATGTCTGGGTACATATAAATGTACATGGTTTATGTGAAAAGTTCAGAAACAATTGAGTATCTGATATATGATTCCAAGTTCATCTTTTATTTGGACATTAGCATATTGATGTTGTATGAGGATAATTATTTTTGATTAAGTTTTTTTTTTTTTTTTTTTTTTTTTCAAAGTTCAATCAATTTGACAATTCAAATTAATGTGAGCTTTTTTTTAATAAAATAAAATTGAGGAGTATGTTAATAGTACACATTGACGGACAGGACACCCACTTTAGGGCGGATGTAGTAATATTTAAAGAAAATTTCAGCAGATGAAAGTGATTGAGCAAATAGTGAGTTTAGTGGTGATATTGTTTCTGATGTACCACCTATATCCTTAAATGAATGTTAAAAAAAAAATTCAAGAGACTTCTGAAAATCTATTTGTTTCATACAATTTAGTGGCAAAGATTCGTATATAATCATGTAATTCTCTTTCCAATTATTTAATTTTGCATGTGTAAAGAGACCAGTGAAAAAGAATTGGTAAAAAACGTCTAGGGACAGTTTTTTCTAAAAAGATCATTCATTTTGGGACAATTTTTATTTTATTTTTTTTTAAATGGACATTCATTTATAGGCAGAAGTAGTAGTACATATATATTGAGTGTAACGGTGATATTGTTGTTGTATATTACCGTTTAGTGATAAATTTCATAATACAAAGCGATAAGGTTAGCCAATCAGAGCTCGGGTTTGAGTGAAGTTGAATAATATAGTTCAAGATCAGCTCATTTACACCACGAGTCAAGCTATACTCGATCTAGTTACGGAGTCATACATCTCATAGTTCAGTTTGACCTTTTACAGTTTTTCAAGTTAACAAAAGTAAATTTTTAATACACATTAATATCAAACTAAATATCTTAATCAAATTTAAAATTTATTATTAATAAATAACTTAATAATTTATCAATTTACAAATATTAAAATTTTAGTTAAACTGATTAGATTGGTATTAATATTAAATTAAAATTCACTTGTGTTGTGTTGACCGTAAAAAATTAAGGCTCCGTTGTTTTGGTGGAAATGGATTTCGGAAAATGCTTTCCCCATTTTCTGATATTCTGAGTAATCAGGCTTATCGGAGCAAGGCCAAACTGGCTTAATTAATAAGTATCGTATTTTCTTATTTGTTTTGTTTGTTTAAAAATATGTTAAAAGCGATTTTTTTTCCATGTGTGGATTTTTTGAATGCCTATGGGAGGCAGCGTCCAAATTTTTCTTAAATGAGCATCTGCGTATCTCAAGATATTGCAAGGAAGTAGGCTTGATGGAAAATAGGTCCAGAGGGAATCAGTCCAAATATGAGATGATCTTTGGTTATTACGTGCTGACGATTTTTGGATTTGGTTTGTAGTTAAGTCGTTTTCATTGTCATTGTCAAGTGATATTTCTTCCTTGGTAATCTAATCAACCCATCGTTATTCGTGATTGACAATAAATACTCCCTCCGTCCCAAAGTGATCTTCACATTTGACTATTTAAACCTTTTAAGGATATGAACATTTGCTTCACTAGCCATGTTGTGTTTATACACCTTTTAAGCCTAAATTGTTTGAATGAGAAGAATTTTTTGGGACAATGGAAAATGGCAAATGAGAAGATCATTTGGGACGGAGGGAGCATTTAATTTCCTTCAAAAAAAAAAAAAAAAAAAAAAAAAAAACTCGGGTTATTTTCGGCCCTATACCTTTCCTGAAAAGGGCCACTTCGTAATATAGTCCGGCATAATTCCACAAGGCCCCTTCTCCCAGATCATTATTCCATAAAAGTCCACCTGAGATCCAAAAGTCCACCTCCACCCATTGTCCAAATCAAAATTTCATAAAAGCCCAAAAACCCATCACACACTACTTAGGTCAGGCTGCCCCCAAGCCCAATGCCCAGGCCCGATGTCCCGACCCGCCCACGCGCCCCGGCCCACCCGCCCCGGATCCAGAACTCAATGCCAGCCACCCCTTTTAATTAAAAGCAAAAATGTTGTTCCCAGGTTTCGAACCTAGGTCTCTTAAAATAACAAACATGTCTTTACCACTAAGCCAATGCATTGCTTGTTTCTAATTTTGCAATATTTATTATTACTAACTGAAATCTGGACGAAACTAAATTACAAAACTTGAGATTTTACAATTAATTAATGAAAAACTTGAATATTCACAAAAACACAATTTTTTAATATATGTTAGAATATTAAAAACATGATTTAAGAATATAAAATATCTAAAGCTTTTTATTAAAAAAATATGAAAGACCTAAAAAATAAATTAAATTATATTTGCGAAAATACATTATTTCATAATATTTTATAAGTTTTTAATTATCACCCTTCTGTTAAGGCATTTATTTACATAAATGACACCAACTAAGTCTATTATATACTGAAAATATGAGAATTATAAGAAAATAAACTAAATAACTCTTATACCTTAAATATAAGAGTAATTCTAGTCTTATATTTTAGGTATATAATTTCTTTAAAAAATGGGGATTTAATGTGAGAAAATTACTCTCATATCTAAAGTATAAGAGAAGAACTAGTCTTATACTTTCGGTATAAGAGTTAATATTAAAAATATATTAGAACAACTTGATTAATGTTTCACAACATTTAATAATAGAAGTATCATTCTTGCCAAAATAAATGTCAGCAATTAAAACTTTCCAATCAATTAATGAAATTCTTGATTATTCACAAAAACATTAAATTTGTAAAATAAATATCATTTTACATTAAAAAACATGATTAATTAGGTCTTATAATTTGTATCAAAGTCTTGTAAATTCTTATTAAACATGTAAATTGTCTCATATCAGACTCATGAGAGCCATTTACAAAGGTCTCATATCCGACTCATGAGTCTCTTAAATGTCTCATAAGAGATTTTTTAAGTCTTATAATTTGTATCAAAGTCTTGTAAATTCTTATGAGACATGTAAATTGTCTCATACCAGACTCATAAGTCTATTTACAAAGGTCTCATACCAGACCCATGAGTCTCTCAAAGGTCTCATAAGTGCATTTTTTAGGTCTTATAATTTCTATCAAAGTCTTGTAAATTCTTATGAGACATGTAAAAAAGTCTCATATAAGACTTATGAGGGTCTATTTACAAGGTCTCATAGCAGACTCATGAGTCTCTCAAAGGTCTCATAAGTGTATTTTTTAGGTCTTATAATTTGTATCAAAGTCTTTGTAAATTCTTATGAGACATGTAAAAATGTCTCATATAAGACTTATGAGGGTCTATTTACAAGGTCTCATAGCAGACTCATGAGTCTCTCAAAAGGTCTTATAAGTGCAAATAATGACAATTTGGTAATAAGGACTTAAATAGTGTCATTTTATATAAATAGTTTACTGGAGGGTGCTAGTAAAAAAAAATTAAAATTAAAATTCGATATTGCACAAAATTATAATTTAATTTATCTTTGGGTCTTTTATATTTTTTTCTAATAAAATATTTAAATACTTTATATATTTTTTTTTAAATCTTGTTTTTCGTTTTTTTTTTTTTTTTTTTTTAACAAAAAGTTGATGTTTTGGGAATAATCAAAAATTTTATAAATTGATTTAGAATCTTGTTTTTTCTTCACTTAGTTTCATTTAGGCGCAATAGTAATAGAATATATTGCAAATTTTGTATCAAACAGTAGGTTGGTGTAGTGGTTAAGTTGTTAGTTTTCACAATAAGTCATGGGTTCAATTCCCATACCCAACATTTTAATTTTGCATCCAAACAGTGAGCTGGGCTGGGCATGGGCGGGCTGGGTATGGGCGGGCTGGGCTGGACAGGGCTGGGGCGGGTTGTGGGCTGTGGTGGGTTTAAATGAGATTTTGATCTGACCTTGGGTTTTTATGGCATTTGGATCTCACCCGGGGGCCGGCCGGAGTCCAAAGCCCATATAGTCCATTCCAGCTTCCTGAATCCTTACTAAACGAGGCTCTCTATATTCTTCAAGCTTGAGCTAGCTGTCTTTCAATGGAGGCGTCCTCTGTTCTCTCTCATTTGACCGTCAAAAGGTACTCATACCTTCTCCAAACACCGCTCTTAACTTCATAATTAGGGTTTACATGTTAGCTGATTACAATGTTAAATTACCTTTTCAATTTTTGAATTTAAATTTGGTGGATTTAATTGCTGAATTTGTTCTCTCCATTCGGGACACTGATATTAAAATTTTGGTTAATTTTCCGTATAATATGAGCTCCTTGTACTTATGAATTTCGTAATTGATGATTTACCTTTTTTCCCTGCTCAATTAAAGCCCTATAATAAGAGCAACGGGAAGAACCCCTGGCCGGCTAATTTCTGGGCGTTTAAATTTAGGTAATTATCCTACAATTACGAGAGATTTACCAACAAGATTGTGTTTGGCAACTGGAAATGTTAGTGGATTTGAACAGGACAATCATGGGGTTGGCAGCAGGGATGGTGTGATCATTGTCGACCATGGTTCGCGCCGGAAGGAGTCTAATCTCATGATAAGTAAGCGAATGCAATGCAATTGTTTTCGTTATTTTTTTTACTTGATCGTTATGTAATGGAATTGGTATTATGAGTTCAATGATTTTTTGTTGGATTATCTCACTTGCTCGTGTTTGCTATTTCTATGATTATTAGATGAATTTGTGGCAATGTTTGTCGAGAAAACTGGGTACCCAATCGTCGAGCCTGCTCATATGGTATTTCTTTATGCTCTTTATGTGTTTGTGTGTACTCCCTCCGTTTCATAATACATGTCGTTTTAGACTTTTTCACACATATTAAGAAATGCAATTAATACATATTAAAAAGACATATGTGCCCCTAAAAGTATCCAATTACCTGGGCATTTAAATGCTTATACAAGAAATAGTTCACAATTAATGAATAAGGGTATAATAGGTAATCAAGAGTAATTCTTTCTTGGTAATAGTAAAACGTCAAGTATTTTGGAACAAAAAATTGCTCCTAAAACGTCATGTATTATGAAACGGAGGGAGTAGTTGCTTATTGATGAACCCTGGCTTTTTGGGTACACTTCTACGTACCCTCGTACCGCTCTTATACGGTCCTTATACCCCTCTCATACGGTCTCTATACTCCTGCCTTGTACCAAGGGAAGGACCTCCTGAAAGGACAAGTATACCCCTCATCCCTCATATATATACCCTTCCTCATACAAGGTGTAGGGTATGATCTAATCTCTACTTTCCCTCTCTACACTCTCTTGAGTGCTCTCTCCTCTCCCTCTCTCAACATACACACACCCAAGGCATTCTAGGCCTTTTCTTAGTTCCCTCGGAGTCTTACTCTCACACCCGAGGGCCTAAGCCGGGGTCAAAACCGGCTTTGGTCCTAACGGTGTGCTCATTGTGCAGGTTTTCTTAGCCGGATCGTGGGAGGCAGACAAAATCGGAGATCCTTCTCCATGACCCCAAAATCTAGGGCGTCATCAGTGGTTCCATTGCCGAGAAACGACATCTTTTCCGGTACAACGACGCCGGAAATGGATGCCCATTCACACAGAAAGAACAGAAATTCCGGGTAGCTTCTGCCATTTCTCTTATCTCATTCTTCTTCAAACACAAAAAAAAAATCCATAGAGTGATACTCCATTTCTTTTCTGTAAAATTCGAAATGGACATTCCATTCACATTTCCCATCTTCTTTCTTTTATTCTATACAATGCAACCTTATCACCCCCTCAAACCTCAAAAAAGGAAAAAGTCAGATTCCGGCGATAAATGAGATTCCGGCGAATACTCCGGCGGCTTCGCGGGTGGAAAAGGGGGAAAGTGTCAGTTATACAGTGAGCTAGAGCTGATTTTTGGAAAGCTCTTTTCTCTCTTTTCTTATTTTTCTTTCCTTGAAAGCCAAAAATCAAAGAAGAATTGGGCTGTTTTTAACGGGTGAAACATCTTATGTTCCGATTGAGTTGCCGGCCGCGACCCCACGAAAGTGGGTAGCCCGTAACCCAATTGGAGCAAACAAAGAGTATCTTTGTTGGTCTGAATCAGTCCGACGCACCAGGGATGTTATGGTGCATTTCGGTCAAGAAAAGAAAGTGGTTTGGTTGCCGGAAAAAATGGAGATGAAAGTTAGGTTAATTGAAACAGAAAAGGAAGTCCAGCAGAGGATTCGCCTTGAAAAAACGAAAATAACAGTAAAAAAATCATTGAAAACGGATCACAATTAAGTCACCATTTGCCACCTCCGACGCCGGCGAGCTTTGGCCATTTGCAGTACACCGGAAATAATGTTGTCTCCGGTACTGGTATAAAAAGTCTTCATCTCCTTTTTGATTAACCCAGTGACAAGGAAGGGAACATTATTGATGTTGTGTAAGAAGGGTTAAAGTCAGAAAAAGTGTCCACTTACATGCCTTGAATAGTAAAAATGTGAAGCAAAAGTCAAAAAGGCTACTCTATCAAAAGTACAAGCTACGGTACATGTACAGACCACTCCCCAAAGTGTATTCGGTGTTATCTCCAGCAAGTGCAAGCTGGACAAGATATTTTCTTCCATCAGCTCCGTTAACTCGGGGGCTACCTCGCATGACGGCCGTTACAAACTTCGTTAAGTTTCTAATGAAGTTCACTAGACCTTCGTTAAATTTCCGTCAGGTCGTTTCTCTCCATTATTTCGATTTAATAAATACTTTTTAGGAAGCTTTGTTACCTGGGACCATCCTGTAATAACTTTGCTACACAAATACAAATTAAGTGTGGTATGTGCCTAATAATGTGTTGAGACAAGTAAACAAGGCAGATTAGAACTGAAGTCAAAATTGCAACAGTCTATTCAAAACACTTGGCAAGAGCAGCTTGTTATGATAGTTGCAGCATATCATAATATATCATGCATCATCATATAATTATTTACTCGTGTAACATACTTGCAGCATACTATAATCAAATGCTTGCTTATTGTATAGTTCACGTTGGAAAAGTGGCTGCAAATAGAGTACTGGCCTAGGGGCACATAACTCCCCGTTCATATAGACCACCACCCGAAAACTGGTGAGCTCGAGATAGTTCGACGAGCTCTTGTTACTCCGAGCTGCCACGAACGCCGACGAACAAAGACAGGGTCATGGCACCCCGTTCCAAGACCCCAGCTCGCAGCACAAGTAACACCGGCAGGGTCCGAGCAAACTTACTCAGATCGGCGATCTCTGGAGCAGAATCACATTCCCCACCTCGCTCCACCGACCTCTTCGATAGCTCAACCACGATCGGGCACAAGCCTACTCTTTATTCTATGGAGTGCCTCTGCCTGCTATGAATAACGACGAGCACATCTGACCACCGAAAGCTCCGACCTCCGGGCATCGGGCTCTAACACCGACTGCACCTTGCTGCATGTTTTTCGGCGGCGGTCTCCGGGCAAACATCAAGACGGGCAAACATCCGGGCAGAATCATTCCGCCTCTGCTTTCTTCCCCTCCGGGGGCAGCCTTTAAACCGAGATGGGTAGTTAAGTCGGGCCGTTGCAATTAAATCCAAGCGAGTGATTTTTTTAGCTCCGTCGAGTTGAAGCAATTTCAAATTCACAGCCCGATCGGCCTGACCCAGATCAGAACGAGTCTTCTTCAAAGTCAAAGTGGCGGGCAGTCAATTAATTCCGGCGTGATACTTGAATTCCGGCCTAAATAGCAGTTGCTTCTTTCCAAAAGCTTGAAGAAGACGAGCACCGATGAAGTAATTTGAGAAAAATTTGAGTGACCTTCTCAATTAGAAATGTCAACAGGTTCTTGGAAAGGGGAAATATGCAGAGCAAAAAATAAAAGGAAAAAAGGGAAAAAGCATACCAAGCTACCTGTTAGTACTTTCTTTGCTGGGGAAATGAAAAAATGAAGCAAAAGTTAACAATTTCTGTCTTTGAAAATGGAAAAGGCACACGTCATTCTCACAAGGGACAAGTAAAGTGGGCCATGAAAGGCTGGCTCAAAAAGGCAAGGATAAACTACATTACCAAAGGGCTGGCAAAAACAGATCGTGTTTATTCTATGGATCGAGCGGATTAGTCCCAAAGATTTGCTCTCCATTAAAGCCCTACCCCGTGTAGGCAAAAGCCCTACCCGCGTAGGCAAATAAAATCCTACTCCAAGTAGGCCGTCCCTCCAAGAAACGGAAAGATTATTTATGGATCGAGCGGATTAAGTCCCAAAAGATTGCTCTCCATTAAAGCCCTACCTCGCGTAGGCAAATAAAAAATCCTACTCCAAGAAACGGAAAGATTATTATGGATCGAGCGGATTAAGTCCCAAAGATTGCTCTCCATTAAAGCCCTACCTCGCGTAGGCCAAATAAAATCCTACCCGTATAGTCAAAAGCCCTACCCTCGCGTAGGCAAATAAAGCCCTACTCCGTGTAGGCGAAAGATCGTGCAAGCCCTACTCTAAGTAGGCGAAAGACCGAGCCTATCTTATTTATGAAGCGGTCGTGCTTATATTATCTACGTGGAAAAGAAAGAAAAGTCAACATGCTCTCTGATTATAAAAGCAGGCTCCTATTTTTTCAACAAAAGGTAACCACATCACTGTTGCATTTGGGATAAACAGCATCTATGAATCTCTGAATCTCGGACTCATGTTCGGATACATAGAACTAGCCCAGCAGCGGTCTCTGAATTACACAAATTTGGGGTAATAACAATGTTTCATAATTCCGGCGGGCTCAGACAATTCTCGAATTCAAAGATTGGGATATTAACAATATTTCGTTTGGCTGGGCATTCCTACCCTCTCCGGGAGACCATGTTTCCCGGCGAAGCGAGCTCCGGGCATAATGAGTCCGGCCAAACCTCCATTTTTTCTTCGTACACTTGGCGAACTCCATTCCCGCTAGCTCCGACCTCCGGCCATAAAGCTCAGGCCGTTGAAAAGCTGAAATCCGGGCAGTTAAGAAAACCCATGCCCAATAAATAAAA
>JAOWBW010000901.1:335556-395451 GCA_026119855.1 Campanula takesimana
TTACGAAGGACTGCCGGTTCATGGTCAACTTGGCTCTATGGGAGAGGGTTGACTAAATGGCTGGACTTACGAAGGACTGTCGGTTCATGGTCAACTTGGCTCTATGGGAGAGGGTTGACTAAATGGCTGGACTTACGAAAGGACTGCCGGTTCATGGTTAACTTGGCTCTATGGGAGTGGGTTGACTAAATGGCTTGGACTTACGAAAGACTGCCGGTTCATGGTCAACTTGGCTCTATGGGAGATGGTTGACTAAATGGTTGGACTTACGAAGACTGCCGGTTCATGGTCAACTTGGCTCTATGGAGAGGGTTGACTAAATGGCTGGACTTACGAAGGACTGCCGGGACATGGTCAACTTGGCTCTATGGGAAAGGGTTGACTAAATGGCTGGACTTACGAAGGACTGCCGGTTCATGGTCAACTTGGCTCTATGGGAGAGGGTTGACTAAATGGCTGGACTTACGAAGGACTGCCGTTCATGGTAAATTGGCTCTATGGGAGAGGGTTGACTAAATGGCTGGACTTACGAAGGACTGCCAGGATAAAACATTCGAGTCAACTCCACCTTTGGGGAGTTTGACAAGGCAAACTGGTCTTACGTCCCACTAGGGACTGTCGGGACAAAACATTCGAGTCAACTCCACTTTTGGGAGTTTGACAAGGCAAACTGGTCTTAAGTCCCACTAAGGACTGCCGGGACAAAACATTCGAGTCAACTCCACCTTTGGGAGTTTGACAAGGCAAACTGGTCTTACGTCCCACTAAGGACTGCCGGGGACAAGGGTCTCAACCTATTATGATTATCCTGAGTTAAGGTTTGACTTGGGTCAACTCTACTCTACGGGACGGTTGACACATTTTCTTGACACCGGAGAAGTGTTGGTGTTGTATGCTCTAGGCATGTTATGAGAACGATTAATGTTATCTGTTTATTATGTTTTAATAAAGATATTGAATGTTTGATTATTATATCCTTTGCATGTTTATTATAATAATCCCCGTCCCTGATAATTATGATTAATTGTTAGTATAAGTTTAATGGATAATCATATGATGATTATGGTGTATGGGATACATTAAACTTATGGGTATTTGTTGGAGACAAATACTGGACTGACCATATGAGATTTATGTCATGGTCACAATGTCATAATTAAGTCTCATATAGTTATATTACTGGAATGGAATCTTTAGACCTGAGATTATCACAGTCTTCCACTCGATGAACATTACGTTTGACATATTCAAACGTTACCCTAATCGGGTAGCTATAAAGAATGTGATTGGCGTAATCGGATTCATGTAGGGAAAGGTAATTAATCTAGAAGGGATTTGTTCCTCGTCAAGAGAGATGTCAAGCTTTGGCCACTCGATGAATGGTATTGATGAAATGCATGGCCGTGCTCAAATATAATTTGTACTATCAATACATTCGGGATCGAGAAAGCATTGAACATTGTAAGTTGACCATTGACCATGGCTTACGTTCAATAGACATCGTGAAACAAAGAGATTGTAATATGTTCTATAAAGGATTCACAAACTTATACAAGTTATATTAATTGGATAGTCATGATGGCTTGCTAGAGCCCGCTCATGATTTATAAGCACAAATGTGGTTTGGGCTCATTGCCAACTTAATATAATCCTATGGGGTCACACACAAAAGGACGAATTGTTTAAAAGGCTAAAATCGGAATTCTGGTGGTGCTCGGCCGAGCACCTCATATGACTCGGCCGAGCATGGGAAATCAGAAGGTCAGATTTTCTGGAGCAAAGGTGCTCGGCCGAGCACCTAAAAGGACTCGGCCGAGCAGGCCCTGTTCGGGCCCAAAAACTGAGTTCGTGTTGAAACGGGTTTAACCTATTTCTCCTAAACGGTTTAGGACTAATAAGTATAAACCTCTAACAACGACCTAATCAGTATGAATTGATTCCATATCAATTAGAGAGCCTCCGAGAGAGAGAAAAAAGTTCTTCTTCTTCCTTAAGAAACAAGAACATTGATTTTCCATATAGCCTTCAAAAGTAGAAAGAAAGAGTTTCTATTGGGTCTAGCAATCCGGTTCAAGAATCGTTCTTGAAATTCGTTCGTGTATGGATAAACATAGAGGGCGTTGGCATCAACTCCTCCAAAGTTCGTGATCCAAGTTTTGCGGTCGTCCTACGTTCGTGATTCGAAGAAGACGCGAAGAACAAAGATTGAAGATCTCAGAATTTTAAAGCTCTGTCACGGTTAGTGTTCTAAATTCATCTCCATATTAATTTAATCATCGTGATCGGATCTAGGCTTTTGGGTTTATTCCGCTGCGCATGTTTGCTCAAAACCCAACAGTGGTATCAGAGCCCGTTCATCATGATTATTTAAATAATAACATGTTAATGATATAATTGGATTATATGTTTTTGGCATGCTATGTGAATTTGGATTCAAGATGTTTATGTGATCTGAGTTTTATGTTTATATATGAGATATATTAAAATCATAAAATCGCACCGTTTAAATACGTTATGTGGGATCTACGATTGCAATAATAATTTGATTATTATGTTCCTTAGATTATCAAAATTAATTGGATTGATTTGTTGATGATCTTTGATTCATGAATAAATCGTTTATTCAAGGTTTTGATGAACATGATGATATGATCATTATGAACACCAAATCCTAAATGAATCGGGAAAGCAATCTTAGAATTAAAATTCGACAAGAAAATCTGTTCTGTTCGTGGTGCTCGGCCGAGCACCTTATAAGACTCGCCGCGAGCAGAGTCGTCAGAAGCAAAGGGTTTTCTGGAACACAGAGGCGCTCGGCCGAGCACCTTAAAGGACTCGGCCGAGCAGGTTGATTTTGGACAGAATTTGTTTTTCAGATGGCTGGTTTTAGAAAACCGTGTTTCCTGAAATTAAATGGCTTGTTTAAAATCACTTGGATTGAATTTGTTTGTCAGATGGCTGGTTTGAGAAACCGTGTTTCCTGAAAACAAATATCAAGTCAAAGTAATGAATTGATGGGACAAAAGAATTTAGAATCGAGTTACTTTATGTAAGGGATTGTGGATGCCTATTGGCTTAGTTTCGACCTTACATAGTTGTTTCTTCTAGTTTCTAAATTGGTACGGGATTGTGGATGCCTTCTGGCTTAGTTTCGACCGTACAATCGTGCTCTCAATAATGTGTTAAAGAATTTATCCCCATAAATCAATCACATGAAATCTTAATTTAATTAATTGGATTAGTTAAATTATAACCGTTGCTTTAAGAATCACATGTTTATCTTATGTGATCATAAATGTGTTATATGCTATATGTGGTGAACCTTCATAAAACTTAAGTTTTGTGCCAATCCATGATTAAAACACTTGCGAGTACGTGGATAGTTTTATGTGGGCTCTGCCAAAGCGAGGTGCATAAATTCTATTCATTTATGAGCAAGATGAGAAAGAGTGATTCCTATACGTTTAAAATGGTTTGACTTAATTAGGCTATCAAAGACAAAGTTTGGGCCTAAGGCACAGATGAGATTAAAACATGTTAGACATATGATGTCTAAAATCTCATAAAGGATCTAAGAGTCATATTTGATATGATTGACAAAGAGTTGTCTACCTAATTAATTTAATTTTGAGCAGTATCGCAAAGCGGACTTGAAATTAAATTAAAGATGGATCTTAGCCCATTTAAATTATATGATGCATTGGATGTATTTGAAGGTTATATAATTTAGTGGGAGTATTTGTGAAATACTAATATTAATATCTTTAATAAAGTTGGTACTTATATTTAATTATATGTTTGCATAATTGTAGATAATGCTCAAAATACAAACTTATCACTGCGATCTATCCTTGAGAAGGAGAAACTTCAAGAAGATGGAGCTAAACTATACGGATTGATCCGTAGCCTTAGAATTGTTCTAAAGCATGAGGATAAGCTCTATATTCTTGATGAGCCCGTTCCTGAAGAAGAACCTGCTACTAATGCACCCCAAGGATGAGAGAAACGCCTACAAGAAACATGTGAATGATTCTCGTGAGGTGGGTTGTCTTATGCTTGCGGCCATGTGTTCAGAACTTCAGAGATTCTTGAACACTTGGAAGCATTTGACCTTGCTGCTACATTGAAAGATATGTTCCAAGAACAAGCAAGGCAAGAGAGGTTCGACACCATAGCTGCCCTAGTCTCATGCAAGATGAGGCGAAGGACAGTCTGTGAGCCCTCATGTTTTGAAAATGAGGCTTACTTTGAGAAACTAGAGAGGCTTGGCCATCCAATTGAGATTGAGTTGGCTACCGATTTTATTCTTAATTCATTGCCCAAAAGCTATAATCAGTTCGTCATGAACTTTAATATGCAAGGGATGGATAAGACTATGTCTGAATTGCATGGGATGCTTAAGCAGGCAAGGAAAAGAAATCGGTAAGAAGCCGCTCCTGTGCTCATAGTGTCAAAGGAAGGAAAGAAAGGCAAAGGAAAGGGTAAGGCAAAAGTTGTCAAACCCAGATTAGCAAGGCAAATGTTGCCAATGCTACTGTGGCTAAACCAGCTTCCAAAAGGATGCAATTTGTTTCCACTGCAATGAGATTGGTCATTGGAAACGCAATTGCAAGGTTTACAAGGAAGAGTTAAAGAAGAAGAAGAGCAGTGGGACCGCGTCTACTTCAGGTATCTATGTTATAGATATTTTTCTTTCTACTTCTAGCTCCTGGGTATTAGATACCGGATGTGGATCTCACATTTGTTTAAATGTGCAGGGACTAAGGAATAGAAGGCTACTCAAAGATGGTGAAGTGGACCTACGTGTGGGAAATGGAGCAAGAGTTGCTGCATTAGCCGTAGGAACATATGATGTCATTTTACCTAGCGGATTAATTCTTGTTTTGAACAATTGTTATTACGTTCCAGATTTGAGTAGGAATATTATTTCAGTTTCTTGTTTGGATAATGAAGGTTATAGTTTTCTTATTAAGAATAAGAAATTTTCTATTTTTTAATGATATGCTTTATTGTACTGCATGTTCATTTAATGCCTTTATGTTCTTGATGTTGAAAGTGAAATAATGATAATATCTATAATGTAAATAAGAAATCCAAACTAATGATGTAAATCATACTTATTTGTGGCATTGCCGTCTTGGTCATATTAATGAGAAGCGTATCTCAAAACTCCATGGGACGGACTTTTAGATTCACATGATTTAGAATCATATGAAACTTGTGAGTCTTGTTTACTTGGAAAGATGACTAAGACACTTTTACTAAGAGTAGTGAAAGAGCTAGTGACTTATTGGGACTCATACATACTGATGTTTGTGGACCAATGAGCAGCAGTGCTAGGGGAGGATATCAATACTTCATAACTTTTACTGATGATTTTAGTAGATATGGTATATTCTACTTAATGAAGCATAAAAGTGAATCTTTTGAGATATTTAGAATATTTCAAATGAAGTACAAAATCAATTTGGCAAAACTATTAAAGCACTACGATCTGATCGGTTGTGGAGAATATTTAAGCCAAGAATTTGACAATCATCTTAAAGAGTGTGGGAATTGTTCACAATTAACTCCACCTGGAATACCACAATGGAATGGTGTGTCTGAGCGGATAAATAGGACCTTATTGGATATGGTCCGCTCCATGATGAGTCAAGTTGATCTTCCTTTATCCTTTTGGGGACATGCACTAGAAACTGCTGCTCTTACACTAAATAGAGTTCCAACTAAATCTGTTCCAAAGACTCCATATGAGATGTGGACTGGAAGAAACCTAGTTTGTCTTTCATAAAGATTTGGGGTTGTGAGGCCTATGTTAAGAGAATGATCTCTGACAAACTTGCACCAAAATCTGATAAATGTAATTTTGTGGGTTACCCTAAGGAAACTAAGGGATATTATTTTTACAACCGCACGGACAACAAAGTGTTTGTTTCTCGAGATGGTACCTTTCTAGAGAAAGAGTTTCTCTCCAAAGAAATTAGTTAAAGGGAGTAAATAATCTCAAAGAGATTCGAGAACCCGAAAATTACATGGAACCAAATGTTGGATCTGAGCAAGCTTCACAAGGAGTTGTGGAACCGGTTCTGAGTACTCAGGGTGCGATCCGAACCTGAGAGATATGGATTTCTCATGACGGATAGCAATGAAGTAGAAGTCATAGTTGATGACGAACCAACTTCCTACCAAGAAGCGATGTCGCTCCTGATTCAGATAAATGGCTTGGAGCCATGGAATCTGAAATTAAGTCCATGTATGACAATCAAGTTTGGAACTTGATTGATGCGCCCGAAGGTGTAAAAACCATAGGATGCAAGTGGGTTTTCAAAAAGAAAACTGACATGGATGGAAAGGTGCATACTTATAAAGCTAGACTTGTAGCGAAAGGCTATAGGCAGATTCATGGAATCGACTATGATGAAACCTTTTCACCCGTAGCAATGATCAAGTCTATAAGAATTTTACTTGCCATAGCCGCATATTTTGACTATGACATATGGCAAATGGATGTCAAAACAGCGTTCCTTAACGGGAACTTACTTGAGGATGTTTATATGACACAACCTGAAGGTTTTGTAATTCCAGAAAATTCTAATAAAGTATGCAAATTGCAACGATCCATTTATGGATTGAAGCAAGCCTCTAGGAGTTGGAATCTTCGGTTTGATGAATCGGTCAAAGAGTTTGGCTTCATCAAGAACGAAGATGAACCTTGTGTATACAAGAAGATTAGTGGGAGCGTAGTATTATTTCTAGTACTATATGTTGATGACATATTGCTCATTGGAAACACACATTCCTGCACTACAGTCTGTAAAGACTTGGTTAGGAAAGTGTTTCTCAATGAAAGATATGGGAGAAGACGCTTATATCCTTGGCATTAGGATCTATCGTGATAGATCTAAGAAACTGATTGGTTTAAGTCAAGATACATATATTGACAAAGTTCTCAAGAGATTCCGCATGGAAAACTCTAAAAGAGGAAATTTGCCAGTAGGTCATGGCATATCTCTAAGCAAGAATCAGTGTCCTAAGACGACTGATGAGTGTGAGAGAATGATTGGGATTCCATATGCTTCTGCTATTGGATCCATCATGTATGCCATGATATGTACTAGACCTGATGTCTCGTATGCTTTGAGCATGACGAGCAGATACCAATCTGATCCCGGTGAAAGTCACTGGATTGCAGTCAAGACGATTCTTAAGTACTTGCGAAGGACTAAAGATTCGTTCTTGGTGTATGGAGGTTTGGAAGATGATCTTGTCGTAAGTGGTTACACAGATGCAAGCTTCCAAACTGACAAGGATGATTATAGATCGCAATCTGGTTTTGTATTTATGCTTAATGGAGGTGCTGTTAGTTGGAAGAGTTCTAAGCAAAGTACCGTCGCTGATTCTACAACTGAAGCTGAGTATATTGCTGCATCCGATGCTGCTAAAGAAGCTGTTTGGATTAAGAAGTTCATTACTGAACTAGAGGTGGTTCCTAACATTGCTAATCCAATAGACCTTTATTGTGATAATAATGGTGCTATTGCTCAAGCAAGGGAACCAAGATCACATCAGAAATCCAAACACATACTTAGGCGTTACCATATCATTCGAGAAATCATTGGTAGAGGTGACATAAATATATGCAGAGTACCAACTGACGATAACATTGCCGACCCATTGACAAAGGGTCTTCCGCAAGCAAAGCATGATGGTCATGTGAGGTCTATGGGTATTCGATACATTAATTAGGCCTAGTGCAAGTGGGAGATTGTTGTTGTGTTGTATGCTCTAGGCACGTTATGAGAACGATTATGTTATCTGTTTATTATGTTTTAATAAAGATATTGAATGTTTGATTATTATATCCTTTGCATGTTTATTATAATAATACCCGTCCCTGATAATTATGATTAATTGTTAGTATAAGTTTAATGGATAATCATATGATGATTATGGTGTATGGGATACAATTAAACTTATGGGTATTTGTTGGAGACCAAATACTGGACTGACCCATATGAGATTTATGTCATGGTCACAATGTCATAATTAAGTCTCATATAGTTATATTACTGGAATCTTTAGACCTGAGATTATCACAGTCTTCCACTCGATGAACATTACGTTTGACATATTCAAACGTTACCCCTAATCGGGTAGCTATAAAGAATGTGATTGGCGTAATCGGATTCATGTAGGGAAAGGTAATTAATCTAGAAGGGATTTGTTCCTCGTCAAGAGAGATGTCAAGCTTTGGCACTCGATGAATGGTATTGATGAAATGCATGGCCGTGCTCAAATATAATTTGTACTATCAATACATTCGGGATCGAGAAAGCATTGAACATTGTAAGTTGACCATTGACCATGGCTTACGTTCAATAGACATCGTGAAACAAGAGATTGTAATATGTTCTATAAAGGATTCACGAACTTATACAAGTTATATTAATTGGATAGTCATGATGGCTTGCTAGAGTCCGCTCATGATTTATAAGCACAAAATGTGTTTGGGCTCATTGCCAACTTAATATAATCCTATGGGGTCACACACAAAAGGACGAATTGTTTTAAAAGGCTAAAATCGGAATTTTGGTGGTGCTCGGCCGAGCACCTCATATGACTCGGCCGAGCATGGGAAATCAGAAGGTCAGATTTTCTGGAGCAAAGGTGCTCGGCCGAGCACCTTAAAGGACTCGGCCGAGCAGGCCCTGTTCGGGCCCAAAAAACTGAGTACGTGTTGAAACGGGTTTTAACCTATTTCTCCTAAATGGTTTAGGACTAATAAGTTTATAAACCTCTAACAACGACCTAATCAGTATGAATTGATTCCATATCAATTAGAGAGCCTCCGAGAGAGAGAAAAACAAGTTCTTCTTCTTCCTCAAGAACAAGAACATTGATTTTCCATATAGCCTTCAAAGTAGAAAGAGTTTCTATTGGGTCTAAGCAATCCGGTTCAAGAATCGTTCTTGAAATTCATTCGCGTGTGGATAAACATAGAGGGCGTTGGCATCAACTCCTCCAAAGTTCGTGATCCAAGTTTTGCGGTCGTTCCTACGTTCGTGATTCGAAGAAGCGCGAAGAACAAAGATTGAAGATCTCAGAATTTTAAAGCTCTGTCACGGTTAGTGTTCTAAATTCATCTCCATATTAATTTAATCATCGATGTCGGATCTAGGATTTTGGGTTTATTCCGCTGCGCATGTTTGCTCAAACCCAACAAGAAGAGCCTAGGGGTAACCGTTAAGACACATTGTGGACAAAAGACTCCAAAACTTTGGGGAAATCATTTTGAGAGGAGATCAAAATCATTTTTCTTGAAACATGGTATTTGATAAATGATGCCAAAAGTGCAAATTTCGGAAATGCTTATTCCTAATGGCAAATCTTTTAACAAAGCATTTTAGTCAAATTTTGATTTTAACTTAACCGTGAGGTTTGTTATGCATAAAGTCCTTTGGAGCTTTGTCCATTTCTTAGGAGCAATCGGGTATAGAGAACCCTTTTGTCATTGATATTGGGGTAGCCCCATGTCCTTCTCGCTATTGATGTTGGAGGTAGCCCCATATTCTTATTGGTGTCGGTGGCGGCATAGCCCCATGTCCTCATTGTCATCGATGTCGGGGTAGCCCCATGTCTTTGTGGAAGTAGCCACATGTCTTTGTGGCGGTAGCCCCATGTCTTTGTGGAGGTAGCCCCATGCCCTTGTGGTCGTTGGTGTGGAGGTAGCCCCAATGTCGTCCTTCGACCTTTGATGCTGGCGTAGACCCGATATCTTCTTTCGACCTTTGGCATTGGCGTAGACCCAACATGACCTTTGAAGTGAGGTTAGGAACCCATCCCTTTCTCATGACGCACCCTTTCTTTTGCCTAGGCCGCCCTTGCTTCAACCTAGCGGGCTACTTTTTTGCGTCTTTTATGGCACACCCTGTCTTTTGCCTAGGCCTCCCTTATGGGTTTTCAACCTAGCGGGCTACTCTTTTGGTGCCTCTTTTTTTTATGAGTGGTCCAGCCAACTCGATGGGACGGGGACTTAAGATGTCTTTTGGAGAAAACATGCAGGGGCATTTATTTAGGCGGGAGAGAGTCCCTCAATTGTATCATGAAATAGGAGGAAGCCCCTGCTTGACAGAACATAAGTGTTTAGCTCTTTCCTAGGATGTAGAGAAGAAGACTTGTCGAGACATTTGAAATTTGTCTTGGTTAAAATTATCAAAATGATTGCTGGATGGACCATGTTCATTATTAAGTCAAGATTATAACAAGCAATTAGCCTTAACATGTATAAATGTTGTGATCAATTAGGATTAAGATTCGATCAATGGCAAGATCAAAAGGTGTTTATGGGGAATTGGTCCTTGTCTGGTAAATTGGTTCTTGATGGGACCAAGGGGAGAGGCTTGGCTACTTTGGGAAAGCCATGGTTTGACCGTTCTTTCTCATGCTGTGACCGGACCCGAAGGTTGCCTACGTTCCCCTCAGTTTGAGGAGCTCAGGTCGCCGTAGTTCGGCCATGGTCCGTTTTGCTGAAGTTGGCTTTCCTTTGGCGTCGTCTCGGAGGACATTGTTGCTATTTTGACGCAGATCACTTTGCTTCGTGGTGGACTTCTTGGGACAGACCGCTTAGGATGAACCCTCTTTGGTGTGAACTCCTTTTGAACGGGTCCTTTGGGATGAGTCCTTTCTTGGTCGTCTTTTGGTATAGACTTCCTTTCTCGCGAACCCTTGGGGGTAAACCTTTTGGATGAGCTTTTGAGGCAAACTTCCTCTTTGCATATGCTCATTTCCTTTCCTTCTTTCCACATATTCATTTTTTTTTATTATTTTTTTTTTATTTTTTTCGGAGAGGGGAACATTAGCCCTAACTTGCCATCTTGAACATTGACTCATTTGTAGCCCCTTTGTCACTTTCGGCTTTGTCTTTGAAGACTCGGGAAGTCATTTGCTTGTTTGCGCACACGCGATCATGGTTGAACCTTGGTGGTTGAGAAACAACGTCCTTTCCTCTTCATCGTCTTGGGATGCCTTTGACGTGCATCAATAATTTTGTCTTGGAAAGGTGTATCGGGTTGTGTATCGGGAATGTGTATGAGGGAAGGCTTGCCATTAATGGTTTCTTCATTCCAATTGATCACAACATTCATTCACATCAAGATTAATTGTTTGCATTTATCATTTTTCATTTGTGTTTGGTCCATTCGTCTCTAATGAGTCGTCGTTGACTAGTATGCTTAGAAGTCAATTCATCATTTTAGGGACGTAGCAATCAATTGATAATAACAAGCAAGGAAATTTCAAGAATAAATGTATATTTCAAATAATGTCTCAAGTCTAGAGAGAAGAGAATGAAAATGACTCTTTTATATAGATAACTTTGTACAAACATGTCCGAGTACGGACCTTTGCAAAAATAAAAAGACACAGTCCAAGACGGACTTTTGATGAAAGTCTAGATCCTACGAGGCTGGAAGACTTTTTTTTTTTTTTTTTTTTTTTTTTGGGGACAGGCTCCTATGAGGTGCGGTGGTCCATTTCCTTCTTTGACTGTTGGAGGGGTTGTCGGCGGCATATTCCATGTCTTCCACGGGGAACTCGGGTTCCGTGTCATCGGGAAAGATGTCGCGAGGTCTCCACTTGGCTCGGCGTTGTGATTGCCGGATCTGTCTATGGCCATTTCTCTTCGATGACCTCCTTTCGAGGTGCATATTCTCGTGCATGTCATTCAGCGAGGTTACGGATCTCCATTTGATGTAGCCTCCTTTGGGCTTTCGGAGCTTTGGCCCTCTCTCGTGGACGATGATCCAGTTTGTGTTGACCTCCTTGTTCACGTGGGCGCCAATTCGGATGTTGTCTCCTTGGTCGATGTTTCAGGCGGGCAAAACCTCAAAGGACTTTAGCATTTTAAACCTCAAGGTGAAATTATAACCATGGTTCAAGAGAGACGCTTCATTAGCGGATTAGCCTTTAAGGAAAACTTGATCTTTTATTTTAAGAAAATTGGATCTCCATTTTCTTCTTGGAAAAACACACTTTTGTTTTGGGTGGAAGACTCACACACACATTTTTTTTTCATTTTTTTTTTTTTGTGGATTGACCGGGCCGAAGCTGCCTACGTTCCCCTTACCACGAGGGAGGGGGTCCCATGTGATGAGAGGCTCAGGTCACCATAGTTCGAACGGATTTAGAATTCTAAAACAAACATGACTGACTTGTCGGAGGATAACGGGGATCCATCCATCCAAGGACTAAAACCGACTTCCTAGGAAACTATACCTAGGGACTTCACGGGAATTCTGGGATCCATCCGAAGATCGACGGATGTTTCGGAGGTCTTCCAAAGGCTTCACGAGGGGACCTAGGAGGCAACGGCATAGGGTTTCAGCAACGGGGACCTAGGAGACAACGGCCTAGGGTTTTGACGGAAATCTCAACAATGGGGACCTAGGAGGCAACTGCCTAGGGTTTTAACGGGAATCTCAATGATGGGGACCTAGGAAGCAACGGCCTAGGGTTTTAACAGGAATCTCAACAATGGGGACCTAGGAGGCAACTGCCTAGGGTTTTAACAGGAATCTCAACAATGGGGACCTAGGAGGCAACGGCCTAGGGTTTTACCAGGAATCACAGTGTGGAACCTAGGGGACACTAGCCTAGGATTTCACGGGAATCACAACGGGGGACCTAGGGGACAACGGCCTAGGGTTTTATGGGAATCACAACAGGGGACCTAGGGGACAACGGCCTAGGGTTTTATGGGAATCACAACAAGGGACCTAGGGGACAACGGCCTAGGGTTTTACCGGAATCTCAACGGGGATTCGTCCAAAGACTTAACGAAATCTCTTTAGCAAAAGTCTTGGGAGATAACGGGGATCCGTCCAAGGACTTAACAAAATCTCTTTAACGAAAGTCTCGGAACATAACGGGGATCTGTCCAAGGACTTAACAAAATTTAATGGAGTGATTAATGTGTCACTGACAAGAAGTAAAAACGGAGCAAATTCATGCGATGAGCAATTACTTATTTCATTCAATTTTACTTAAAAAAGTTTTCTTGACTTGATCCTAAATGGTTGGAAAAGATTTCTCTTCTTTTTTTCGCAACTACTCTAAATCCTGGATCAATGGAGGCCATCACTACGCCTATAGACCCCTCGTTTTTCACCTGTACTGCACACTCCCAAGGACGGACTATCCCGGGCGAGGGTCCTATAGGGCAAGCGGCTTCCACCGACCGAAAGAAATTTTCCTAAGGTCTAGTGCGTCGCAAGGCTCCTGATGTGCGGGTCATCCAAATCATGATTAAGCCCTAGTCAGGATCGAGACTGTTCCGAAGGCTGCACCGATATTCTGACATTACCCCATTTTGAATGAGGTGTTTCGATCCTCGACTATGGGCTTAAGGATGATTATCATGACCCGTTCATTAGGGCTTAACGACATGGTGTTACCCCATCTTTAGCACATGACCTTTGTTAATTATGGTCGTCATTAACACACGAGTTAGAGGCGGGTTAGGCGACGCTTGCATTACATCAAGGAGTCGTAACCCGGGCATTAACTTGGCCACAATTGACTTTGGACACATGCGTAGAGATAAAGGCAACGTGAACTAGACCAAAAACCAACCAAAGTCACGGTATTTGTGTGTCACAGACATGTGTGGTTGACTCAGCTCGGAAGGGGAGGTGGAATGGACCCGTGTGCGCTCGAAGGGAACAAGAGCGCCAATCGAGTTGCATCTGGCATCCATCCCGGGTTTAAAGGGTATTTGGAACGTGCAAGGCCAAGTGCGCGTTGTGTGAAGTCAATTCTATATTCCTTTTTTTGAGTCAAAATAGAGATTTTTATTTTGTTTTTCAACATGATGAGCATGGCATGAGCAAGATATGAACAACTATGAACAAGCGAGTAAGCATCTTATACACACAATGAATCAAAAGAACATGATTGAACAAAGACCAAAACTTGTATATGTACCAAGTTGTGCACAACCAAAAAAATTTTGAATCAAACATTTTGTCAAAAGAAAAATCTTTACATTGAAACCATTTGTACAAAGCAAGTTGTGCACAACGCGAAGAGTCAAGAAATTTTTACAAAAAGGGGTTATGCACAATGAGATTTTGGAAACCATTTTTATTGACAAGAGATCATGCATAACCAAGTTTTAAAAACCAAGTTTTGGCCAAAAGAATAAAGGTAATGTGCACAAGTAAGGCTGTAAATTTGGAACCTGGACAAGCAGAAGCAGAAGACAATTCAGAATGTTGCTGCCCTGCACAAAATTGTTAATTTGCAACATTCTGGCCTTTTACCAAAGTAGCCGTACGGCTAGATCAATAGGGTTGAGATTTTATCTCAGTTTCTCCAACTTCTGATCATCATGCTCTAATTCATTGCATCTCCAGAACGTATGCACTCAAAACAGTTCAAACAGAAACAACAAAAACACACAATCATGCACAAAGTTAACTAACGGAGACGGGAGTTTGACCCACACAAAACTGCTTCCAAAGCTTCTAAAGAGAAGTTCGTAAGCACTCTTATCCCCAGCGGAGTCGCCACTGTAAGGATCCCGCCCCAAAACAACAAGTTTCAAAGGCGAAATACCAAACACGGTTAAATTACCTAACGAAAAAGAAACGGAGTCGCCACATTCGTTAATTTTAAACCCAACAAATGAGAATGGTTAGAGAAGGTGAGTTCGGAGGTCAGGTTACACTTTGGGAAGAACATATTTGCGGTTCACCCAAAATGCCTCGGAAAGAACCGAGTCTCCCTTGTTAGTTTGAAAATGTGCATGTGTGTATTTAACGGAAAAGTTTCTGTTATTGGTTTTATTTGGAAAAACTTAACTGAAAGGGTCTGTTTATCAAGAAAATAGGGATTAGAGGGCAAAACAGACATTTTACCCCCTGTTCCCAACATAGCCGTACGGATGTACCGGCCGTTTCCTGGGATTTTACAGTTCAGTCAAGAACAATCCAGTTTCAGAGCAGAAACAGAACATTCTGTTGAAACTGGACAGAACTGTTTTGATTCCAGTTTGTTTAAAACACTTTATAAATTTAAATATAACATTCCTATGCTAAATGATCATCACTTAGTCCCCAAAACAAGTATTTGGGTGTGATCATAAGCAATCATGGGAGAAAATTGAGGAAAGTTGATGAACATGCCATTTGGGCCAAAATTGACCATTTGGTGGTTAAAGATTGAAACTTTATCCCCAAGATGGCATTTTTATGACTTATTAACCTTCAAAGAGTCAAATCAACACATAAAGATTGAATCTTCATGGCCCCAAAGGGGACTTTAGAGATAGACCAATATTGGATGATAAAGATGGAGGCTTTATCATCCAAATGATCATTATTGCCAACAAAAGCATCATTCCAACTAGACAAGAATGTAAACGACAATCAACAAGCCATGATCATCTAGGTTTGAACCTCTTCCACACAAGGCATGGAGGGCACCTTCGATCATCTCATGGCTTGGACAAGAGAAATATATAGAGTAATATATGTATATTTGCTTGAATGGACAAGTCTTGCATAAATGTAAAGTTGCTTGAATGGACAAGTCTTGCAAGTAATGTAAAAGTGCTTGAATGGACAAGTCTTGCAAGTAATATAAAGATTAACATAACTTAAACAAAGATTAAAGATAAAATAGAGTTATAGATGAAGAGAAGGGAGGGGGAGAAGGTGGCTTTACCTATTTTGGTTTAGCCAATCTTCCTTTCTCTATTTCACTCTTTGTTTCACTCCTCTCACATTTCTGTAGTGATTTTGACAGAGTAATCTCTCTTATGTTGTTTCTCCCCCTGAAATGATCAGCATGGGGTTCAATTTATAGAGGTTGAGGGTGCCCAAAGTAGCCGTACGGCTCAACCCCTCATGCGCTAAAACCATCCGTACGACTCGACTTGGCGAGCTTCTGGATTTTTCCAAGTTTAATTCCAGTTCAGTCCTGGAATATCAGGTTTATCTTAGTGAGGTCCTGGCCCATTGGTTTATCCAAGAATTCCTCTAAAGTAGGTCGATTTCAGATTGGGGTACTTACATGGGCTAAGATTCATATTTTATTTAATTTTATGTCTGCGAGGGCAAGATGCATAAAATTAAACTATTTAGGTAGATAACTCCTTATCAATCATATCATATATGACTCTTAGATCTTTTATGAGATTCTTTTAAGACATCTTATGTCATATATGTTTTAATCTCATCTGTGCCTTAGGCCCAAACCTCTTTTGATAGCCTAATTAAGTCAAACCACTTTAAACGCATAGGAACCACTCTTTCACTCATCCTGTTCATACAAGGATAAAATCAATAAACCTCACGAGGGTTAGAGCGCGCATGAAAATACCCGTGTAATCCCAAGTGTTTTAATCATGGATCGGCACATGACTTAAATTTTCAAGAAGGTTCAAACACACATAAAAGTTAATCAATTATCCAAATTAATTTTATATGACTTTGTTCCACTAGTTATAGCATTGAATACCTAAAATTGAATCTACAGATCATCTTGAAATTGAGAGCCCAAAACGTACGGCAACCAAAAGGCAACCACAATTCCAAACTAAGATCAAGAACTATGTAATTATTCCACACGGCCGATACTAAGCCAAAAGGCAACCACAATTTCTTGTAGAAATTTAACTTGTTTCAAGATCCTTCATTGTGTAGACACCCCGCCTTAGACCTCTCATGTCCCGATTGCACACACATTCTCTGTCGTCCTCTTTTCTATTAAGTTTTGTTACTTTTTGTTAACTTTGTTACTTTCCGTTAAGTTCTTGACTTACTATGTTAGTCTTGGACTTGAATAAGTGACAAATTCAACCTTGAGTCTTTGTTTCATTTGTTTTTGTTGAATTTTGTGGTGTTCGTTAAGTTTCTGACTGATTTCGTTAGTTTCGGGGCTCAACTGCATAACGAGGTTAACTTTTGGGCTAAAATATAGATTTTTTGAAAGTAGGACATGTGCGCCTTTGCCCTCCTTTGTGGGAGGGGTGCACTTCCCATAGGGGATGGGACGTGCGTGCCTCCCGCTTCCAAAATATCAGATTTTGCCAAATTTCCCTCCTTTTCTGATTTGTAACCCCCAAACCATTATGTCTTGGCTTGATCCGGGGAAATACCATCTTTGTGAGCTCAAACAAATCCATAACACCTATAAATACCTCTCCATTACACCTTAGAGGAAAAAGAAGATTTTCTCTCTAAAGAAACTCTACAAAAAAAATCGACAATTTGGTTCTTCCCCCATTCAAGCACAAGGTACAATGTCCATTTTCTTCTTCTAAACTCTTAATCTCATTTTATTACCTCTCTTTATCAAAACTTTTTAATTACATTCTTCATTTTTCTACCTCTCTAATGTGTATGCAATCTCCATAAAAAGGAATATAACCAAAAAGGCCACTTCACTATTGAAGTTTGGTCAAGGTTATATTCCAACATTCTAAACTCCATTTTAATTTACCATTTATCTCTTAATGTAACTGCCAGCATAGTTTTTACATGTAACCTTTGACATTAATCAATACATAAAGAATTTCCTTTTTCTTTCCCTTGCAATTGTTAGCACATTTCATATTAATAAAGGGTTAATGACAATTTAGGGCCTGAACTCCAGGGGGTGCGTCTAAAAGGGGCCTCGGTTTTTTTTCCGGCTAGATCAGGGCTTCAAATGTGAAATTTTCGCCAGTTAAGGGCTTTTTGACGGAAATCGTTAGAAAAGTCAGTTAAGTGCCATGTGCATGGAACGTGATCATAAATTTGGATGAAATTGAAATGAAAATTTGTCAAAAAGGGTCAAACTGTAAATTTTAAAATTTGAAGGGTTAAATCCAAAACAAAACCCTACCCCTCCTTGAGTTCAGGCCCTAAATTGTCATTAACCCATTTATAAACTCCTCCACTAATTTTGTATCACCACACTTTTCAAAACACCCCTCCCCCTTTTACACAAGATACAAATTTGTTATCTGTACACCGAAAAATCAGAAATCAAACAGTTGGAGAGCCGAATTGGAGACCTTGATTTGATAAATATGCAAGTCGGTCAAGAGCTAAGTTTACATTCATATCATCGTGACGATGATGATGATAAAATCGACTAATCCGCCGCTAATATTAGCTTTGAGTTCACGGAAAAGGTGTCCGTCGCCGACGATTTACAACCAAAATACGAAGAACATGAAGAAGAGGAAACTGAAAGTGACGATGATGATGATGATGATAATTACAACGATGTAGATGAGGAGAAGTTTAGTTTTTCATCGGTAAGCGACGATGTATCACCAATTGACGCCGACAAGGTGTTCCTGGACGGTCAGATTCGACCTGTTTTTCCGTTATTCAACCAGGATCTCCTCTTAGGTTACGATGCGGCTGTTAATCGGTTGCCTTCGCGGCCGCCGGTGGATAAGGTTTTCATTGAAACGCCTCGGATGGTGTCTATTTCATCGGAATCTGAAGTAATTGAGGGAGTAACGGCTGGACCGTACTGCACATGGACGAAAGGAGCTGCGCCGGAGTTTAATAAGAAGAGTAATTCCACCGGTTTTTCGAAGCTGTGGAGATTCAAAGAGAAAATGATTCGGAGCCACAGTGAGTGTGTGTTTGATTTTGTTGGATGGTGGTGAACGGTGGTGGCTATGGTGGTTTAAAGTGGAGGATGGGTGGGTGTTCATGGAAGATGATGAGAAGGGAAATGTTTTAATAATTTTTGTTAATAATTATTTTTATTTGATAAACAGGGTGAGCTTTTCTTTTCTTTTTTTATTTTTTTTCCATAAAGATGAAATTTGATGGGAATAAATATATTTCTTTTTTTTTGTAAATAGTGACAATTACTTTATGTTGTTTTAAATTTGGTGAACGTAAAAAGTAATTTATTATGTTCATAGAATAAAATTTAAATTTATTTATAATTTTGTTTATTTTAAATTTATCATTTAGATAATAATCTAAATCCTTTTATATTTAATATAACTATAAGATTATTTTTTTAATAATTTTGATTTTTTTAATAAATTTATTTTATATATGATAATTACTTATTTTATTATATACTTGATTATTTAGAAAAAGGATTATTTTTTTAGAAAAAATATTTATTTCATTTTTAAACCTTTTGAGTTTCAAAATTTTTACTAAAACCCTTACTAACTAATATCATTACAAATCCATCCATTTAGTCGATCACGTGCCATGCACATGGCACTTAACTGACTTTTCTAACGATTTCCGTCAAAAAGCCCTTAACTGGCGAAAATTTCACATTTGAAGACCTGATCTAGCGGGAAAAATAAACTGATGCCCCTTTTAGACGCACCCCCTGGAGTTCAGGCCCTAAATTGTCATTAACCCATTATAAAAGAAGGACTTTTCGTACTTAGAACACCAAAAGTAGCAAGATCAAATTTAACCGGGCGAAGTGGGTGTTTAAGTACTTCCCACTCTGTAACCTAACCCTCGAACCTGTCTCTCCCGAATCTCTGGTTTTCGTAACAAAACTTAGTCTAATTATTAAGTTTTTCTTAAGTTCCTCTAAAACATAGGTGGCGACTCTAATTTCTAAAACCAAATAGATATCCTAGGATAATTCACTGCTCTAGCCAACCGTACTTTTCCCGGGGTATCTACACATTGTTTCATCAATCTCACAGATTACAGTAATCCTAAACTCTTTAAAATTCTGATTCTGTGATTTTTCTGGATTTCTTGATTGAAATCTATTTCAGGAAACACGGTTTCAAAAACCAGCCGTCTTAAAGCAGTTTCAGTTTTCAGATTTGAATTCTGTAAACAATTTACAGAACAATCTGAACAACAGAAAACGAACAAGATTTTGGGAATTCGGGGACCGACCGCACGGCGCCGTAGCAGCCGTATGGCGCTGAAACAGCTATACGGCTCCTTGGTCCAGATTCCCAGATTTACAGTTTTTCAGAAATTTTCAAATTCGATCAATCCCAATATCGTGTTCATACATAATCAGATTAAAATAACACGAATTTACAGATTACGAATTTTAACAAATCTAATCCATATAATCAATAACCAATTTATTCCACATACAAATTAGATCTAGATCATCAATAAACATAATCCAATTATAACATAATAATCTAAGCATGCGATCATACATATGAATCCAATTAATATTATAATCAAATAATCTCATCATAAACTAGTATGCATATTTTATATCTCATATAAAATCCCATCACATAAATTCATCTTATCATGATTATAGCAATTAAATAATCTAATTAAATAATTCTATCATGATAATATTAGAACTATTGATCATAAACGGGGCTCTGATACCACTGTTGGGTTTCGTGCAATAATGCGCAGCGGAAGACATTACATGAAGAAACCCAAAAGCCTAGATCCGTTATGTTCAATAATGCATAATATGTAAGTGTGAATACGTGTGTTTAAAATTGAGAGTCGCCACATTGTTTTAATTATAGCCAAAACATTGAGAAAAAAACATGTTTAATGGGTTCGGGTGTCAAATTACAACAAGAGAAGAATATTAAGCGTTATCACTCCTATTGCCCGAATGATCGGTCTTTCTATCATGATGCGGTGTATGTTGTGTGTAATGTGTTTGAGACCGAATCCAAAGATTTCCTACGTTCCTCTAAATATGAGAAGCTCAGGTCAGCGTAGTTCGAGAAGAATTTAGAATAGGCAGAAGAATTGGGATCATGCATATTGATGGGGGAAATTACTGTAGACACCCCGCCTTGGACCTCTCACCCCGGTTGCATACATAGTATTTTTATTTTACTTGTTTTTGTTAATTTCTGTTCTTTCCGTTAAGTTCCTAACTGATTCCGTTAGTTTTGGACTAAACTGCATAACATAATTAATTTTAGAGTCATTCTGTTATTTTCACCCGCGGGCGCCTCCGACACTGTCAACGGGCCGCGCGCGCTTCTCGCCCCAACGGCCGGACTCGCGCTCTTCCCATTATGGCAGTTACGGATTACAGTCTTTTCCCTCCCTTTTCTTGATCACAAACACTCCCTTTTTCATCCACATTCATCCCCCCTTATTTCATAACTTTCAATCCCACATTCTAAGATTTTTCTTTAAAACAAAATATTTCCTTTTTATTTTATTTGATTTTCTTTTATTTCTTTCATTTATTAGTTTATTTATCTTATTTTTGATTGGTCAATTCTATTTCACATGGATGATCATCTTTTCCTTCAAACCTTTCCCTCTCCTTTTTACCTATAAAAACCACCTTCTTCTACCTTAGAAAGGAACTTCTCTTTTGACTTGAAATCTCTACACAAATACACTATACACAATTCTCCCAAGAATTCTCTTTACAAGATTTCTCCCAACAAGAGTTTAACACAACAAAACTCTACACAAATTGTTCTACAACAAATGCCTTACAACAACACCATTTTCAAGTCCAAGTTTGAAGCCCACTTTCTTAAGGTATTTTATTCTTCTCCTCTTATTTTCACATGTCTTGGTAATGTATGCAATCCCCATCAATAGGGCATGACCAAATGACCACTTTACTACATTAAAGTTGGTTAAGGTTATCTCCCTACATTTTAACCTCTACTTTAATCTCCCCATTTCATTATTAATGTAATTGTTAGGATAATTCAACATGTAATCTTTAGCATAAATTAAATCAATAAAATCATTTATCTTTTTATTTCCCCTTTCTTTTCATTTTAATTGTTAGCACTTTTTATCGGATGACTTTCTCATGCATTAGAACACCAAAAGTAGCAAGAACCGCATAAGCGGGGCAGAGTGGGTGTCTAAGTACTTCCCACTCCATCACCTAACCCCCGAACCCATCTTTTCCCGAATCTCTGGTTTTGTATATAAAATTGGCTTTTTTTTTTTTTTAGGTTTTTCTTATGTTCCTCTAAAACATAGGTGGCGACTCTTAAAATCAATTAGACATCCTAGGATAATTCACCGCTCTAGCCAAGTGGGGTTTTCCTGGGGTATCTACAGTGGCGACTCCGCTGGGGATATAGAGGGTTAAACTTGTATTTTCATTTTTGGGTGTTCTTATTTCTATTTTCTGGGCATTCTGGTAAAAAGGGTGGGAAGCGCGCACCTCTGACCTTCTTGGCCTAAAGCGCGCGCGTCCGACCCCAATTATCAGAATCGTCCGCCTTCCGTCTTGTCCTTCAATTCCATGTTTATGTGCTAACAATGTCTGCAGGGGAAATTTTTTTTTATTTAGGGTCAAGGCAGTCCCTTGAACCCACTAATTTGCAGGTACTGCCCAGAAGCGGGCGCCTCTTCCCTCTAGTGCCTAAGGCCCGTGCCTCCCTCCGCACAGCCTAAAGCGCGCGCGTCTGGGCAAATTTCCAGAACAGAACAGTGAACAGAATGGACAGTTTTGACAGTGTGTGGGCACCGGATCCGCACATTGATTGATTTTACTTTCTGTTTATTTTTATCGGTCACACGGGTGATTCGAAAGTTGTAAATTATGTGCTTATTTGCTTTTATTTCTTTTTTCTTTTGAAAAAAATTTTGTCACTTGTTAGACCTCACACTACGCGCACAATTCTTATCAACTGCTCACAATCGAGTCGCACAAGTCCAACCCCAAACCCGTCGAGGCCCGTCCTAGAAAGTTTCAAGCTCCACCCGACCTTGACTCTTTCGAAGCGGTCAACCTCAGCCCGTGGCTTAGTTCAAGACTACATGCCGGGGGTGACCTTTAAGCCTCTCTTTAGCCGAGCACAAGCCACAGAATTCTAGTTTAGGGTATAACACTCCATGACTAAGTCGGTTTTTGTGTGCCGAGATTCCCTAAACTAATGTCATCAAATCATACATGCCGTTTCCAAAAGAGACAAATGGTTGTTATGGGACAAAATAAAACTCCGTCCCCAAAGTGGTTATTATGGACGAAAGTAAAAAAATCCGTCCCCGTATGTATGTTTTATGACATTAATTTAGTTTAATCCCGACACATGTTAGGAATCACAATCGTGGTGGAATCCGATGAGTATATGGGACCGCGGGAAGGTCTAGAAACCCCAAAAAGGACCACGTCCTTCCGACTTTGAAAATAATAATAAAATAAAAAAAGAGTCATTTTCTTTATATGGTTGAGTCTTTTTTCCCTTTGTTTGTGGGTGAGTTTATTTTACTCAAAGGTATTTGTGGGGGCAACCTAAGATCAACCGTGTTCTCTCAATAGGTCCAATGGCTTCCAACGGCAACAACAACAAGGGTGAGAATATTTTCGTGTCCAACGAAAGGCTCTTCAGCATAATAAGAGCCATGGGGGAACAAATGGATAGACTTGTCGAGGATGCCCGCCGCAAGGATGATTTGTGGCAAGACCGTCTTGATCTCGAGAAGAGAATTCATGAGGAAGAAGTGTCCGAACTTAAGGCCCGTCTGCAAGAGTTCACCGACAACAAGGAAAAGGTCAAAAGTAATTCATGCTCAAATGTCTCTCCCCTCAAAAGTCGTAAAAGTGCCGCCAACAACCGAGTTTTCACTCCTCTCCTAGGAATGACTCAAGCCGAAGCATTTGAAGTTTTGGTAGCAAGTGGAAATATCAAGCCTTTGGAAAGGTACAAGCAACCACAACCATTACGTCCCAACCATGCCCATCACAAGTGGTGTCACAATCACTAATGTAGCGGCCATCTCACCGAGGGGTGCTTTTTTCTCTGAAACATCATCCAAGATTCGATCGACAATGGGGAATTTTTCGTAGGTGAAGAGCAAGAACTCATCAAAGAAGAGGCTTAGATTTGAAATGGGGCTTCAACAAGAGATCATGCCACAAGGAAGACTACAACGACATTGGGGACTACAACAACAATCTCTGTTTCTCTTTCTCTACCTAGAAATAGGAATAAAAAAAGGAGTCAAAAGTCCTCTTAAGTGTGCATTAATGTTTTCTCTCGTCCTATGTTAAATGTTCGAGTCCATTGAGTCATCAAATAAAAAGTCTTTCTTGTCCTCATACACTCTTCCAAAGTTGTTCAATTTAATTCTTGACAAAATGATGAAAAGATGTCTAAACACGTTTTAGAACGAAGGCTATCACTTGAACGCCTAGAGGCTAAACATCGACGACGGCATCAACAACGAAGACATCAACAACGAACGAAATCAAGACAAAGAAAGGTGGAGCAACGATCATGAAGCAAAGTTTTCAAAAGGGGATTCAAAAAAAAAAAAAAAAAAAAAAGCGCTCGCTAGGTTGAAATCCTCAAATCAACCTAGGCAAAAGTTAGAGCACAAAAAAAAAAAAAAAAAAAAAAACTCCCCCTTCATTCAAAAAAGTTCACAACAACAACATCATTCCACCAAACAAAGGACGAAGAAACATCGACAACAATCACGACGAAGCAACAATTCATCACTGCGAATGGAGCATCCACAAGAACTACGGTGACCTGAGCCTCTATACTGGAGGAACGTAGGCAACCTGCGGGTCCGGTCTCATGCAAGAAAGAAGATATGTTTAGCCCTAGTGCTTTATGGTTATCGGCCTTCATCTCGAACTTGTCAAGACATCTTTGTACGATTCATTTGCCAATGAATTAATCACCAAAAAGATTGAACAACTTTCTCAGATTTGGAATCACTATCCGTTCCTTGTCGAGTCTAGGATTTCTCTTCTTTTTGCGATACTCCCAGTTTCTTGCAATCAAACTGGGGCTTTCTTTCTCTTCTCTCTTAATGACTTACTTGCCTACGTGAGTCATTCAAAAAAATATACATACATGAAGTCAATACTAGGGCACTTCCCTAGTCGAGTCGATGTCACTCATCTTTAGTAACAAGAGGTCTTCACCGCAAAATCACATGTCTCTCATCCTCCGCTAGAGTCAATGCACACTTCCTCATCAATTAAGTCAAAAAAAAAAATGAAGACGCAAAAGAGATGCCCTCTAGATTGAAAACCTGAAAGGGCGGTCTAGGCAAAAAACAGGGTCCGTCATAATAAAAATGAGAGATTGAGAGAGAGAAGGGAAAGAGAAATGGAGATCTCCGGCCTCTAAGGAAGACAACTGCACAAGTTCTACATTGGGTCTCCTCAGCAAGTCAATCCCCACCGAGCCAACTTTGGAATTGCAAAAGGCTTGACGAGATATGGCACCATCAAAGGTCATTTTGGGTTATTGAAAGATTGTTCTTGCAATGTGCATCTTTAGGCTCATGAAAAAGAAAGCCCGTGGTAACCAAGATCCATCCGAGAACGATCCTATCATTGAAGGGGTACGAGGTTGCACAAAATAATCCCCAGCTAGTCAGTTGGTTTGGGCAGTAACATGTAATTCAAGCTTCTACAAGCATGTCCCTATAAAGTATGCCGAAAGACTCCCGAGAATGGAGTAGCTCTTGCCATGTCCCCTTGTGTTTGTTCCCCCCACACGAGGACGAGTCTCTTGTTTTGCTCAACAAGTAATGACGCCCTAGGGGCTATGTGACTCAAGAAAGAAACTTCTCTTGCTTCATTTGACAGTTAATGAGCCCTAGGGGATACGATCAAGAAAGATGTGTGAGGCTATCCTTAAAGTCTCTCAAAAGGAATGTCGAGAAGCACCTTCTTGTAATGTATGCTCATACTTGTTCCCCCAATCAAGGATGGGCCCTTCTCGTTCCACTCCTAATCAATGGTGTCACTCTAGGGGGTACGATCAAGTTTTAAAGGCTCCTCGGCAAGAAGAAATTCACTTCAGTGTCCCCGGCGGAGTCAAGTGCAACATTGGAAGCTTCCTCAATTCGGCACCGAAGGTCTCAAGGGGCTTCGCAATCTACAATCCTTTGGGCTACAACATTACAACAATCCAAGCAAAGGGCAATATTGGGGCTTCGCAATTAACAAGCTTTTGGGCAGTGGTACCCGAGCAATGAAATTTGGGAGTAGTCTTATTGTCGCGCCCCGTACCCGTGGTCCTACTTGGCCCCACGCTCGGGAAACGATCGGAAGACGTCATAAAATATTTTAGGAAATTTTTTCGAAATGTCCTTTCATAAAAGTTTCATATAACCAAACACATTTACTTGAAACTTGATTTCATTTCCACATAAACAAACTTTCACAATCCAAAGTACTTAGCCATAAGGCTTACACACTTTACTTACAAATTTACAACTCACCAACATGTTCGAAAAATAGGTGATACAAAGATGAAGTCGCGGGTACACTACCCAAAAGGTTATACATTTACATAATGTAGCCTTTACATAACACATATCCCAAAATGTCTTACCCAATATCACCACCTCGACGTCCTCCCTTGTGCAGTGACCTATCCCCTGGGCTCTCCTTTATCTAAAACAGTAAACAAATAAGCGTGAGAATGAATCTCAGTAAGCTACTAAAATGTAACTACGTTACATGCTGAAATGATACTCGAAATTGAACAATGTCAATAAACATCCACATAACACATAACATGATAGGTAAAGCCAACTCATCTTTCCACACGTAAGGTGGAATAAAACACTCATAAGTGGATACTGAGCCAAGGTTCTCGAATCAAACATATAACCATCTGAGATGTATCAACTGAGTAGCACCAAAGGGCTGAAGCCGGTTCATGAACCAAACAACAACAACAACAACAACAACAACAAGAGGGGGAAAATGACATATAGTCATAACCCAAACGGTGACTAAACTCACACAAAGGAGAGCTAGCCCAGACCCAATCCGTGGCCCATGGAAGAGGGTTAAAAATGGGAAACCAATGGTAGAAGCCTTACAATGAACTTGGCTCGTGTGCCATTATAATCCCTACCACTGCCCGACTCTACAACAAGTACCAGCTGGACTTTCAAACGAGCATAGTAATGAATACTTGCTTAAACAACAACCGGGGGAAATGATTCCAAAGTAGAGAATCAAGCCAAACACATCACAAAGATGAACCAATCCAAACCACACCAAAAGATGTTCAACCAAATCCAATTAACATTTAGTCAAATTTCACAACTCTTATGTTCATAAAGGAACCAATTTCAAACACTAGGGTGTTCCACAACAACCCTCTAGGTACTCTAGGATATCACCTAAGACCTAGACCAAGATTGAACTCTAAATCATTTGAATTGGAACAACTCACTTTTTCAGCAATTATGGGCGGTCGCCCAAACCAGACTGGGCGGTCGCCCAAAATGCTTTGTCCCAGACCAAACCTTTCAGTAGTTGTGGGCGGTCGCCTAAACCCATTCTGGGCAGTCTCCCACAAACCAGACTCAGAATTCCCAAAATTTTCCTGCAAGCCAAATTCATCTGTCCCAAGCGTAGGAGTATAACTTACGAACACTTATACTGTTACCAGGAGTGCAACAACCATCCCAAAACATTACTTTCAATTTAACTCTTCATTCCTACATAAAAGGTGAATACTCCCTTTGTCCTAAAATTACAAGTATCACAAATATCATTCAAATCACAAAATTAACAAGTACAAGTATCAAGTATAACATATATGACCATTTTAATATTTAAAGGGGAATTAGTAACTTACCTATTTCCGGAAAAAGTATCGCTGAAATAAGTTTTGTTCGGGTAGAAATGACCTACTCAACGCCCTGATCATTTTTATATAATTAGATTTTAAACGGATAAGTAAATAAAAAGAATTAAATCGAAATAGATTGAACTTACCTTTTTCTCCTAACCCTAGGAATGAACGAGAGAATTGTTGCTCAGTTTGTACACAGAGGGAGAGAAGGAAGGATAAACATGTTTTATAAAAATCTTCACCCATTTTTCCAACTTTGGTCACCCAAGTTTCATTTTTAACACTTTAACCCCTAAACTTATATTTTCGACAAGGACCCTAAAGTTTCAACTTAATCAATTAACTTCCTCAACCATTATTACTACTAACTAAGTAAATAGTACATTTAATCAAGTAAGATGTGCAAATCATAAAATATGATGCAACACATAAAATGCACACATAATGTCAAATTGAAATCCCCAAAATATAAAATAAATAGGGCCGGTTTTTGGGGTCGTTACAATCACTCCCCTTAAAGAAAATTTGTCCCAAATTTTAGAATAACTTACCAAACGAATCAAATAACCAACGATATTTTATCTCCATTTCATCCCGAAGCTCCCAAGTAGATTCTTCCACATTATGGTTCCTCCACACGATTCTAACAAGAGAAATACTTTTAGTTCTCAATTCTTGAACTTTAGAATCAATCACCTGAACTGGATGCTCCTCATAGGACATACTAGGTTCAATATCCTCAGGTATCTCAGATAACACATGAGATGGATCATACACATACTTTCTAAGCATAGAAATATGCAATACATTATGAATCTTGTCAAGAGAAGGAGGTAACGCAAGACGATAAGCTCGATCTCCAACTCTTCCCAAAATCTCAAAAGGACCGACAAACCTCGGAGCAAGTTTACCTTTATTCCCATATCTCTTAATTCCCACCTTTGGTGAAACTTTCAGAAACACAAAATCACCCTTTTCAAACTCAAGGTCTCGCCTCCGGTGATCAGCATAACTCTTCTGACGACTCTGAGCAATAGTCAATCGATCCCGAATAAGCTTAACCTTCTCAACTGAATCATTAGCCATATCAATACCCCAAATATTTGCTTCCCCAACTTCATCCCAACAAATAGGTGAACGACACTTTATTCCATACAATGCTTCATAAGGAGCCATCCCAATACTCGACTGAAAACTGTTGTTATAAGCAAATTCTACGAGAGGCAAATGAATATCCCAAGAATCTGCAAAATCAACTGAACAAGCTCTCAATATGTCCTCAAGAATTTGAATGGTCCTTTCTGACTGGCCATCTGTTTGAGGATGAAAAGCAGTACTGAATCTCAATTTTGAACCCAAAGCCTTCTGAAATGCTTGCCAAAACTGAGAAATGAATCTAGGATCACGATCAGAAACAATGCTAGCAGGAACTCCGTGCAACCTCACTATCTCATTAATATACAATGTAGCAAGCATTTCCATCGAATAACCATTCTCAATAGGTAGGAAATGAGAAGACTTTGTCAATCTGTCTACGATCACCCAAACTGCATCATGCCTTCTCCGAGTACGAGGTAACCCTGTCACAAAATCCATAGTAACAAGTTTCCACTTCCATTCTGGAATCTCTAATGGTTGAAGCAATCCCGCGGGCCTTTGATGCTCAGCTTTCACTTATTGACATGTTAAACACTTCGACACATAATCCGCTATCTCCCGCTTCATGTTTTTCCACCAAAAGTGTTGCTTCAAATCTTGATACATTTTAGTACTCCCGGGATGAATAGTATACCTCGACTTATGGCCTTCCTTGAGAACTTGAAGTTTAATCCCATCAACATTAGGAACACACAATCTACCTCTGAAAGTCAATACTCCTTCAGAACTGAGAGAAAAGTCTTCAAATCTGCCATCTTTGATTTTTCCCATAATCTTTACTAACTCGGTATCATCTTTCTGAGCATCCTTGATTTGTTGAATTAAGGTTGGCAATACTCTGATATTCTCAAATATAGCCCCATGCCTCGATTCAAAAGGACACCAATCTCGAGCATCTTCTAACATCTTCCATTCCCGCACCATCAATGAAGCTACATAAGACATCCGGCTAATAGCATCAGCTACCACATTCGCCTTGCCCGGATGATAAGAAATAGTGCAATCACAATCCTTCAACAGCTCCATCCATCTTTGTTGTCTATTATTCAACTCTTTCTGGGAGAAAAGATACTTCAAACTCTGATGATCTGTGAAAATATAAAACTTTGCTCCATATAGATAATGCTTCCATTTGTGTAACGCAAAAACAATAGCTGCAAGCTCCATGTCATGGGTTGGATAATTCTGCTCACTAGGAGTTAACTTCCTTGAAGCATACGCAATTACCTTCCCACTTTGGATTAGAACACACCCCAAGCCTTCTTTTGAAGCATCACTATAAATCACCAATTCATCATTTCCATTAGGCAGTGCAAGAATAGGAGCGGTGGTCAACCTCTTCTTTAACTCTTCAAAACTAACTTGACATTTCTCATCCCACACATGTGGAACATTATTTCGAGTCAACTGAGTCAATGGTGTTGCAATCTTAGAAAACCCTTCAATGAATCTTCTGTAGTACCCAGCTAACCCCAAGAAACTTCGAATTTCTGTGACTGATTCTGGCCTTTTCCAATTCACAATAGCTTCACACAAGTACCTGCATAAAACAACAATTGTTACTCACTCCGAACACACTACCCTCCTAGGTCATACTAATCCACCTATACTTATACATAGAGCTAAACCATAGCTCTGATACCAACTGTCGCGACCCCGAACCCGCGGGTCCGGAATACGCGAACTGGACGTCGACTTAAAACCAAAACTCTAAATATAGAAGTTAAAAATTCCATTTTGAACCAAAAGATGATAACACAAGGTTTTACAAATCCAAGTTTAAATCAACAAAGTACATCTAACATAAGCCCCACAGCTTATACCCAAAAGAATAAAATATACAATTCTTAATGACGTCAATAATGGTAAAACTATCCCCAAAGGTTATACATTTAAATAATGTAAACCGATCCATAACAACCTGCCCCAAAATCTCAATCCTCTCGACGTCCTCCTCGATCCACGAATCCTAATCCTTTTCCTCCTGGGGGGGTTAAGGAAAAACAAAGATGGAAATAAACGGGGTGAGATAAAATCTCAGTAAGTTACTAATGCAACTACATGGCATGCTATAATGCAATAAGCAATAAACAATGATAAATATCACATAGCATGTAACAATTAACAGTCAACAGATAGCAGCGGAAAGTAAACACATAACAAAGGATATTAGCCAAGGTTTCCCAACAGAAAGAACCAAATAAAGGTCGCTGCGCAGCTTCAACAATCAACCAATCCATATCTTCACAGTAGCATAAAAGCCGAAGAGAAAACCCCGGTCAGAAGCGACCAATCAACCCATCAATCAAACAAACCATCTTCATAGTAGCATAAAAGCTGAAGAGAAACCCGGTACCGGAACCAATAACAATGTAAAGTGCCACAAGGGGCGGGAGCCATGTCACAAAGTCATGCTCCAAAACGATTAGCTAGAATACCCACAACGGAGCTAGCTCATCCCAACCAAGGCAAATCTGGATGAGGATAGAAGGACCAATGGGCGATACTATACTGGACTTGGCTCGTGCCATTATAGCATTATCCATTGCCTGACTCGATACACAATTTAACCAGCTGGACTTTCAATCATGCTAAGAAATAAAATACTAGCACGGTAAACAACTAAGGATTCCAAAGTAGGGAACCATACTAAATAATCACCATAAAGATGCAACGGGTACTCATGAAGAGTTTAACAACAACGATAACAAGAGTTTCTCATGAAGAGCACAACAACGATAAACGGATTTTCTCATAAAGAGCACAACAACATTGATCATTAAAACAAGGTGATTCCAAGACAAGGCACGTATCAAATACATCCTAAATATGATACCCACAAGTAAATCATAAAGAGCACAACCCAAACGGTCGCTCACAAATGGCACAATGACTATTACCAAAATGACCCTAAACATTTACTCATAAAGATATACTAGGACTATGAACTCAACCATCTCATCACACTTGGAATTTCAAAGTAGGAAATCAGAATGAATACACCTTAAGGTTAATCAAACCGTAAGTACCCAATCGCCAATTCACGCTTTACCTCCGCCCATAACGAACCAATTCTAAACACCCCAAACGAATCCAAAAGGTTACCCTTATTAGAACATGATCACGACCGGACTAAACCCTACACTTTAGTGTTCCAAAACAACCCTCTAGGTACTATAGGATATCACCTAAAACCTAGACCAAGTCTTATTCAAAAATCAATCCGATCAGTAAAATAACTTTCAATTAAATGGTCTCAAGGTATGAAATCCTCACTTATATCACAAAGATGATCACAACAACTCAACACGGTCACTCAAATGGATTTGCAAAACTTGATCACAAAGGATTGATGCAACTCCTCTTACCCTCAAACACCCAATAAAATCCTGAAGTATAAAACTTAGAACTTAACTGAACGACCCATCCCATCTTTTAGTACTCGAAGAGATCTTCGAAACGATAGTTTACACGCCTAAAACGGAGTCCGGACGAAGAAGTTATGGGGGAAACAGTTTTAGAAGAAAAGGGAAGAATATATCAGAGTCTCAGCTTGGCACGACCGTGCCTAAGAAAGTGGCACGACCGTGCCAATCATGACGGAAGGAAAGGAAATTTTGGCGCGACCGTGCCTAAGAAAGTGGCACGACTGTGCCAAACATTACGGGAGGAAAGGGAATGTTGCACGACCGTGCCAACCATTACGAGAGGAAAGTGAATGTGGCACGACCGTGCCAAAAAAAGGAGCACGACCGTGCCAGAAGAACAATGCCCAGATTCTTCCTGGGTTTACCAATTTCGAACCAAAACACAACCTTCACTAAAGTTATCAAAATCAAAGCTTCCCAATACATTTCTAAAGCTCCTAAACAACATCCAACCTAAAGGGAACCTAAATAACACCCTTTAATCAACCAAACCAACACCAAATCCCCACATTCAAGATTTCACCATTTTTACCCAAAAACTCAAATAAATTCAAATAAATTCTAAACTCAACCAAACTTCAAATATAACACATCAAACATCATATAAACATGAGATGAACATTTTAGCATCAAAATGGGGGAAAAGTAACTTACCCGGATTTCTCAAAGTTGATGGATTTCAAATATTTTTGGCTTCCAACGATCCTATCGACGATCTAAACATGTTTCAAGTTTTAAGAAACGAGAGATTAAGAGAGGAAGATGAAGAAAATGAAGAGAGAAGGAAGAAGATGAAACTTACCCACAATGGAGGAGAGAGAGAGAGAGAGAGTGTGCTGGGAGGAGGAAGATGAGTGAGGGAGAAGAGTAGGGAGGTGAGGGAGAAGAGAGGGAGTAGGGGAATTATTTTTAAAAAGTTACATCTAGGTCCCCTCCCTTTCTACTAACACAATACTACACTCCCAACTAACAATTAAGACTCAACAATACCACACTAGCACAAATGACCCAAATAAAATGCTAGGCATGAATTATTATAACACATAAGGTGCACATTTAAATTATTAATTAAATAATAATTTAAATAAAGAAACAAGCAAATAACTAAATAATAATTATTTATTACTAATAAAATAGAGCCTAGATTTCGGGTCGTGACATTCACTCCCCCTTAAAGAAAATTCGACCCGAATTTTAACGAGACTTACCCGAAAGACCAAATGGCTACGGATACGATAGCTCCGCCATTTCTCAAATTCCTCAATTGTCCAATCTAACCCACTAAAAGGTAACCTTAAATAATGCTTACGATAACACCACCTCTCGAACCGAATCATTCCATCATTATCTTCATTACTAATCAAAATCCATACTCAAAATCGAAAAATTCAAATTATTTTCACACATAATTCTCGAGGTATCTCAAGCTCGCCTTATTCATAACCTTAACTACACCGCAGAGGTACCTCCATTTGTAAATCCGGGACAAGTCTTTGCAAGTTTTATAATTCCTATAAAGTCCTTGTATAATTGGGAAATCCCTAATAAACTCTTTTCAGATCGGGTACTTACAGTAAGATGAAAGAAACTAACCATTTTAGATCGAAATATGAAACCTTGGATTTAGATGCTAAGACGAGCACCCTCTACCGGTGATCCACACATCGAGCGAATTCAAGAACTCTTTTTGACTTGACTGCTATGTCATTCGGAGTGAAAAACTTGATGAAGGACGATTCTTCAATTGCTCCATTTGATTATTATGGTTTGAAGATTGAGAATAATCAAACCTAATAACCCTAGTATAATATGTGTATTTTCTCTCTCCAAGAAAGAACTTGTAATTTTACAAATCAATGTTATGGGACTGAATCCCGGATATGTATATTATATACTAGAGGTCTCCAAGATCCTTTAGGGTTTAGGAATTTTTGTCCAATAAAAAAAATCCTAAAATAAACTACAGTGCGGCGCACCAGCCGTACAGCTCCAAGACAGCCGTGTGGCTCTCTAGGAGCCGTACGGCTCCTAGTCCGTACTGCCTCATTTTTCACTCCTTTTAATTATCCGCCCCGTGTGTGTGACCCAATAGGATTATACTAAGTTAGCAACGAGTCCGAACAATTTAGAACCAGTAAGTCATAAGTGGACTCTAGCAAACTATTGTGACTACCCAATTAGTATAACTTTGAAATCCAAAGTTTCCTAAATAGAACATAACACAATCTCTTTGTTACACGATGTATATTGAACGTAATCCATGGTCAATGGTCAACTTACTTTGTTCAATGCCTTCTCGATCCCGAATGTATTGATAATACAAATGACATTGATCCAATCAATTCATTTGAGCATGGCCATGCATTTCATCAATACCATTCATCGAGTGGCCAAAGCTTGAAATCTCTCTTGACGAGGAACAAATACCTTCTTGGCTTATTACCCTTCCCTACATGATTCTGATTATGCCAATCATATCATTTATACCTACGTGGTTAAGTGTAATGTTTGAATATGTCAAACGTAATGTTCATCACGTGGAAGACCGTAATAACCTTAGGTCTAAAGATTCAAGTGATATAACTCTATGAGATTTAATTGTAACATTTGACCATGACATAAATCTCATAGGGGTCAGTCCAGTATTTGTTCTCCAAAAAATACCCATAAGTCTAATTGTATCGGATACACATAATTATCATATGACTATCCATTACTTATACTAGTAATTAATCATAATTACTAGGGACGTAGATTATTATAATAAATATGCAAAAAAAATATAATAATCAAACATTTATTATCTTTATTAAAGCGTAAAGAAAATGATAATATTAATCGTTCAAATAACGTGCCTAGGGCAAACACACCAACAATATCCTGCGAGCATGATGTACAATTTGGCTATCCTCGTTGACATGAAAGGCTTCTTAAAGATGTAGTGGAGCAGATCGACTTTTTGTGACTTATAAAGTAGACTGCATTTTGTTTTGCGGAGTCCCGTTGTTCTTGGGCTATCATTTCCCCTAGGGCTTCATCATTCACAGTGAGGTACAAGAGAAGAGGCTTCTCTTTGTGCGGAAGGACCAAAACTGGAGGGCACGTCAAGTAGTGTTTCACTTGATCAAAAGCTTCTTGGCATGCATCGGTCCATTCGATATCCATATTCTTCTTGAGTAACTTGAAGATTGGCTCGCACATAGTGGTGAGTTGGTTTACAAATCGACTGATATATTGAAGTTATGAAGCCTTTGATTTCTTTCTGTATCTTTAACGGAGGCATGTCAATGATTGCCTTGATCTTTGATGGATTGGCTTCAATTACCCTCTCAATAACCATGTAACCAAAAACTTTGCCTCGTACGACCCACCCCAAAAGTGCACTTTGCGGGGTTGAGAGTCATGTTGTGTTGTCGAAGTCTTTCGAAGAACTTGCGTAGATTGATTAAATGTTGACCATCGGTCCATTTTGAGTGGATAATCATGTCGTCCACATAGACCTTGATCTCTTTGTGAATCATATCATGAAACAAGTCTATAACGGCCCTTTGGTAGGTAGCCCATGCATTCCTTAGACCAAATGGCACGATAGTGTAATAGAAAGTGCCCCATGGTGTTGTGAAAGCAGTCTTGTATTGATCCTATTCGGTCATAAGAATCTGATTGTATCCTTCAAAACCATCCATGAACAATCGAACCTCGTAAGCGGTGGTTGAATCAACTAGCATGTCAATATTTGGCAGAGGAAAGTCATCCTTTGGTGAGGCTTTGTTCAAATCACGGAAGTCCACACAGACACGGACTTTGCCATTCTCCTTTCTAACTGTCACAATATTTGCTAACCACGTTGGATACTCAATAACCTTGATAAACCCCACATTGAGAAGCTTTTCTATCTCCTCTTTGACATGTTGAGACCATTCTGTCTTGATCTTTCTGAGCTTCTGTTTCACCGGCCTAGCATCTTCTCTGAATGGTATCCTGTGCTCGGCAACCTTTCTGTCTAAACCCGGCATGTCTTTGTACGACCATGCAAAGACGTCCAAAAATTCTCAGAGAAGTGCAGCAAATATGTGTTGGTCCCAAAGCGGCAACAAGGGTATAAAAATAGCTAGAGGGGGGGTGAATAGTTGTTTTGAAATTTTTTTCGTACCCTTGAAAAACTCAATTGCAAATGCGCACTTTATCAAATAAGCATTATGAAATGCGCCTAAGTGAGAGTGAAATGCACAGCGGAATTTAGTAAGTAAAGAGGCGCAAATGATAAAGGGGGTGTACACACACTCTATGTATTTTGGCTCAAAGTGAGTGAAAGATGAAACTAACGCAAATGTGAAACAAACACAACACAATTCAATCCAATCAATCTACAATGATTAAACAAGCAAATAGTGAGATAAGATATAAACTTGAAAGTATATGACAAGAAATAATTACGCGCTCTTTAGAGAGGTTCGATCGGGAAATGATCTACGTCCTCTACCAAGATGGTTAGTCTTGGACTTCTAATGGAGATCTTATAATATGAGTGAGTATTACAAATTACAACTTTTGAGCTCAATACTAACTCAAGATCTATTATCTATAAAAGAACAAATCCTAGACAAAACCGGTGTGTCTCTTAAAGAAAGATCTAAATGATCAAACTTAAAGAGGTGCATGTGTGTTCTTAGTATCAAGGCTCTTTAGATCTATGAGATTGAGAGCACAAGAAAACTAAAGTGTTTTTGCTTGAGGATCTAGGCTAAGTATGAAGGTATGAAGGTGTTCTTGAGAAATCTGGGAATTCAATGAGCAATCTTCAAATCTTCAACAAATACTTGAGAGAGAAATTCAGAGTAACTTAGCTACTTCAAACGTTTGAAGTTATGGGGTATTTATAGGTGAGCCCCAAAAACTAGCCGTTGGAAATCCCTTGTGGATAATTAAAGGACGGATGTGCTGGAGCTCGTTGAGTGGAGCACATGTCCTTCTATAGCCGTTAGACACATAACAACAATATGACCGTTGTGGACAGGTGTCCTCAAATCTAAGTGCATACGTGTTATTTATCCACCGTTGGATATTTGGAGTAGTTTGAATTTCTTCAAGTCTTCAAATCTTCAGAAAATCTTCTAAGTGTTGAATTACTTTACTGAGGTGCGTTGAGCCAATTGAGCGCATAACTTAGCGCGCGCCTGATAGGCGGTGCAATGCTTTGAGGCGCATGGCACGTAGCTTGACTCAACGTGTGATTTTCTTGAATCTTGATATCCAATCCCTATTCCTAAGCCTATTATATTTAAATGGACTACCTAAAAAATGAAGTATAAATACTTCTTACATATGGGTCTAAAGTCCATGAAATAAAACATAGGTGCTGGATCAATCAAATCTAATTAATCATATACATTAAATACTGAGATATAAGTGGGCATACCCAACAATCTCCCCCTATTTGATTGATGCCATTACCTACTATATCATGGACAAAGATTATACTTTATAATAACATGTCCAAATAAATTAAATTGGTAAATCATGTCTCAAGTTAATGCACACACTAGTCCAAGATATAGATTTCTAATCTATTCCAATAAAGATAAATCATTACAAATGGAAAGATAGAAACAACAGTTTTAATACATTCAAAAGTATATGAGTTGTAGTTTTGAAATGTGTTTAAACAAAGTTTAAACTCAATGCATGAAAGTATGAAACAGTTAAAATATAATTCATTTGGTTTTATGGTTTTAAACAAAACATTCATTGCTCTACAAACAAGAAGTTTGAGTGAATAAGGTTTGAGATAAACATGATGCATTGTTCTCATTAATACTTGAAATATAAGAGTTGACGATTACAAGTATTCAACAGAACAAAATCAAAAGGTGCTAAAACATTTAAGCACAAAAAGTTTCTAACATCAAAAAGTTTTCCTAATAACTTACAATCAATGAAACTAAGGGTTGGGAGGCGCTGGGGAGTCTTCTTTCAATCCGTCTTCAATGTTTCTCACGGACCTGGAGATTTGCTTTGTAAGATGATAGGATCGATTAACATTTGACAATGTCTCCGAAACACCATCTCTAATATAGCGCAGGTGCCCATCATTGATAGTCTGATACTCATCAATGGAGCACTGAGTGATTACCTGCTGCTGTGAGAAATTTTCTGCTAACACTTGAATATTTGCTTCAACAGCAGTTTACGCGGAGAGAATATCAGTAGAAACTCTTTCTGTGCGCCTGTCTGCGCTGGAGTGAGCTGCGTTGAAATGAGTGACAATCAGCTCCTTCAAAACATCTAACTTTGAAAGCAAGGCACTGAAGTCAACATGGGGCGCACCAGTGTCTACACTAGAAGTGGGTGCAGAAGGCTCAGGCGCTTTAGGCTCTGCGCTCGGTTCAGCTCCATTCACAGTTAAACCTAGGATTTCAAGCTCATCCTTAACTTCATTCAATTTGTCAACCACACTCAGTAGTTTACTGCTGTCACCTGTCACCATCTCAAAAAGTCTTCTTAGATCAGACACCACACTAGACTCCACTTCTTTTATAGCATCCAGAAAATCTTGACCATCAGTAAGCTTAATGCCTCCATCTATCTTGTCATGGAGAGAAGTGAGCGTAGCTTTGAATAGATCGTTCATCTGATCTATTGCATCGTTCCATTGCTGAGGAGTAAGGAAATGTTTATCCTTGATATACCCGCTGATGCGCGTCATCTCCCTATTAATGGCAGCAATCTCATCAGCTTGATTGGCAATCATGGAAGCTTGAAGTTCCAATTGAGATTCAATGCGCATTTTCCTTTGCTAAAGTTGCTGGAGGAGTGAAATAACCAAACTCATATCAGGAGTTGGTTGAGGAGGCGTATGAGTAGTGTCTGGCGCAGGTGTGGGGCACGGGGGAGAAGGAATGTACTCAGCACTTGATTCACCAAAAGCATCCATAAAACGATTTCTAATGATAGAGTCCATAGAAGTGGTTGGAACGGTAGTAGGAGGGGGAGGTGCATGAGTCAGAGGCGCGGGAACAGTTCTGCGCCTTTTCAGAGGCTCTTGCTCCTCTTGAACTTTTTCCTCTCCTAGATCACCAAAAAGTTTAGTAGATAACCTGTCTCTGATTTCTTGTTATTGACGAGTGAGTTTAGCAGGTGCTGGAGTAGGAGTAGGAGTAGGAGTTGACGCTGGAACAGCTGGCTTGACAAATGGGCGAGGCGCAATAGTTACCTTAGTAGCTGCAGTAGTTGGTGGTGCTTGAGTGGAGGGAGGCATACTAGGGGGAAAGGCGCAGAAGGGGCAGGCGCACGTACATGAGCGCTTGAACCTGCGCCTTTCTGCCTCTCTTTTTTAGCCAAGGCAGCAGCCTGTTTCATTTGATAATCTTCATCCCTCTTTCTTTGAGCCTCAATCCTGCTGGCTTCCTGAACGCGCTTCAGATCTTTGTCAGCATCCTTGTATTAGTGCTGGTGCCCTAGGCACGGTTGTTAAACATTGTATATGTTATCATCTCATTCATATTAATAAATAGATGTTTGATTATTATTGATGTTCATGTTTACTCATAATAATCTCTGTCCCTAGAGCTTGTGAATAAATAGTATAAAGGCTAAATGATCATGGGATGATCATGTTAGATTTATAGGTACTTATTGGTGAACAAAGTACTGGACATGACCCGCTTTATGAGATTTATGTCATGGTCAATGTTATATATAAATCTCATGTTAGTTATGTCATTTAAATCCTTTGACATGAAGTTATTATAGCCATCCACTTGATGAATATTATGTTTGACATATTCAAACGCTACCTTTAACCAGGAAGTTATAAAGGGTATGATTGGCATAATCGGATTTATGTAGGAAAGAATAATAAGCTAAATGGATTTGTCCCTCTTCGGAGAGATGTCAAGCTTAGGCCCCTTGAAGAATGATGGTTGATTAAATGTCTGGCCAAACTCAAATGAATTGATTGGATCAATGTCATTTGGATTATCAACATATTCGAGATCGAGAAAGTATTGAACAAATACAAGTCGACTTATATACCATGACTTGTGTTCAATGACATCGTGGACAAAGGGATTATGACATGTTCTATGAGGAATACGAACATGTATCTAGTTACACTATTTGGGTAGGTATGACGGTTTGCTAGAACCTAATCATATCTTATGGATTCATGTTTGGACCCATTGCCAACTTAGTGTAATCCTATAGGGTCACACACGAATTGAACGAATCCTAAAGGACTGAATTGGAATTATGGAAAAATGAGTTTTTCTGGACTGGAACGACCTTGCTGGTTATAACGCATGACCGTGCTGGCATGGCCGTGCTGATTATAAAGCACGACCGTTCCAATATTCGACAGACGGATGGCAGGCGCGCACCAATTGGCACGACCGTGCCAATTATAGGGCCAGAGCTGCTTGGATAGAAAGATTGTGCATTAATTGGGTGACGGGATTTAGGTTTCCTACGTCCTTAAAGGTTAAGGACTAGGACCTATATAAGCATCTTTTCACCAGCCATTAAGCACATGATTCCTAGTCTCTTAGAGAGATAGTATTCTTGATAAAAGATTTAGAATCCAAGATCAAGAATTCATAATTCCACATAGTCTTTATAATTGTGAAAGTGTGTTTCATTAATTTGGTCTAGCAACCAAGATCAAGTGTTCTTGATATTCGTTCGTGGTGTGGATACTGCTAGAGGGTGAAACTTAACATCTTCAAAGTTTGTGATTCTTGCTCGGTTCGTGATCAAGCTTTCAAGCCTCCACCGAATTCAAAGTTGTTAATCAAAGGCATCAAGGGTTAGTATTCTAGTATTCATTATGAAATTATTTGACTTAATCATATGAATGGATCTATGGGCTTTGGGTTTCATGAAAATTTAAATGCTTAATTCCGCTGCGCATGTTACTAGGAAACCCAACAGTGGTATCAGAGCCCCGTTCATGTTGATTATTTCAATAGTAGATCATGTTGTATGTATATAAATTGTTTATGTGCCTAGCATGATATGAATATTGGTATTATGATGTTTATATGTTATATGTGGTTTATTGTTTTATAAACTTTAATCGCACTATTCAATCGCAATAAAAATTATGGTGGATTTAAAATTGTTGGGTTATCAATTTTTGATTGGATCAAAGTTTTGATAATCTAGAGATTAATGAATAAATTATTTATTCAAGGTTTTGATGATCATGGTGATTGGATCACCAAGAACACCAAACCCTAATTGAATCGGGGGAAAACAATTTTGAGACAAATTTTGGAACTTTAAAATTTTCAATATTCAGAGGGGTCCGACCGGACCCAATGAAGGGACCCGGCCGGACCTGGGGTTTCGGTTTGGGGTTATTGCTAGGTTTCAGGGTAGATCTTGGGGTTTAAATTTCTTATTTGTTTTAGTCTTGCGAATTCTGAGATTGGATCAAGTTTTGGATGGCTAGCCTACATTCTCGAGACTGTGTTTCCCAAAATTGATCGCAGTCAAAGATTCAAAGATAAAACGAAGTTAGAATTATGAAGACTTCATAATTGCTAAAATTAAGAAACAAAGTTCCTTATTCAAGTTTGGAGATCCATGTAGAATTGTGAATGCAATTGGCCTACGTTCATCGAGACCATCTATTGCTTAGTTTCGGCCACATGGACTACTTTCTTGGTTTCTTGAATTAGTGCGGAATTGTGGTTTCCTATGGCTTAGTTCGGCCGCATTTCTTGTTGTCTTGATTTGGAGATGATAACCAATGTTCAAATAGTCTCATCTTCATAATTATAGAGAAACTAATGACACATAATTATTATGGTTAAATTAATGGAGATTAATTTAGTGGCTAAACGTGATGCTCAACATGTTTATCTTATGTGCTCATAAATGTGTTGTATGCTATATGGTGATGAACCTTCTCGAAAGTTTTAAGTCCTTATGCCAAGCCATGATTAAAACACTTGTAAGTACATGGGTATTTTTATGTGGGATCGTCAAAGCGAGGTGCATTGATTGTATTCTTGTATGAGCAAGATGAGTGAATAAGAGTTTCCTATGCGTTTAAAATGGTTGGACTTAATTAGGCGTCAAAACAGTTTTGGGCCTAAGGCAAAGATGAGATTACAACATGCTTTTGAAATTGGATTTCTTAAAGAATCTCATAAAAGGATCTAAGAGTCATATTGGATATGATTAACAAGAGTTGTCTACCTAATTAATTTAGTTTTGAGCGGTCCGCCAAAGCGGACTCAAAATTAAATTAAAGTTGGATCTTAGCCCATTTAAATTATATTATACATTAGATGTATAAGAAGGTTGTATAATTTAGTGGGAGAATTTTTTGGAAAAAATTTAAATGCTTAATTCCGCTGCGCATGTTACTAGGAAACCCAACACCTTGTGTGTTCTGGGGCGCTTTGGTGGTCAGCCCCCGCGCTCAATAAAGTCAAGTGTCCCACCAGATATATCACGGGGCGCATGTCTACATTGAACTCTTCTTAACTCAACCCTTCCAACCTCATTTAATCCTTCTTCATCAACAATCCCTTTTCCTCTATCTTCTTCAGCGCCAGGAACTGTGCCAGATGGTGTGCTAGTTTCTGCGCCTGGTTGAGTAGTAGCTTCTGCGCCATTTTTTGCGCCTGCCTCTGCTTTAGATTCACTATCTTCATCTACTAACACTTCACCACGAACTCTTGGTGTACGCTTAGCAATCCTATTTCTACGCCTCTTTAGAACCAGATTAGTTTTACCCAAAATTGGTACATCATCGGACTTATGGTCAGCATTCTCATTCAAGAAACGTGCCAGATCTGGGTAAGTAAGGAAGATTTTTGTGAGGATGCGGCAGTGAGTTTTGAACTTAGTCTTTCCTTCATTCTTGCTCCTGTTGTATTTCTCAATCTGCTCCATAAGTGTCTTCATCAGCACTGGAGGCCAGTTGAGTTTAGCTCGACCCATTATTGCCGCCGTATACTCCCATTGCTCCACTGTGAATCTGTTCACATTCCCGGTCTTGAAAACTACTGAGGAGTCCACCAGATGCGTGAGGTGAGTTAAGAGATCTCCACCATCTCTTATTTCACAACCGATTTAATGTTGTTTTGCAGAGTTGGTGTTGTTCAAATATATGTTTAGGACATAGAATTGGTTAATCCCAATCATAGTTATCACTTAGGGTCCCCCAATTCATAATTGATATCTTTAGGATTCCTAATGATCAGTACAGGTGTTTTATAACTCTTCAATACAAGGCAAACCAGCTAGAGGTCAACAGAAAACAAATCAGCAGATCAGCATCCAAGTTGCCGATCAAATAACCACTCAGTATACAATACAAGTTACCGGCAACTCACCAATCGGCAAGGACAGAGTAAAGTTCACTGGTAGTCAACTCAAGATATTCTTCACTTGAATATCTCCAGGCTACATCGTTCTAACTTTAAGTTGACTTTACCGATTGTCTCTTGTACTGTCTTTCTGATAACTGCTATCTGTCTGCTATGTTTTCTGTGCCAGTCTGACACTGAGCTATTTTTAGCTCTACTCTGTCCTTATTTGCTTTTTGCAGGTAACCGGTTGAGACAAAGGGGTCTTTACCCATCAGAATTTTCCAAGCATGCGTGTACTTCAAATCTCCGCAATAAATGCCAATGATACCGCATTTAATTCTCCTCACCTACCCAGCTGGAAATTCAAATTACAAGCCTTCTTTCACAAGACTCAAGTCATTAACTCCTCATATAAATAGAGGACTTAGAGCATTGAAGAAGGTTGGTGAAAGTAGTACATTGAAGAGAATAGAATTGTTTGAAGCATTCATTGAAGCTCAAACATTCCTTGTCCCAGAAATCATTAGACATTTAATAGGACATACACTTGTGCACAAACTCATTAACAATGTCAGTATTCCCGAACTAGATTATCCTAAGGAATACGTTGTTTGAGTTTTTCACACACCCACCTGAGTGAGATAAGTTCTTTTGAACTTGCTACTCAAATACACTTGGACATATTTGTATCACGGTCAATTAGTGATCTCTAGAGTTTAGGTCTTTGTAACCGAAAAATCTGTGCTTATAATAGACTAGAGAAAACTAATAGTGCTCTTAACCCAATCCAAGTTCTAACCAAACTTGGTAGAGGACGTAGCAGTATTTACACTGTCAACCTCTCCAAATTCATGTGTCCCCTTGTGTTTACTTATTCCTGTTTTGATCTTGCCGGTTTGGAAACTTATCACCGGCAACTCGTAATCATACTGATTCATTGTTATTTCCTTTGACCAATCTCTTGAAACAGCATTGAACTTTGTGAAATCACTTTATGTTAAACCAAGATCTCAAAACCTTTTCATAAACTGATTTTGTGTGAGTTAAACTTAGTCATATCTTCTCCGCTGCGCTTACTAATAATAGTTTGCAAACTGATTAGTGACTTTGCATTTATAAAGTGTTTCTTTGAAAAAGTTTTAATTAGGCTATTCACCCCCCCCCCTCTAGCCTATTTTCCTACCAATTGGGCTCAACAATTGGTACCAGAGCTTGGAATTTTGAAAGACATTTCCAAGCTTTGCAGCTTGTTTGCCGATACCATAGCAGGAAAAATCATGCAGTCATTCAATATCACCACCATCCCGTTGTTGAATGTCAACGAGTTTGGTGTCTGGAAATCTCGTATGATAAAGTATATGAACTTAATCGATGACCGGTTGATGAAGGTCATAGAAGGTGGTCCAATCATTCCTTTAAAAGTCTCAACCACCTACCGAACTATTCCCTCCACGCCGCTGACACAACATGCTGATCGTGATACTAAACAAGAAACCCATGTTCAGATTGAAGAAACTCTGGTTGAAAAACCTAGAGAGGAATGGACCGAGGATGACAAACCTTCAGCTGCCCTAGATGGAAAATCATGCCACATTATCTCTTGTGGTTTGGATGACAAGCAATACAAAATCATTGACTTGTGCTCCACGGCTCAAGAATGCTGGAACAAGCTCCTTGCATACTTTGAAGGTGATGAGAAAGTGAAGGACAACAGACTCTACGATTGTATTGCTGAGTTTGAATCCTTCAAGAAACAAGATGGTGAGTCACTTAGAAGTTCCTACGACAGATTTTGCGAGGTAAGTAATTTATGTGCTTCATTAGGTAAGGTTTATACTATGAAAGATCTAAATATTCGTTTTCTAAGTTCTTTGGGAAATGAGTATCAAACCAAGGTCACTGCTGTTAGAGAAGTGAGAGACTTAAACAAGACTTCTATTCAGAATATTGTGTCTAGTCTATTTCTGTATGAGAGAGAACTGCAAAAACTTAAATGTTCTCGATAAAAATCTCAAAAACTTGTCTCTATCAGCTCAGTCACAGATATTCTTCCCTTCAAACAAATTCCCTCCTATAGATCCCCATCAAACACCCTGCAGTTCCAAAACCCCTGAAACAACATCAGAACAACCTATGGAAGAAGACGAGTTTGCCGCATTCGCTAGGAACTACAAAAGGTTTAAAGACTTCAAAAGAATGCAGAAAGGAAACTACCAGCAACAAAAACCATTCACACCATTATTTCAAAATCCAGCAAGCTACAACAAACCCTCTACAAGTGCTACCGACAGAAAGAACAACAAAGGTGATCTTGTCTGCTTTAACTGCAGAAAACCTGGTCACTTTGCTTCCAAATGTCCTCAACCAAAATATGAGTATGTGAGGAAGTCTTTTAGCAAGAGACATCCTAAGTCTCGAAGCTCTGTTTCCGATAAAAGCACAGATAAGGCCTTGTCGGTTTGGTGTGAAATTGACTCAGGCGAAGATGCCGATGAAGATGAAGACGCTGATGTAAGTTTTATGGCCCTAGACTTGGAGGATGACGATTTATCATCATTACCGACTCCAGTCTACCGAGATCCATCTCCTCCCAGAACTCCAATCAGAGAAGAAGCTGCTGGAAGACCTCAACCACACTTTAAGGAAATAAGTGTCAAAGCAGAAAGCCCAAATGGATACAAGGTTCATCAAGTGGGAACCTCACTCTATGGGCAGTGCAACTCTTCTCACTTCACTGCCACCAACCCAAAATCCTTACCGATGACAAGAAAGTTCTCATTCACTGAATATCCGAGCATTTCCAAAAGCCTATCTAAACCCATCTCTTCCCTACCTGACTTCTCTCCTAAACCTATTTCATCTACCCCTAAAATTTTAGCTGATCCTTTTCCTGAAATATCCAAAGCTGAAATGGTAGACACAATGGATGAACTTTTTATTGATCATGAGAAGCTGAGTAGCGTTCATAAAGTGATGGCTGCTGATTTCAATAGAATTTCTACAGAGAATGACTTGCTTATGTTTGAAATTAAAGTTCTCAAAGGACATAAGCATGAGTCTGTTCTTCTAAAGAAAGAAAACATGGATCTCAAAAGCCAAGTAGCAGTATTGATAGCTCAGATCGAAGATCTTGTGTTAAGAAACAATCATCTCTCAAGTATTATTGATTCTTACACAAAATCTAGAGTTGCTGTTGAAACAATCCTTTCGACCCAAATGTTATATAAGGACCAATCTAGGTTAGGTTTTGTTTCTAGCAGGAATAGCTCTACTGAAACTTGTGCGACCGAGAAAAGGGATGAGAAAGTTGAATGGAGTTCTGTTAACTCAGTGCATGTGGATGCTAATCCGGTATACAGTGATGTGGCTATGAAGTATCCTAAGAACCAGAACAAAAGTAAAGATAAACATAAACAAAATCAAGTTAAGGTTGCTGATACTGAGTCTGACGATAACGGTATTCTTGGTGAGTATATCAGCAGAGCAAGTGCTGCCGGTCTAACTAACTCTGCTGCCGATGGACAAGTACCTCCAAAGGTAACTGCCAAAGGTAAATATAATGGAAAGAAAGGTAATACTAGCGCCTTTAAACTTACTAAGTTTGTGCCTGCTCAATCCTCTTATTCTGCCAATTCACTGACTAAATAGAATAATGTTCTACCGACTCCACAGCCTATCAGTCAAGTGAGATGTTCTAATTGTTCTGATTATGGTCACAAGGCTCATGAATGCCTCTTGAAGCACCTATCTGGACCCACTGAGGTTACATCCTCCAGTGGTGGCCAGATATGGTTACCAAAGAGGAACTAACCCTTGAACCCAAGAATAAGGGGGACCATAAGCATACTGTTTTATTTCAGGAATGCTTCATGGCCTCAACTGGTGCAAGCAAGGATTTGTGGATTCTAGATAGTGGGTGTTCAAGACACATGACAGGATTTGCAGATCTACTTGCCGATATTATTGAAGCATCAGGTCCCCCAGTGGTTTTTGGTGATAATGCCAAAGGAAAAATCATCGGTATTGGTACCATTAAGAGAGGTGCAGTAACTGTACAGAAGATCTCTCTAGTGGATGGTCTGAAACGCAACCTTCTATCTATATCACAATTCTGTGATAAAGGAATGCAATGTGTATTTACTACTTCCATTTGCTATGTGAAAGACATTGCTTCCAATGAAACTCTTCTCACTGCCAAACGTAAAGGTAACATTTATGCAGTAGACTTAAGTGCTATTACTGGTGTTAGTAATGTTTGTTTTGTAGCTAAGAACATTAGTGAGAACTCATGGCTATGGCACAAGAGACTCATCCAACTAAACTTCAAGTACATATCTAAGCTTGCCGGTTCAAATCTGATAACCGGTCTACCTCAAGTGTCTGCTGATCAAGGAAAGAAATGCAAGGCCTGTCAGCTTGGAAAACAACATAAGTCATCTTTCCACAGCAAGCCCTGTATGTCAACATCTAAGTGCCTCTAATTGCTATATATGGATCTATTTGGCCCCACATCTACAGCAAGTATTGGGGGAAGTAGATACACTTTGGTTGTAGTAGATGATTTCTCTAGATATACTTGGGTGGAAACTTTCAGTCATAAGGATGACACTTATGCCATTGCTATCAAGTTATTCAGACTACTACAGACCCAGAAAGAAAGCGATATCATTAGTATGAGATCAGACAACGACACGGAATTCAAGAACTATGGTATTGCTCAGTACTGTGATGATCATGGCATAGACCATAACTTCTCAGCTTCCGGTACACCACAACAAAATGGTGTCATTGAGAGAAAGAACAGAACTCTTATAGAAGCTGGTAAGACCATGATTACTGAAGCCAGGCTGCCAAAATACTTTTGGGCTGAAGCCATCAATATCGCCTACTTCACTCAGAACAGATCTCTAATCAACAAATGCCTCAACAAGACTCCTTATGAACTCTGGAGAGGCAGAATTCCCAACATAGGATTCTTCATAATATTCGGCTGCAAATGTTACGTGCTTTACAATGGTAAGGAGCACAGAGGTAAATTTGATGAGAAAGCTGATGAAGGAATCTTTGTTGGATACGCTAAGCATAGTAAGGCCTTTTGAGATTTCAATAAGAAACTTTTGAAAATTGTTGAATCTGTTCATGTAACCTTTGATGAATTAGATTTATTAGAGTCTGACAAGGCTCCAAATAGTACAAATGCTTCTAGTGTTCATGAGACAGGTGAATCCAGTAATTCTAACCCTACAGGTCAAGTACCAGTTGCTGATCCAGTCATTTCAGTAGAAGAACTAGCAAATACTCAGTACTTCCCATCATCGGCAGAACATGATCATACCGATAACTTTTATAATCCATTTGCCGATGCAAACTCTGCTGATCATCCTAAAGACAGATGTAGCCCTCAACCAATTTCTGTTATAAGACCTAACCCTTCAAGTTCTCATCCACCTCTCACACAAAACTCTTCTTCCCTTCCACCATCTGATAACCATGATCCTTTTCTAGAATCATTAAAACAAGAGTCAGTAATATATGATGTGCCGAGAGAAGTTAGAGCAGTTCATGATCATCCATTAGAAAATGTGATTGGTGATGTCTTTGGTCCCAGACTGACAAGGAACCTCAGCAAAGCATTTGATGAAAGTCTCTTCTCATCTGCTATGGTCTGGAACATCGTACCAAAGAAGACTAAAGAAGCTCTTGCTGATCCTGGTTGGGTTGAAGCCATGCAAGAGGAACTGAATCAGTTTGAAAGATGCAAAGTATGGGAACTTGTGCCAAGACCAACTTCTCAACAAGTTATTGGTACAAAATGGGTCTACAGGAACAAGTTGGATGAAGCTGGGAATATCACTAGAAACAAAGCAATGTTAGTTGCTAAAGGCTACCGACAAGAAGAAGGGATTGACTACGACGAGACATTTGCTCTTGTTGCAAGATTGGAAGCTATAAGACTTTTTCTAGCCTATGCTGCCTTCAAAGAATTCAAGTTATAGCAAATGGACGTGAAAAGTGCATTCTTGAATGGAGAACTCCAAGAACTTGTTTATGTTGAACAACCACCTGGTTTTGAGGACTCCAAGAAGCATGATCATGTCAACCGATTGAAGAAAGCTCTCTATGGCTTGAAGCAAGCTCCAAGAGCATGGTATGAAACCCTTTCTAAGTTCTTACTTAGTGATGGCTTAGGTTTCACACAAGGTAAAATCGATACTACTTTATTTGTTGCCAAGCAAAAGGGTCATTCATTGTTTGTTCAAATATATGTCGATGGTATCATTTTTGGATCTACTAATGAATCACTTTGCAAGAGATTTGAGAAGCTAATGCAGAGCAAGTTCGAGATGAGCATGATGGGTGAACTAACATATTTACTTAGACTTCAAGTCAAGCAAACCAATGAAGGAATATTCATCAGTCAAGCCAAGTACACTAAAGAACTTATCAAAAAGTTTGGTTTTGAAAATGCTCATCTCAAAGCACACCGATGGGCACCAACATCCATTTAGATAAGGATGAATCTGATAAGAAGGTAGATATGACTGTCTACCGAGGTATAATTCCCTCACTCCTTTATCTAACTGCCAGTAGGCCAGATATCATGTTTACCATTTGTTTATGTGCCAGGTTTCAAGCTGACCCTAGGGAATCCCATCTGCAGGCTGTTAAAAGCATTATTAAATATTTATGTGGTTATGTTAACCTTGGATTATGGTATGCTAGAGATTCATCTTTTAATCTAATAGGTTATTCAGATGCAGACTTTGCAGCTTGCAGGGTGACCAGAAAAAGTACTAGTGGAACTTGCAAGTTTCTTGGTGATCGGTTGGTGTCTTGGTCCTGTAAAAAGCAATCATCAATTTCCACTTCCACTACTGAGGCTGAGTACATAGCTGCCGGTAGTTTGTGTTCACAGATTCTTTGGATGAAGCAGCAGCTGGTTGACTATGAAATTCTGACTCAAGTTTGTCCCATTTATTGTGACAACCAATCCGCTATCTCGGTATCAAACAACCCAGTCATGCACTCCAAAACCAAGCACATAGACATCAAATACCACTTTCTGAAAGAACATGTAGAAAAGGGAAATGTTGTGCTGCTCAAAGTTCATACCGATTTCCAAAGAGCAGACATACTGACTAAGCCCTTAGATCAGAAAGATTTGAATTCCTCAGAGGTGAACTAGGTATGATTGATTATTTTAGTTAAAATTGTGCTAACTTTGTTACATGTTCTAGTCTATCGAGCTCATCAGCAAAGTACGAAATATCTTACCGGCCAAAAATTATTGCCGATCAAAAGCAATATGCTGACCAACAATACATTGCCGACAATATGTCTTGCCGATTTTCAAAATTCAAATATCAGCAAGGAAATTTCTGATCGGTAGATCTTCCCTTATCGGATAAGGATTCTATGACACATGACGTAAGCATGTCTATCAAAGGTACAATCTGTCACACCACCTCTCGACACGTGTGTGCACCCCCTTTCCCAAATCGTGTCAAAGATTTATCCCAAATCCTTGTGATAAATCAGAAAGGTAAATTTTAAATATTTACAATATTATTGTTTCCGTTTATACCCCTTCTCTCTCCTAAGTTTAACCGTCTAATTTCAACCGTCCGGTACGCGCATTAAATTCATTGTGTTCGCACGTTCTCCGAGATATTCGCTACAGTTAAACTCCTCATTATTTCTCTTTCTCCCATGCAAACCTTTCCTATTCACTCTCTTCCATAACATATAAATAGCCACACTTAATCTCTTCATTTCTTTTCGCTCTCTCTCTCTCTCTCTCTTTCTCTTGATCTCTCTCATTTTCATAGCATCTGTTCATCATCCTCTATTGCTCTAACAGATTTCATCCTCTCTTCTAAATATCTGGTAATAGTTGTTTGCATTTATCTTGCTACTTCAAACTTCTTTTTATCTAATTGATTTTAACTTGTGAGATTTCTTGAGTGTTTTTACAGAAAATGACGAGCAACGAAAAGGATATCTATGGAGGTTATGTTGACTCTCTGTTCTTCGACGACGTGACTGACGGAGATTTCTTGAAGAATCTATTGATTGGCTCTCTCCTCGACTCCTTCATAACTCCCACTGGGATTGATTTCATCTTTCTGAGTCAAGTTCAAGAGTTCTTATCCAACGCAATAGTTATTACTGCTCCAAGGGATTCTTCCACCTTCGTCTCTATCAATTCTACCGTCATGTGACTGATGTGCAGTTTGAAGCGATGGCAGCCATTATACTTCAAGAAGAATTCAATTGGTCTACCTATATTTTTAGAGTTATTGCTATTGCTGCTGTTAAGTGGAAAGAGGATAGAAAGAAGAACAAGGCTCACCCAGGAAAGGGTTGTCATTACTTACTGATAAGCACCATTTTTAGGTAAAACTCTGAGATTGTTAGAGTTTCCCATGCGCCTCCAAGTTTTGACTTTGACAAGCTTAAATTCTTCAAGCTTGATAACTGGAAAAGGATTACCAAGAAGGCCTCTACCGGTCCAGTCATTGCTCCTACTGCTGGGACTCCCAAGAAGAAGAAATCTAGGAAAGTTGTTTCAGTTGCTACTGATCTGCCTGCTGCCGTCTTTACTCCAGCCCCGTCTATTGACAAGATCCTTACTGACTCAACTCCTGCTGCCCCTAGGAAAAGGAAGTTAGTCAAGGCTGCTGACAAAGAGCCATTCAAAAAGTCGAAGGTTCTTCCTACTGCTGAACCATCTGTCGTTCAAAAGCCACTACCTGTTGCTGATCAGGTTCAGTCTACTATCATTCCATCTGCTGATCCAAGAGCCAAGCTAATAAGATTTTATCCACCTCTACTTTCTGGTATCTCTCTTGCTGCTCCATAATCCATTTTGATTAAGTCTGAAGAAGGAGCCATTGCTGATGAAGACCATATTGCCGATGTGCTGAAAATGTCTGCTGTTGTGAGAAAATGCCAACCAATCAGAAAACCCACTTTCCATACTTTTTATTGCAATCTTTGGTCCTTTATAAACAAAGTGTTGCCTAAAAATTTGGTGTTTCCCATTGACCACCTTCATCCTTTCATTCGCCGATTACTTCAGTTCCACGAAGAGAGAAAGGAGCAGGTTCCTCCAGGCAACCGTGCTGATTATGTGGATTACTCTAGCCTGAACAGGCTTATAAATATTTATAAAAAGAAGTTTGTTCCTCTTTGGAAGTTTTAGCAGTTGTCAGAAGCTGAACTCAGGTTAAATTTCGAAAGGTTCTTTGATCTACTACCACTACCCTGGAATCAGGTCTATCTTTTCCAATATCGGATCAGACAAGACCTGATGGTCCAAAGTGTTTGGGCAGCATATGCTTCTATCTTCAATCAGCAGTCAAACTTCATTGAGTTTGACCCCTATCAGATGGGACGACCAGAAGATGATGATGATGTGCTGGTCTACAATGATAATGAGACCATCTCTGCTAGCCCCTTAGCTGATCATTTTGTACAGCAGGTGAAGAAAATTACCATTGATCTAATTAGAGAGTCTGAAGCTGTTCTCTCTAGACGTCCTGCCGAGCAACCAGCAACTGATCTCATTCCTACTCCCAGCAGTGATGTTGATATTTCTGACTTCGTGTGTGCTCATAAGTCTTCTGGTGAAACTCTTTCATCCTCTGAGTCAATCAGTGATGACAAGATGCCTATCAGCATAATTTACAAGAAGCCCTCTGCTGCTGCTGCTCTATCATCTGCTGAAGCCTTTGCTAACTCAGTGTTGATTAGTGATGGATCTGAACGAAGTCAAGGAGGAGGAGAATATACTGACAAAATGGTTGAACAGATTGTTGAGAAAACTTCAGACACTCAACCTGCTGATGAAACCAGTGCTGTTGTTGAGCCCTTGGTTAATCAAGTTGAGGAAACTATGGAACCTCAACCTCTGATTGTAACAGAAGATCAACTTGCATCAATTGAGCAAACTACTGACACTCAATCCGCTGATGAAGTTGTTGATGAGGATTTGCTTATTTCAGGAGGAGAAGTTGCTGATGCAGATATTGCCGATGAGCCAACTTCAGAAACTCATCATTCTGAGCCAACAGCTGACACTCAGCTTATTCCAGTACCTGCTGATGAAGACTCTGCAAAAACTATAGACACTCAGATAGTTCCAGTTCTTACCTCTTCTGCTAAGATTCCAGCAGTCATTCTGGTTGAGCCTACTGGTTTGAGAGAGGTTGTTGAATTGGGAGGAGGTCCTGCTGACAACATTGCGGCTATAGATGCCATGATAGATGCTGACTTGCAGTTTGAGGAACATCAGGGTGCTTTATTTGCTCCTGATTCTTTCCCTCTTCTACCTGCTCCTGAAGCTTTACCTGCTCCGATTGCTGAAGTCCCTCACTTCTACTGTTATTGCTGCTGCTGATGAGGAAAGCTCAGATGAAATAGATCCTGATGACTACGTGGAACTGCCGGCCTTTGTGGATGAAGATGCCAAATATTCTGCTCCACCTCCTGAGTACAATGTGAGCTTCACGCTAAGGAGATGATCAGCTCAAACTGGTACACAACCAGCGTCTCCATTCCTACTTACAGGTTTGCCAGACCATTATTTCCTCCTCATTATCCGATCATGTCATTTAGCTCTACTCTTCAAAGAATTCATTCTCCATTCGGCAAAGAGCATCCTACTATAACAAGCATCCTTTCATTGTTGGTTCCACAGCAAGTAAAAAGTTAGTCTTCATGCCTTGGTTAAAGGTAAATTTTAAAAGGAAGAAAGGGAAGACTCCCCAGGTGTCCAAGCTAAAAGAGAAAGCGCCAGTTTATGAACCGCAACATCTCTTGCCTGGTAAATTGAAAATAGGTGGTAAAGTTCATCTCCCTGGTCTATCTCCTAAGGAAGTCTGCATCACAATAAATGGTTGGCTGAGAAGATGCATGATGATCAATGACAAGCTCTTTGACATCCTTGAGTATCATGCTGTTAACTCAAGAGGGATTCTCTACTTGGTCAAATCTGCTGCTCAAACATTGACTTTGTCGATGTTTCAACCTCGACAGCGTGCTGACCACCATGTCTTTACTTCAAGATTGATGATTGCAAATCTGGTCAACATGATTCTTGAAGGTCATGCCTGGTTGAATTTCATTCTGGCCTTATTTCTTTCTATGGAAGACAATGGTGTATTCCATCTACCAGAGGATCGTGCTATTATTATTCATCCAGATATTCCCATGCCAATTCTCTGTGCCGGTCTCGCTGCTGCTGATTACTCTCTCATTGTCTCTACATCCGTTCCTGCTGATTACTTCCACATTGCTGATTATGCTGCACTTTATTAACTTTTGCCTCTGCCTCCTGCCCCTTTTTCTCTGCCAGCTTCTCCATTGCTGATAGTTATATCTTCTGATGATGAGATATTTGTGCCTCCTACTGATGTTGTTTTAGAAGATGCCGACTTGATCAATGAGGATTTTGTTCCTTCCTTACTTGTTTATTCTTCTCTTGGTCTTGTTTCGCCGATTGTAGTTGAGAAACCCGTGGTACTGAATAGTATGTTTGAATACTTCAGTCACCTTGAAGGGGATACTGAAGATTTGCAAGTGCCTGTTACTCGTGCCGATCTAGGTGATACTGGCCTCTTCTTCTGAGACAAATTAAATCACATCTATGAGGATCTTTCTGCCAAAATCCTTAAGTCCAATCGGGAGGAGGAAGATAAAAGAATCTAATACTTGAAGGATCTACTGGAGAACAGAGAATCCAAACTGATTTCTCTATCAGAAAGTTTGGGGAGTATGCATTTTCAATTCAGAACCAACTGGTTGATGAGCAGAGATCGCAGATCAGAACCTTAGAGTCTACTGAGAGAAATTTATCTGCTGCCAATGTCGCTCTTGCCGAAGCTCAACTAAAGATTGCAGCACTTGAAACCAATAACAAGATGCTGACTAAAAGGTTGCAGTGTGCACAAAGAAGACAGAAGAGGAAAGCAGACAGGGATGAATCCAAAGCAAAGAAGAAGGCAAAAAGATCAGAATCTACTTCAAAGGCTACAGCTCTTGACCAGCAAGAGGACCCTCCAAAGTCAACTGGTTCTTGAGTCAATGTAACTGATGATATAGATATCCTCGAAGACCTTCAAAGATATATCCAACAAATTATTTGCTAACAATTTTTTTTTGTTTGTGTGTTTATTTTATGTTATGTTCTTAAAAATATCTCTGCTGTTCTTTATGCTAACTTTTTTTGCAGAATATTTCTCTACCGATCCATGCTTCGGCACTCCCTCTTCCTCTATCTCTTTCACTGTATTTTATTTTTTTTTTTTTCCTTTTCTAAGACATCTAGTGTGTGACTTGTCTTAGGGAATAATAATAAATAGATATTCCTCAATACATTCTTTTACTAAGCTAAGATAGATGTTCTTGGATAGGGTGATTGGACTTAAGCAATTAGGAGGAGATTGTTATTCAAATATATGTTTAGGACATAGAATTGCTTAATCCCAATCATAGTTATCACTTAGGGTCCCCCAATTCTTAATTGATATTAGGATTCTTAGTGATCATCACATATGTTTTACAACTCTTCAATACAAGGCAAACCAGCTAGAGGTCAACAAAAAACAAATCAGTAGATCAGCATCCAAGTTGCCGATCAAATAACCACTCAGTATACAATACAAGTTACCGGCAGCACACCAATCGGCAAGGACAGACTGAAGTTCACTGGTAGTCAACTCAAGATATTCTTCACTTGAATATCTCTAGGTTACATCATTCTTACTTTAAGTTGACTTTACCGATTGTCTCTTGTACTGTCTTTCCGATAACTGCTATCTGTCTGCTACAGTTTCTGTGCCAGTCTGACACCGAGCTATTTTTAGCTCTACTCTATCCCTATTTGCTTTTTGTAGGTAACCGGTTGAGACAAAGGGGTCTTTACCCATCAGACTTTTCCAGGCATGCGTGTACTTCAAATCTCCGCAATAAATGCCAAAGATACCGCATTTAATTCTCCTCACCTACCCAGCTGGAAATTCAAATTACAAGCCTTCTTCCATAAGACTTAAGTTATTAACTCCTCATATAAATAGAGGACTCAAAGCATTGAAGAAGGTTGGTGAAAGTAGTGCATTGAAGAGAATAGAATTGTTTGAAGCATTCATTGAAGATCAAACATTCCTTGTCCCAGAAATCATTAGACATTTAATAGGACATACACTTGTGCACAAACTCATCAACAATGTCAGTATTCTCAAACTAGATTATCCTAAGGAATACGTTGTTTGAGTTTTTCGCACACCCACCTGAGTGAGATAAGTTCTTTTGAACTTGCTGCTCAAATACACTTGGTCAGATTTGTATCACGATCCATTAATGATCTCTAGAGTTTAGGTCTTTGTAACCGGCAAAGCCGTGCTTGTAATATACTAGAGAAAACTAATAGTGCTCTTAATCCCAATCCAAGTTCTGACCAAACTTGGTAGATGACATAGCATTATTTACACTGTGAACCTCTCCAAATTCCTGTGTCCCCTTGTGTTTACTTATTCCTGTTTTGATCTTGCCAGTTTGGAAACTTATCACCGGCAACTCGTAATCATACTGATTCATTGTTTTTTCATTTGACCAATCTCTTGAAACTGCATTGAACTTTGTGAAATCACTTCATGTTAAACCAAGCTCTCAAAACCTTTTCATAAACTGATTTTGTGTGAGTTAAACTTAGTCATATCTTCTCTGCTGCGCTTACTAATAATAGTTTGCAAACTGATTAGTGACTTTGCATTCATAAAGTGTTTCTTTGAAAAAGATTTAATTAGGCTATTCACCCCCCCCCTCCTCTAGCTTATTTTCCTACCAATTGGGCCTAACAGTTGGGATATGTAAGAAAGTTTGTGCCATAAGATCTTGTGTAGCCTGCGCGTAGATCATCGTGCGCCCTGCTACACTCTATGGTCCTGTCGTCTCAAATTCTAGTACATTCCTGATGGTGCCATAAGAAATTATGACGGGCACATCATGAACTGTAGCATGAACTCTGTAGCATGTATGCCCATCAACTTCAGAAACAGTCTCTACGATTTCTGCAGATGAAAATAACTCATCTACTAGAAGAGGCACTTAGTAGTCTTGAGTCAATGTATAAAGAGGCAGAAGACCTGCTGTTCTGATGAAGTCCATAACATCAATACCCATTGGCTCAGCAGCTAATTCAGAAACGTTGAAGGTTTCACCAGGTTTGAAATTAGCTGGATCCTGCATGAACAAAAATTTGTTGATGTTAGGAGTGAATATGGCGCATAGACACATAACAATGAACAAAGTAAATAGAGGCGCATAGATTGATTAGGCGCATAACAATTGTATGCGCATACAAGTGTTAGGCGCATAAGCATTATAGGTGCATAGATTTTTGAGGTGCATAGATATGGTTCTATGTAAGTACTAAGGAAAAAGTAAACAAAGAGAAAAATGACTAAGTATGAATTTAGGCGCATAGATTACTTAGGCGCAAAATGTCATAGGCGCATGAAAAGTAGAGGCCCATAACATTTGTATTTGCAAGAGACGCATACAAGTGATAGGCGCATGAACCTTTAAGGCGCAGAATGACATGAGGCGCATAGTCAATGTAGGCGCATAAATTTATACTTAGGCGCATTTCTATACATTTAATTTTTACTTAGCATAAAACGCAATAATAACACAAACGCATGCAAAAACATAAACATAGAAGAAATATGGATCAAACATGATAGTTTTCAAAAAACAAGTTTTGAAAATCAAAGAACCCAAGTCATGCAAGAAAAACGAAAAACACGAAGAACATGTCTTGAGTGCTCGAAGAACACCAAGAACACAAAAAATCATGAAACTTCACAAAATCAAACAAAAAATATGTCAAAATGACCGCATGAACACAAGGATTCTAAATATGTAAACCAAAACAAGAACAAATCAAAAACAAAGCCACAATATCAATTAAAGTGACGAAAATTTGAAAAGTCTAAAAATCTAAGATTCTCAAATTCGCAACAAATAAAGCATTGATCGTTGTAAAGTTGGATTCAAAAGATTTGAAATTGCGATACGAACAAAACCCAATGAACGATTTCACAAACGGATAACCTAAACAAGAGGAATCAAAAAGGGAGGGGTTTCGGGTTTTTGAAAAAGACGATAACTCAGAAAAAAAAATTGTGAAAATTAAAGAGTTAAGGTTCAAGAAATCATACCATTTCGTCTTATGGGCCTTTAGATTTCAAAGTTGTTTCTCGTTTTGGAGCCATAGATGTATAAAAATGGAGAGAAAAAAAATAGAGAAGAAAAGAAGAAAATAGAGTGGAGAGAGACGGTTTGAGAGAGAGAGACTGGAGGAAGGTAGAGTGCAGAGAGAGTGTATATAGGGAATGGTTAGGAGAAGGTGGGGAAATGGGAAAGTGGGAAAGGACAGTTATGGAGTGATGGGAAGTTGAAAGGACAAGAATTAAATGAGGGTGTCATAAAAAGTACGCTGACGTGGCACCAAATGTGCAGAAAATTATCCCACTTCCTCCACTTGACCCAAGAAATAAATCCCCAGAAAAATAAATATTTTGAAAAAACGGAAAACGAGGAAAAAATTAATTGCACAAGTACCCTTGAACAATCATGGAATATCATTGAAAAAGACAAAGATTCTACATAATAAATAAGAACAGACATACCTGGTACTTGTGAAAATTGAATACGTTCAATCATTGAAATATTAAATGAAGCATTGATTGAGTCGCATTTATGATATATGCACTATAATGGGCGCAAACACTGTTTGGGCGCGCAGGAGAGTGTGAGGCGCGCTTGATGAGTGTGGGCGCGTAACATGATTTAGGTGCATAGATTAAAAGTTTCTTTAAAACTTTGAAAATTGATTTGTATTTTAAGTGAACTAACAAGACAAAGAAATCATTAGTATTGACAAAACTGTATGGACTAGTTAAGTTCAAGCATACCCATTTCTCCTCTCAAAATATGAACCTTTCACATCTAGTACTTTTGTTAGAATGTCGGCGACATGATAGTTGGTTCCCACATGTTCCAAATGAATGTTGTCTTTTTCCACGTAGTCTTTGAGGAAATGATATTTGATATCGATGTGCTTTGTGTTTGAGTGCATGACAGGATTTTCGGAAACTGTAATTGTTGATGTATTGTCGCAGTAAATGGGACAATTTTCTTCAATGATGTCGTAGTCCACAAATTGTTGCTTCATCCATAAAATCTGACAGCAACAACTTCCAGCATTGATATATTCTGCTTCCGTAGTTAAGACAGTTACTGAAGCTTGTTTCTTACTCGCCCATGACACAAGTCGATATCTGAGGAAATGACAAGTGCCACTGTGTGAATACGTGTGTTTGAAATGAGAATATTCATAGCAACATTAAAATTATGAGAGTCGCCACGCCGTTTTAGT